>CM019072.1:98415837-98995837 GCA_009667805.1 Leptobrachium leishanense
GGAAACGGCCTTGGAGGCCTCTCACCCATCCGCTGATCACCAAGGCTCCGCTGACCCAGGACGTCTCTCCGCTTGTCCCCGCGCTGGGATACCGGCTATTGGATCGATATTCAGGCTCTCTGTGCTCCGGCCCGGACTTGTCCAGCTACCGCCTGCTCTCCCATCCGTTGGACTCGCGGTACTCCTCACTCAGGGTCCTCAGCTTGTCTGGAATACACTTGGTGGTGATGGCCAGTGGGTAAGGCTCCTTCTGGCAAGGCAGGATAACCCCACTCGCGCTCCGGCCTGGTCACGATTCCGCTCTGCAGCACTGCGTCCTCTTCCATGCACTCCCTGGCGCGTTCTCCACGAGGCTCAGGATGTACAGCGTCTGTGTCCCACCCACTTCCTGTCTGTTTGCAAAGCACGCCGGGAAATGTAGTCCCAATGTTCAGTGTCTCTGATCGCGCTTGTCTCCCTCCGGTGGCCAAAAATAGGTACTGCCACAGTCAGATTTAAACACAGCGCTACATGTGCGTTGCTTTCTTACTTAATAAGTTAATATGTATTGCTTGGTTTCTTTTCCACACTGTTAAAATTATATGTACATAAATTTGACATTTCTATTGACACTTTGTCATAAATTTGTCAACATATTTGTCAACATATTTGTGGCCATGAATGTGTCTGTGACTGTGCACATTACACTGCCTGGCCAAACCTTGTTGTACTGCCTTGAGAAGAGATTTGCTTAGGCGATGTCACAACATGGATTTTTGTCCACTTCGCCACAGTCACATTCATTCATTATATAACCAAGAATTTATAAAAAAATATTGATGGCAGGACTGCGTGAAGTCTTCTCCGACACAACCCAAAGATCAGAGTGGCTCAGGTCTAGTAAAAATAAAAATATTTTGTGTGTTTTTATTAAAGCAGCAATATTGTTGCCATTTCAATTATATAATGTGAACAATGATGCTGCACTAAGGATTTTTATATGGGGGTGCGATTGTTAAAAATAGTGAAATTTATTTTTCAGCCAAAAAAAATTTAACATTAACTAGTACTACTAGTCCACATTTCAATTTTTTTTTAAACAAGCGTAACTCATAAAATATATTTAACCGCAAACGCTCGCATGTTAAATGTGAAAAAAGCACTTTATTCAGTGTTTATTTACATTACGCCTTGTAAATTATTTATGAAAATTCAATTTTATTGAATCTTTAATAATACAGACAGGACATGACGCATACATATTCTTATTCTAATGATATATTATGAAAATCTGCCGAGTCAGACAGAAAGAAGAACGATATATAACATGTCTGGGACTGGGTCATATAATAAAATGAAGTTCAAAACGCGTTTAAAACATGAGCGAAACAGTTAAATAGCTCTGCAGCACAGCACACAAGGCTTGAACCGTGAAATGCCTCAGGAGTGAAAGGATTAATTTCTTTTTGTCTTTTTAAAATCATTTTATTTGTTGTTTTTTTTTTAGTTAGTGTTTTTTTTGATCAACAACGTCAACTATTAGTATTTTTAACTTTTAAAACATTTTGTTTTAAAGACAGTCAGTTTTCGGTTTCTGAAATCGTTTTGTTAATTTTTTTAATGTTCCATTCATTTAATACCATTTATTTAATATGCAATTCACAAATTTATTTAAATCAAATTATCGTATCACATCTATTAGAATTGTCGTATCGTATCGCCAGCAGAATTAGCGAGTAGAAAAAGGTCAAAATCCGAACGAACCGAAACGAAAAAACGGTGCTGCAGTGCACATCACAAGCCTACTTCCGAAAAACACGAAAAATTCCGAAAGCACGAACAAAAAGTCCATACAAAAAACGAGCAGACCCGAAATCTCGAAAATGACCGATATCCCGAGGAAAAAGTCGATACGAAAAACGAATCAAATCGAACCGGAAATCGGCCAAAACGAAATTTAAAAATCCGAACTGAAACTAAAAAAAAAAAAAAAAAAACAGTGCACAAGTCTAACGCGTGCAGAAGATCTGTCATGGAAACACCAAGGCTTTTGCGCTAGGATTGACGCGACGTTGGCCGCGTGCTTTACTTCAAATGTCAAGCCCAGCTTTTTTCTTCAACTCAGTTTCTACGACATGCGTCAATATTAAAACGCACCGTCTGGCGTCTACCAATCTCTGTCATAAGGTGCGTCCTTTAGAATGCATGCTAGTGAACAGAAGAAAACGCTAGTGTGCACCCGGCCTTACTGTAACATTAACCATTACAGAAATCCTACACTATCCACTGCTGTTACTCAATTATCCCACATAAAAGCACTGATGGACATAATGGTAGTTTATTTTATAGTTTGTCTGAAAAGATGTCCATCGGGTTCAAGCATTCACACATTAGGAGTTTTAGAATGAGCTCTTTTTTTAAAAAACCCGTACACCGAGTACCTTGAAATTTAGCCCACATATCTCTAGCTCCTGTATGTAGGTTTATGAAACCTAAAAGATGTGCAGATCTCTGCGTACTTATGCCCTCATTAACTCATTGGTGTGGTCTTCCCGGGACCAGTTAGGATTGCAGAAGTCAGCCATTGTATACATTCATTAAGACCCAATACCTACACCTTCACAAATAAGCAACGGAACTTGTCACGGAGATTCCATCACACATTCAGATTGTAGGATGGAAACAGGGCTGCAAATCCCTTCAGGCCGACCCAAGTATGAGGATTCCGGGGTTTATTTCTTCAAGGGATTTCATTCCTGACAGTTTCAGTTATTTGGATTTTAAGAAACAAGTCAAACTAACACTCAGCAGATTAAATGACAGTAATGTGGTCTGCAGAGGAGAGCAGGTGCAATGACAGCCAGTGGATACATCACTTTATAAGCTACTTTAGGGACAAACGTTTTACCCACAAATATCAGCTTTAAGAAGAGGTTGAGCAGAAATAAATGCAGTCAAATAAACACCATGAAGGGTCACGATTTCTTGTTTGCAATTAGACATTACTGAAAGTTGTGTTTATTCCATACCTTGTTGTGTAACACTATGATCCAATCAGGTCTCACCCAATGATCCGAGCACAAAAGAAAAAGAATCAAAAATGTTAGATTACCTACTCTATGGCAGAGGTTTTAGATTTTTTCTCTCTAAACGACTGACTCTGCCCATTCCCCATTTTAAGAAGCCAAAAATCCCCTAATTGTAGCCATAGTTAAAGTCTTTGCTTTTACACCATTTTCTGTTTAATGTAACTTTGTTTTTATAGTTTTTCCCTAAGGTGATGCTGGTGCACTTTTTCTTAACAAGTAAATCAGTTTCATTAGATCATTGTTTAATCACTTCCTGTGGCTTTAATAAAGGGATTAAATAGTGCAGGATGGCAGGTGACAAGACTTTGCCCTCACAGTTCTGGAAAATCCAATTACCAGTGGACAATTAAGTATATGTAAAATTAATTAGATTTTGCCCGTTATCATTTTGTAATTTGACCAGGCTTCAGCTTAACGGGTGAAATTCACCATTTGGTGCAAGTCTGTGGCAGATAACCCTCATGGTCTTGATCTGTCCATGGAGACAGCTCCAAAGTGGTTTGAAGGCTAACAGGGTTATTCAGAGACAGGTGAAAACCAGGAGAACGACTGGAGAATTGAAAATTCTAGGTCAAAAGAGCCAAACCACAAAAATTCTCCCATTTATCTCACTTTCCAAATCTGCTATTGTGATCTAGCATTTTCATTTCTCCAGTCATTCTCCTGGTTTTCACCTCTGAATAACCCTGCCGGTGTTGAAAGATGGGCCAAAGACCCTCACTGTTCTATATACAGCAAGTGGGAGTTTTACGTAAAGGCAAGATGGTATTTGGCAGACATTTGTATCCAACAGTTATTTCCTATAGGGCTGCGATGTTTTTTGCTATATTAAAAAAAAAAAAAAACAGGATAAACTGATGAATGTAACAATTCCTTCATACAGGAAATCCAAGAGACATAATGACATTATACATAATGCCAAGAGGAACCTGGATATGCTTCCAGGGATACTGAGCATATATGAGGTTGACCCAAACAGATTTAGGATTAACACATTTTCTATGGAGTTGGGTTTCATTGCTGGTGTTTAATTGGACTCCCTGGATGGCTTTAAGCCTCCTAATTCGAATTTTGTGAAGTCCAGAAGAGCACTGAGGAACCTGGTGGGGGCATCAGTGTGAAAGCCTGGCATGATTTACATCTTCAGCATGGGTCTAGGCTTGAAGACCTGAAATGCAATTCTGGTTATTTTTGATGCAGTCTGTGGCAGAGAGTAGCCCGACTGATTTATACAATGGATTAATGAGCCCAGCTCCCTGGATATTATGGTATACAGCGAGTTTATTATGCTCAGTTACATTTTAAACGCAGAGTGTTACCTAGTGAATTGGTGGATAAGCGGCCAATATCCATTATTATACATGAATTAACGCGTTCCAAAACTGCATTTGCCCCTGTTGCTGGTTCTTTTTATATAGACAATTTAATTAAATTCCAGAGGTTAACCATTACTTGATATTGGGGACCGGTACATACAAGTCTTTATTGGATGATCCAAATGTATTATGAAAGCATATACCATGACTGCCTTTAAATAGGAGTCATGCCCATGGGAAGTTTGACCGTGCTCCGTAATATTTTGTAAGAGAATATTTCCAAGTTTGGCCCCGAGAATCTGCATTCCATGATGAACACTAGAGCAGGCCATGCACACAGAAATAGCAAAACCAGCTTCCTGCTTTAGTATATAACACAATGACTGATATTCCAAGACACTATTGACATTTGTGCAAAAACCAGATCATACAAATGTCATTACCGGATATTGTACGTTCAGATTTCTGGTATCCCTCAAATTAAACTGTCCCAAGTCAACAGCAATTCATGGTTTAGTGCATAAACACCTACATAAGCTTTGTATAGAACATCTAATCAGTGTGTAACACCCTGTCAGAATCCTGTCAGTGTCTTCAAACACTTATCCCTGGAGCTATTGATTTACAAATCCTGGAGCCATTGTATGCAAATGTTCACCTGGTAATTCCACCCTTCATATTGTGTCTGGTCTCACCCAAGAAGTCTGCTTTACATGACAGTGAAGATGGTTACCTTGCAGTGTGAATCAAGGTCTCATTTTGCATAACATTATAGAATATCCAAACAGGGTAACATCCACTCCAACCTGTACAAATCAATCTAAAGCCGAGCCAGCATGAAGTATATTACGCTAAAAGGTTTGAAGATTGGGGTGATAAATGATAATCTAGTGAGAAATGTTACTGAATTTAAAGAATTTATACAAAAGGTTACAGTAAATATCTAGTAATGCTTTCAGTTACATTTGTTCTGAATTCAAAAGAACTAAAGCAAAAACAAAGTTTCAAATACAAAGCATTTCTAAATGCATTTCCCCGCTGTTAGCATCACTTAAGGTTAGACCAAGCCAATCTTTCCAATACACATGCTGGCATTTAATGGACGTTTTCAGGGTGTCCAGCAGCACTTTCCCACCATTTATTTACCGAGAAGTTAATGTTGCCCGATTGTTAATGCGATCAAATTGTAACGGCTTTCCTGAACAGTTCATGGTACGGTGCCGCCTTGTAATTCTGACTTTGTGTCATTGAGGGGTTATTGGTTGTACTTCTGTCTGAATCTTAAATATTAAATAAAGCCAGTTTAGACCTCTGAATAATCTTTGGTTCCTTCATGAAGCCAACAAGTGGTCTTGTGCTCAGTTATAACTAAACCTTAATCACATTACGTTGTATTTAGTGAGCATTTCTATTTTCTTTTTAACCATTACCCCTAGGTAATAACACCATAGTCCCCCCCGTTATGTTTTCACACACGGCTATGGCAGGTGTGATTTGGATTAGAGTTTGCTATTTTCCAGTTTAAATTGGATTTGTTAAATATGGATTATAGGGTTTATATTTCAGCCAACTTCAAGACCAGGGAATATATAAACTAATCTGAGTGCACTGATTTTCACTCATTGCCTCCAGATGAGGTGCTGGTCATAAACCTTGTAAATCTTTGGTTATCCAGAAGTCAGTTGTGTGAAAGTTACACTGGGCTTTACGACACATCGGGATAGAATAAACATGTTACTCGAATTATGGGCTATAGTAATATTTTTCAAATATATATTACATATTGGCGAGCGCTTCAGACTGGGTTTTTTGCCTTCTTTTGGATCAACAGCAGTAGGTGATGTGTGAAAGGCTGAACAAAGCCATGTGTCCATCGGGATCAGCCTATGTAACTAGATCTATCGTTTGATAACCTCTAACTGGTTTCTCATAAACTAATGAGAATAGGATGTGAATCCTGAATGACAGGTCACCAAGTATCATAAATTCTGGGTGCATTAAGAACTAAGACTTTAAAGCTTAAATGGTCTCAAACCTGCCAGGGTGACCTGATATTTAACCATAAACCTTATGTACCATATATTTCTGATAATAGAATGCAGGATTAATGAACTATGTATTAAATCTAAAGCTTGATACAGCATAAATATCAGGCATGTGATCTGGCCATGTATCATGAATATCAGGCCATTGACCACCAATGGATCTAAACATGCATTCCATGGGACCTGACAATGTATCCGGGTATATGGTTAGAGATCCTGAAAATGCTGCTCTGGTACCAAAGGGACATTGCCATGCACCCCAGAAACTAGCCATTAGTACCAAAATCAGGCAGTGCGCCCCAGGAATCTCTTTAGCCGTAGAGATTAGGACATTAAGATCTGCATCAAAATAAGCATCTTTCACTTTTAAAGGACTAAAAATAAAGTTATTTGTGCCACAGACCATTTCACTTTAGCTTGTTTTGTTGAGTCAACAATTTAGCCCTGCATTTAGACTAATCAGCTCATGTACACCATGATGCCAGCAGCCCTTCATCAGGTGGGTGGGAATGTGTTAATGTGTAACTAGAGATTAAGGTGGCCAATGACATGCAAGTTTCAATTGCCTTCTATTCCAGTCTCCACCCATCATTAGGGTTTCCTTTGTGTCATGGAACATAAATTGCCCCTCATACCATCATTGCTCACCATTCACTCATCCACAACCTTGAGCTTCTCCTGAGTACTTGCTGCAGAGCCTGAAAGACTCCACCATGCCTGTTGGCAGAGAATTGTACTGTTGCTACTGGGTGTTGAGCAGCGCAAAGGACACCGTGAAAGAGGTAATGCTGGAACCCAAAACAAGGCCCACTTTAGCATATCCGTTCACATCTTCGCTTGTCATTACGGTAGTCTTTGCTCTCTTTAGCCCTTAAATTCAATTCCCATTGGGTCTCCATTACGCCCAACTGTTCCCCTGCCCTTACTGTTGTCTTTGGTTCACTTCATCCCTTTCTGCAAAAAGTATTCTCTGCTTCACTTTGTCTTCCATGGGCTCTGGATCTCCCTACAAGTTTTCCCCCTTATCTGGCTATTCTTCCATTTTTGGTTTTAATTCCTGATCTACCATGAACCTACAATCTGGTCTCCATTTCCCTTTGTGCCCCCCCCTCCATTTCAATTCACATTGTACTCTTTTAACCCATTGGTTTACTTTTCAGTACAAAGAAGAATACCATATGCTCTTGGAAGGGGTTCATACTGGAAAGCCGGAAGACAAGATCTTCCTGGCAGAGATGATCCCTAGGTTTGTCAGAGTTTCCACAACTAGAGTCCAAGGCGCTCTTCGCACAACAAGCTTTGTGCTGATGTGGATATATCTGTAAATACACAACTATTAGTCGTAGACTGGCTTCTTACCTCATTAAAATATTAACGTGGTTTGAGTTTAATTCTTGAAAAACATTTAAAAATTATCCAAAGTTTTAAAGTAGTCCATTTTGTTCATTGATAGCTTATAGTGGTCATACTGCTTTCCATGACAGGGACTGTCCAATAAAAGCAAATCTTTCTACCAAGTTAATCCCATGAGGAGTTTGTAAAAAGATCTCAGGTTTGATTTATTGCATAGTTTTGCAGTTTATCAAAGTTCTACAACAGGTATCGGCACCCTCTACATCCTGGATATCAAGTATCACAAGGAAACCAAGACATCTGGGGTGTTAATGTTGCTGCATATGATGTCTTCATTGTAGTATTTAATAACCAATCCACTTTTTTCCTTTTCCAGATCAGTCACGAGGCCATGAAGGAGCTCCCTAAATTCAGCACCGCAGAATTCCTGATGTGGGTCAGAAGATTCCTGACAGCACGTCTGAATTTAGGTATGGCACAAAACATGTGGGCACTGGATCCTTTAACCGGTCATTGTAAATTTGACAACTGCCAAGAAATTGCAATATAGTAAATCTGTAACCGCTCAGAATTCACTTTTCCAATATAGACACCTTGTTCTGCCTTGTTTGATCCGCTTTATTCTGACCTAGCAAGAAAAGTTGTGGGATACCCATTTAATGGAAGTTCTTTATATTCTAAGAGTAAATGTGACCATCAGTTGCAACAGTTTAGCTGTATTAAAAAGGTTTGTAGCTTGGATTATTGTTCACACCGGGAAGATTTACAAAAAGAAATCCTTGATCCCTTATTGAAAAATAGGTTTTCTGATCAAGCCATTGTCACATTGCATTTAGGAGTTTGCCCAGAATATTATGTTTCCAAAACCTTATCCAACAATGAGTTGTAAGATCAACAATTTGGAGATTTAAATTTTGTAAAACGACCAGCCTTTAGCATAATGGGAATGGGATTTCCAAGCAGAGTCCCGACGCTCACACCTTAACCTTTCCTCTTTCCATTTTTAGCCGACGCATCGGAGTGTGATTTCTTGACTGGGATTTTAGAAAGCATTGCCAAAGACAAGAGGTAAGGAGAATCCTTGTATGAAGTTTACGATCACTTCATGCAGACGAATCACTTGGTGGCATCAGTGTCCCAATCTTTCAAACATTCTGAATGCAACTTGTGTTTTATTAACTCTGAATTAAACATTTACATAAATTTGCGCCCTCGTCAACTTTAGCAAAAAAAAAGGGACAAACGGTGACAACCCCCCCACTCCGTTGCAAATTCCTACAATGGTTTTGCCCTCAAGTCATTTCAGATGGCAACGGAGATCCTTTCAAAACGCAGACGTAAATTATTTTCTATGGATTAATCTGTATCATCTACAATTACACATGTTTAAGCTTCTCACTTGTATTCTTTGGCTCAGATCAAATTCAGGCAGAGCCGGCTCCAAAGCAGTTTAAAGACCTGGCATTAAACGATCGGCCAAGCACTCACGTGGTGCCATCTACAAGATACCAGAGTTGTGCATGCAGTAAGTCAAGGGTTATTTGTCAGACATTTGTATTGGACAATCATTTCTAGATTTGCGGTGCTTTAGTAGCAAAATGAACACCTCAGATATTGTGAATATTGTAACATGTAAAAAGATCTTCAAATGAGATTAGACAAATCTGCCTTAAATTACTCCTGGAATTTTAAATTACATTTATAACAAGTTAAACATTTCACCATACACATTACACCAGATTGTCATTATGTCCATCAACTCAATTTACTGGCACACTTGAGATTTACATTTTGTAAGATGACCAGCCTTTAACATAAGGGATGTGATTTCCAAGCCTCCTGGTAGAAGCAGAATCTCAACTGTCCTACCGAAAACGTTTTGCTTTCCATTTTTAGCCGACACATAGGAGCAGGATTTCAGGAAGCATTGCTAAAGACCAGAGGCAAGGACAATCCTTCTGCTTGCATTAAGTGATAAATGTCATACAAGCGTTTTACACGATTGTGACACTGACAAAATCTTGCAAACATTCCTAATGCAACGTGAGATTTAATTCAGCAAGTTTAAAATAAAACAAAATTGAAACAAATATCAGGTAAACCTATTTCCTTTGAATTTTTATTCCCAGACAACCTTGATTCAAAAAGTGACACCACCCACTCCATTGCAAATTCCTACAATGTTTTTGCCCTCATTTCAGATGGCAACAGATCTTCAAAATGCAGACTTTCTACTTTAATCCATGGAAAAAAAAAGCTAATTTCAGTAAATTCTACATTTTAAGATTAAATAAATTTATCACTTGTATTGGTCTCACAGGTCAAATCCAGGCACAGAGCAAGCTCTGAAGCTGTTTAAAAAGACCTGGCAGAATTAAAGATGGGCCAAACACTCACATGGTGCCATCTACAAGATACGAGTCGTGCATTCAGTAAGTCAAGGGTTATTTTCCATCAGACAAATCATTTCTATAGTACTGGGGTACTTGAATACCATAAATTTACACCGAGAATATGCAAATATTTCACATGTAAAAACTGCTTAATACAAGAGCTCTAAAGATGAGCATCCCATCAATGCCAGTACTGCCCACAAATCTGCCCTACTTTACATTAAAAAGGTAATCCTGGAATTTTAACCAAATTCCAAGTGTAACAAATTAATTAAATCCTAATTTCCTGGGTTTGACCATAGATTACAGATTAAGGATCAAGAATGAAATGCATTTTCTATTTGTTTCATTACTGATAATATCTAATCTGCACTTTGTATTTTACAGGAGTCCAGAAACAGCCCCGCTGCAGAAGAGCAGTTTCAGTGAAAGACTTGACGGGGCATCAGATTGACAACCTGGACTGATGAACTGATCATTTTTTGTATATGTTCTTGATTAAAGTCCTTTCTAGGACTGAAACATTGTAACAGAGGGCTCGCTTTCCTTTTGAGATTGTTATAAATCATTGACAAACTTTACCTTTTGAGAATTCTGCATTTCTGGACACAGTCTGGATATTGATCTTTGAATTAAAAGCAGTTTAGTTTTGTGCATTTTCACAAGCAGCGACAGAAGGGTTTCTCTTAAATGCAAGACCCTCATTTCATATCTAATGAGCTCCAAGTGTCATTCCACTAGTGGATTTACAAACTGATAGATTCCATAAATATAAAAAAATTCCCTCAATTCCACTTTCTCATGTTCGTGTTTAAGCATTTTAAGTCTTGCACAAGTACTATTACACCACAAGATTAAATTCTTGGTCAGAAAACCAGCATTTTTGAAAACTCTTTGAAAAAAGTTATATTGTTAAACATTCAAAATCAGTCATCCTTTTCCCATCAAATGGAGAATTAACAGCTATAAAATGTATTGTTTGAGCACATCTTACTGTAATATTAATTCCAATATTATCCCACAATATTGCTCCTCATATCCCCACATCAAGCACTGATTGGCAGCATGGTAGTTATCTTACAAGGAGCCCTCCTTTAAGGAGTTTGACCAAGAGAACCCAAATGCAGAATACCGTGAAGTTTAGCCCATGCATTTCTGGATCTTGGCTGTAGATCTATGAAAACTTGAAATTTGCCGATTTCTGGCCACTTGTCATTAGGTCCTTCTTGGCATTGTAATCCCTGGGACCACTTGGGATGGCATAAGTAAACCATTGAGACCCATTAACTACACCTAATTGTGCCTCACATCTGAAGTATTGCTTGCATTACATTGAGAGAAGTGTCAGGATCTGTGCCTGTTCCAGAGCAGCTGCATCTAAAGTGCTGCCATCATGCACAGCTCAAGAACTCCGTTAAATGCGCACACACATCAGGTCACATGAACTACCTTGAATATAAAGGACCACACCCCCGTCCAACTTTCCGCAGCATTACAGGCTGAGGGTTAGACGCAAAAACCCATTCCTGTTCTGCTCCCGATAAGTGGGAGATTCTCAGGTGGCAAGTGAAGGGTTATTTGGCATTACAGATCTTTGTATCCAAGAAGAAATTCTTGAGTGCCATTTAATATGTACATAATAGAATAAACAGGCCATTTTCACATCTACAAGGTTTTCACCCAAGATGGTTACACATATGGGTAATGCCAGCACTACCTACAAATATACCTTAATATGCAGTATACAAAATAGGAACAAGGATAAGCTTCCAGGTGTACAAAGCATGGAGATAATTAAAAACAAATTGGTCAACATCATGAATTGAGTTCAAACATTACAGATTTTAAGGATCAAGAATGAGATGAATTTTGTGTTTCAAGGTCTTCCATTGAGTCAATCTAATATGCTCTTTGTATTTACAGAAAGAAGTCCAAAACGATCCTTTGTGCAAAAAAATAAAATTCTATAGCTACGCTGGAGGACGTGGCAGGGGCATCAGCATGAAGATCTGACGCAATACATGAACAATTTACCTTTTTTAGAATCCTGCAACCCTTGACATTGCGTCCTGTATATTGATTTGCAGAACACGATTGGGAACGGCTCAATCCTGCCATGTCACAAGCAGGTACTTAATACTCTTTAAAGGGAAGCTCCCTAGAAATCAATGGGGGGGGTCTAGTTATTTTTATTTACGCTATAATAGCCATAGTAAAGGACTCTACATTATGCAGCAAATATCGTGTAGAAGTTTTTAGGTTTTAATCTATGGTGTTGCAGGTGTACTTTTAACCCAAGTAAATGTTTAAGATGACAATTGTTAGTCCGGATAAAAGCCACACAGGAAGTGATAAAACTAGGTTAAAAATGGATTACATGGTGCAGGATGGGACTGTGACAATACTTTGCCATCTCACATTTCTAGAAAATGAGATTAGAAGTGGACAATTCAGTATGTGCAAAATTCGATTTCACCTGCCATCATTTTGCGAGATGACCAACCCTTAGCTTGATGGGTTAAATTCCTTATTTGGTGCAATTCGGTGGCAAATTTGGACTTTAGGGAATAACCCTGGTCTTTGCCCCCTCAGGTCAGATCTGTCCATGGAGCCAGCTCCAAAAGTGGTTTAAAGAACTGTCATTAAGACAGGCCAAAGACCCTCACAGTTCCATATTACAGCAGATTGAAAGATATCACGAAGCCAAAAGGTTATTTGGCATTATAGACATTTGTATCCAACAATAATTTCCTATAGGGCTGTGGTGTTTTAGTAAAAAAACTTACATCATACAGGGAAACAAATTGATAACAATGCTTCCATACAGGAGGTCCATGGGACGGATAGTAAGACAATGCCAGTAGGGTCTACAAATCGTGCTCTATATTAGACTGAGGAGTCAATATCTTCAAGAGGAACCTGGATAAGCTTCCAGGAGTACCAAGAATTTAGGAGTTTGATCAAACACTAATCTGTAATGACTAATAAAATGTAATTAAGCACATTACAGAAATCCAAGCTAAGTAACAATTCAATGTTCTTGAACCCGGGACCAAACTTAACATATCCTTTCCTGGAAAAAACGCTTTATAAATTTAGAATTCGGAATAAACAATTTTCTGTCATTGTTTCATTACTTGCGTTTAAGGCCTTTCATAGAGTCCAACTAATTACCTCTGACTAAGAAAAAAAGGTCCAGAAGAGCAGTGAAGAACCTGGTGGGTGGAATCATTGAAACCCTGGCATGATTTACATCAGTCTGGGCTAGAAGACATGAACTGCAATTTATTATGGTTATTTTTGATGCATTCTGTGGCAGAGTGTAGCCTGGCTAATGTATACAATGGGTTAATTACCACAACTCCCTTGATATTATATATACACACACACACATTGATCACCTCTAATATCAGTTTAGTTTTAAATGGTTTGTTCCATAATTAGTTAATTTTTTTTAACCATCTCCATGGTTATACCTAGTTTAATTAGTAAAGCATTCAAGTCTGCATGTGTGTCCTGCATGTTTTCTTGTATAGAAATTAAGGAATAATTCTAGAGGTTAACCATTGCCCCACATGTAACATTTATATGGGGGGGGGAACCAGTACATCTAAACTTGGATGACAATAGGTTAAGTCAACAAAAACATCCCATGATGTTGCATCTTTAAATAGGAGTCATGTCCATGGGACGTTTGACGGCTAGCTCAGTAATATATTGTTACAGAATCAAGTTTTGTCCTGATAATCTGGTTTGCTCTGCAACCCGTGATGAATACTAGAGCAGACTATATGCACCCAAAAAAAAAAACAGCAAAATCAGCTTCCTACTTTACAATTCACTTGGATATTCCAAGACACTATTGGCATTTGATCATACCAATGGCATTACCTGATCTTGTACTTTCAGATCTCTGGTATCTGTCAAAGCAATCTGTTCCAATTCAACAACAATTCATGGCTTCGTGCATAAACACAATCTTTGTACAGAACCTCTAAATCAGGGTATAACTCCCTGTTCAAACTCCTCTCCCCGGAGCCATTAAAAATTCCTGTAACCAGTTTATGCACATGTTCACCAAGAACTGGTAATTACACTTTTCCCATTGTCTCTTCCAAGAAGTCTACTTTGGAAGTTCTGTAGTGTGCTATGCAAAATGAGAGATTCCAACAGGGTAACAAACCACTCCAACCTGTGGAAACCATTTAAACAGTTACAGTAACCAGTCTAAAGCTGAGCCAACATGGAGTGTATTACTCTCAAATGTTTAAAGTTTGGGGGGGGGGAAATAATCTAGTGAGAATTGAGTTGTACACTTTTCATAGAATTTAAAAAAGTTTAAATTAAAGATCTCCAGTAATTCTGCTACATTGTGCAAAACCCAAAAAACCCAAAACTAAAGCTGACCTAAGGGCTTCTAATACTTTGTAGAAATGCTTTGTTACATAAATATAAAAAAACAGTATGTATGCAAAATAAATGTATATCCCTGCTGTTAAATGCACCTCATTTTTTTTTTTATAAATGGCATAGTTTTATCATCATGTTACCCTCAAATATTAAGGACAGACTAAATCTTTCAAATACATGAAAAGGCATTTAATTGAAGGTTACAGTTTTGCAGCCCTTCTGGAAGTTCATATTGGAGATCCGGAAGGGAAAATCGTAACAATGAGGCAGATTGACAACCTTTATGGAGCAGAGTATAGCTGGGGAATCTGGTGCTGTGGGAGGAGTGGAATTAATTGGGAACAGGTTGGTATCTGGGTTCAGTGACGTGGTAGCAGGGGGTGGGGAGAAGAGTTAAGGGTTGGCTAGTCCTGGCCATGTGCACACAGATTTGCCCCTTTGAAGATGTTGGGTGCATCAGCTCAGGTGTAGCGGTACTGGGGAGGCTGCTCCCTCTAATCAGCAGGGGGAAATCAGCCAAACTAAGGGAGGGATAAAGAACACAAGCCTAGGCAGGTTGGTGGTGGGTAGGGGGCTTTTATTAAGAGTAGACCAGGTAATCTGTTGCTCTGTTTGCCTTAACCGGACAGTTTGTTGCCTGCCCAGGTTAGGCATGTGGCGGACAGAGTGAATGGATTATTGGGAGAGGCTGGAGAAGACACAGTTGTCATTGTCCATATTCGTACCAATGACAAAGTAAGCGGAAGATTGAAATAAACTGAAGAGTTCTAAAAGGGTAGAATTCTGAGATACCACCTGTCTCACGCACTACAGTAGAAAGGCAGTGGGAGATGAGGGAAAAAAAAAAATCAATGGGTAGATCAACTCTTGGTGCAGGAAGGAGGGCTTTGGGTGTAGAGCACTGGGCTAATTTTGCATTGGTAGCAATCTCTCATGCAGCAAGTTAAATTAGGCAGATGCTTTTGTTACTTGAAGGGGTTAACTGGTCACTTGACCCTTTGGTGGGATGGACACTCGGTAGAGGAAACACTCGTCCAGCGCTGGGAGAGAGAATGGACCAGAAAGAACACACAGATAACCGATGCTCAGTTGGCAGAATCTCTCTGACTTTAATATTTCAAGACGCTAGCCTTATATTGTAAAAACCACTTACGCAAGTGGAAAAGCAATATACGTCATACATCTTGCAACATATACAAAATACCACGTTAATCAGTCGTGACACACTGAGGCGGAGGTAACATATCTCATGCGGCATAAACAAATTATTGTTTGTTACTTTCATACGTAAGCGCTTGCAGAAGTTCTGAGAAATGCACATTATCTAAAGTTCATATTATGGTTTCAACTGTACGGACACAGTGACCGGTCTTTTCTATGTGTTATAGTTAAGTTGACTACTGCCTTGGCGTGTACAAGGACATGAGCCGCTTGCAAAGATAATAAAGAGAACGCGCAAACTTTTACAGAGATACAGCCGTGAGCCGCATTCCTAAACTACAGTTATCTTGCGTAAAACATGAGTTTTATTATTTAGATACATAAGGACTTTTGGATGTTTTAACTGTGTAGGGGAAGGGAATCAAGGGTGAAATCCCTTCAATGGGTGAAATCCCTTCATTACTCTAACATGGAAAAGGACAAATCAGCACTTTACTTTGCACTCTTGTATTTAAAACAATCACCTGTACTAATGCTACTGTTAATGACCTTGACATCTTTGGGTCAACTTTTTCCCGAGCTGTACGTAGGGCAATTTCTACAATGTAAATTTTTAAAAGAGAATGCATCAAAACCAGCCTTTTTGACTTTTAAATTGTCCCTTAGGTGTTCAGATATCTATTCTAAAACATTCTACACCATTGCTCCACCTCATCCCACAGCCACTGATGGGCAGAATCCAAAGATTAGTCACTCCAGGTGTAGTGTGCATGGATCTTTGGAGATATTGCATCCTTTGATACATATCCATGCTTAATATACTTTGGTTCTCTGAATAATTCTGGGGCATGGTGTTGCCCTGCAGGTGTGCTCTAGCTTGACTAACTTCTGGTATAAGGGCAGTAAACCACTTTTCCTTTGTCGCAGGGCTTTTTGCAGGATATTAGTGGATTCAGTGCGCATCATTAGCCCATTTAGAACTGGAGACCTCAGTGTATCCACTTGGTGCAATAGACAAAGGACACAGCCATGCCAGTTTTAGAACTGTTGGAATTTGGAACAGGACCTCTTTAGCATGTCACCTTTTACAAGAATCTTCCTAGATCATTAGCTTTATTTTAAAGTAATGCTTTTCCTTAATAGGTAGGGTAGTCTTTAAGTCCCTCGATTCAGGTCTATCTTCCTTTGCTGCATCCTTCCATTGTAAGCTTCCATGCAATGCTCACATTCAAGACTTCCCTGGTTTTTCCCATCATGTCTTTTTGGCTCAATTCCCTGTCAAGGTTCTCTTCATCCCTCTACTTCAGGAGGTCAACATTTACCACAGTGGCTCCATTTCAGCTAAATGCTCCTCTACCCCTCTCAGCTTTGCCCTCTTGCTACAGACATCTGGTTCACTTACCAAAACCAAGCAGTCATTCCAATTTGCAAAAATGTACTTAGGCTACGCAAGACCCAAGTGAAGCTACTTTTTAGACATCTTAAATGGTCATGTTTTACCTGCCCCTTATTTTCTTTGTAGATCCTTCTGGGGGTACAAGTGCTCTCATCAGGTTCCCTCATTTTGGATTTCCTGCCATTACAAATTTGACTTCCTGCACCAATTCATTGTGTGCCTGATCATTGGGATCTAGAGTATGGCTGCTTCCTATACAGATTTTGACTCATGGGGGGGGGGGGCTGTCCTACTTTTGGGTAAGTTCCTGTTTTTCTTTCAACTAGTCTTCCCATGATTCTATGGTCCTTCCACCTTGCCCCAGTTTTCTTCATTATCTGGCCTCCAAGTGCCAATTCAGCCAGTTACTTTTTGTGCCAATCAGGTCACTCCCATTATACCTTTTTGTATCACTTTATTTCAGTACCGGAGGAACACACACATTTGGAAGGTGTCAGAAAGTCTGGACAAGAATTTTTCCAAAACAGTGAGGTTCTGGCACTTATTGGGTCCTCATTACCCCTCATGGGTATATCCCTGAGCCATTATAGCAGAACAGCCATTTTATACATGCCAAGACCCATTAGCTACCCCTCATCTTTGGGTCTATGTAGTCCATTGCATGTACCTCTAGCATTTTAGAATTTATATAGAACTAGAATCCTTAAAGCACAAGATACTTTTATTACCGCTAGATCAAAGAAATCCAGGTAACTGCTAGGCTTGTTCTACCTGAACTTTGTCCAGAAACTTGGAAATTCACTATTAAGTTAATGCGCCTCAAAAAACAGCCTTCATTTCACATTGGGATCTACAGTGCTGCTGCTTCCTATACAGATGTGACTCCTGTGGCTGTTCTTTTGGGTAAATTCCTGTTTGCCCAATCTTTAGAATTTTCTATGGTTCTTCAATCTTGCCCACTTCATTCTCCAACCTCCTGTGCCAATTCAGCTGGTTACTTTCTCTTGCCCCCTCATCAGGCCACTTCCTCGTAATATTTTGTATCACTTTATTTCATTAGAGGAATACATTTGGAATGTGTCAAAGCCCGGACAAGATTTTTCTTGCAGATAATTCTCATGTGTCCATCCATTTGTCAACCTGGGTTGTACAGTGCTTGACACAGGCCAAGCTCTAAAAAGATATGGATACATCCAATACATTGTCAGGTCGAGGCTTTTTACAGTTAATAAAATAGTCTAAAACCTGGATGGTATGGCCGCAGTCTAGTCACAGCCCTACGACCTTGAAATATTTACTGAACATGCTACACTTTAGGACTCTAGTTCAGTAGTAATAAGTAGCAATAAGTGAGAATAGTCTGGAAGGTACCTGGTATTAAACAATGTGGTATAAGCCAACCATGTGTTTTGGATTTAAAATTTTCAATGTCGACCATTAAATTGCATCAAATAGTCCGGAAATAAACTCAATACTCTAAACACATAAAACGTCTCCAAAAGCAGTAGTGTACCACAAGCAAAAGGACAAGAGCGCAATACAATGTAATATATAAGCAATGAAAATTACCAAGCACTTGGAAAAGTGTGAACAGGAGAGCGGCGTCAAGGATCCCAACGTTTTGACGATAAAATGTCTTTATCAAGGGACCATTAAATTGCACCCATCCCCTTCCAGAGCAAATAGGCCATTAAAATAAAAAAAAGCTGCTGAGGTTCAGCACTGCAGAACTTCCACTGAAGACTGGAAAAATTCCTGACACACCATCCAAAATTAAGTATGGCAAGACACTGGATCCAGCGACACCACCACCCCCCCCCATGAGTTTTAGGTTCTCAAACTAAAAGAGGTTACTTCTGTTCTAATGCACAGGATATTTCTGCAACGTCCATGAAACCACTTTCTCCCATCGCTCTATTCTGACAAGAACTGTAGCAATACATATTGGACTTTCCACGATTACATGGTAACAAGGCAGCCATGAGGTGCAACCACTTTTTTCAGACTTCAAGTAATTAACCAGTGTGATGCAACTTCTAAGGCTGGGGTCAGACGAGCGCAGTGTTAAGGTCTGTGTTGCCGCACATAAGTACGTCCGTGATAGCATACAATTGTGTTAAATGGAGCCGCACACACTAAGTACGTCCGCACAGAAGTGCGGAGGCATGACGGACGCTGCAAATGGACGCAGGATAGGCAAAAACGTAATACTGCTAGAACGGACGTGCGGAGTGCGCCACGTCCACAACGTCCGCATAGCTTTGTGTGTGAGTGATGGAGCGTGGTCAGACGGACTGCATTTATACGTCCAGCATTTTTGACGGACAGAATGTGTTCTCATTGTAATTTATTTTCCCTGCTACAGTCAAAAAATACGTCAGTGAAAAAAAAAAAACGGACTGTGTGACCACTACCTTGTCGTCAGTCAGAAAGTACGTCCGTACTGCACGGACGCACAGTCCGTACAAAATGCGCTCATCTGACCCTAGCCTAAAACTGTGCCACAAGCTGAAGAAATCCCCAAACCAACTTGGCAAATATTCCTCCTGAACAAGATCATATCTTGTGTATTTTTTCCAAGATTAAAACACTTGTATCATTGCATGTTGCCAACACTTTTTGCAAAGTTAAGATGACCAGTTTAGCATATATGGAATGTGATTTCCAAACCTCATGGTACAAGTAGAGTCCTGATTTGAAGAATCCTTTAAATACTGAATATTGAAAGCTTTTGTTTCTAGCCGACTCATTGGAGCACGGGTTCTTCAAGAAGGCATCCAACACCAAGGAGGTAAGGTAATCTACCTGTAAGAAGCTTAGCATCCTCATGTCAGATAATTATGAAGGGTCTACTACTTTTTAAACATGCTGTATGCAGCTTGCGTAATTAACTGGAAATTCGTAAGGTCAAGTGGTTTTATGCAAGTTTATTCTTTATTAGATCTTGTTTGACTCTTATCTTTGATTCCCCCATCCATGATTGTGGGGAGAAACTTGTGCAAAACAACAGGTCTTGCTTTAATTAAGGATGGTAGTGGATCATCTTCAAACTGCAGAATCTGACATTGGATTGATTTCCTAGGGAGTGATCAGTATTGCCAACATCTGCTCAGTTCAAGATAATCTTCTCCTGGTCTTAGTCTCACGGGTCAGATCCATGCCTGGTGCCACCTCAAAGGTTTTCAAAGACATGGAAATAAAAAAGGTGTAACCATGTTTCTGGACTATCTACAGCAAATTGGAGAGAGTCTCACATGGCAGTTATTTAAAGATGGAAGATCCTGAACAATGTCAAATATAAAGGAAGGGGTGCTCATCTACAGTAAGGACTCCAGGGTTATGACAGTTGTCTATGACATTTTTTCTACAGGGCTGTGGTGCTTTAATAGAAGCATACACATGGGATATTTAAGTGGATATTAAATCTAGAGCATATAAAGTGCTAAGCCAATGCATAGTACTCCTAGAAGCTTATCCAGGTTCCTCTGAGTATTGGGTTAGAATTGGTTCATGTGTTTCTCATTACACCAGATTTAGGATAAGAAATAAGATCTAGAGACCTTATCTGCTCTTTGCATTTTTACAGAACAGAAAGCACAAAAGAACACAATTTCTCTTATGGACATGGTGGGGCATTGGTGTGGAAAATTTGGAATTTTAACCTTCAAGCCAGGACTGACTAATTGTCCAAAAGTGCAGAATCTGAACAGAAAGTTCGTAAGCCTATACAGTTTGGATATCCTTCCAAGAACATCCTCCTTGCTTTCTGAACTTCCCTTTTCATGAGAAGGGGCAAAAAATGCCTTCATACAAGGACATTGACTAACGAGCTTCCACTACAAGATCTGCAAGTAGTCAGAACATTTGACATCGCAAAATACATTTTTATTGATTAACCCTCGAAGACATGTTCTGGGAGGCAAGAGGTTTGAATTTGTACAAATAGAGCCCTGACAACTATTGGTTTGATCAGCTCTACATGACTAAAGTGACAAGACCACCGCTTGTCAGATTTTTACTCCAACTTAGATAAAATATTAAAAGCAAATTCCGCTTTGCATCCAATATGGTTTTATCTCGCTCCAATTCTGCTACCTGTATCATTTAATGATTAAGAACATGCAGTTTAAGTCTAAACCTTTGCTCTTTCCGCACTGTTAAATGTATGCATTTCATGAAACGAGGGAAGCTTAACTAGTAATATTTGCTCAAATAAAAACATGCCTTAGAATTATGACAATTGATTTTATGGGATCATGGATACCTTTAAAAATAAATTCTAAATATTGGAGTTTTTGAAGTTAATGTTCACGCCCTCCTGGAATTTAGGACAGCAAACCCTGAAATTTGGGGCATACCTTTCTGGACCCTGTCAGTGAGTATATAGGTCATAACAGACATCTGCAAGTTTTATGGGATCGTCATTATCTGATGCCTAGTGCTGTCAGTGTCATCTATGGGAGGTTTAGGATAGTAAAGTCTAGCAACCGTTGTACAAAGACACCCATTAACTACATATTTGTGCCTCGTGAAGCATTCCTTGCATAGAATTAGTGATTGTCATGATCTCAGGTCAAGATCCTCTGCATGAATGGCTGCAGGTGTTTAATTCCTGCAAACCAGAAAAGCTATATATTATATAAAAAAGTGACACAGGTAAGAGAAGTTGCCAAGCTTGTTGCATCCTAGCTTCTACTTGATCAGAAGGTGTCATTGCATGCAACAGTTTAAAAGGGAAGTCATTTAGGCATGTTTAAAAGAATCAGTTATGGCATCTTCAAGTTAGGGGATGTCTAGTTCATGGTTTAGGGAGAAGGGGCCTGTCCAGTTTTCAGAACTCTTATTCCTTCTGGCACTTTAATTTTCCCATCAGATGCAGAAACTAGAAAGAGACACCTGTCAAAGGATAGAAAGAGAGAGACCACTTGTATTTAGGACTGGTGGCAGTCCTAGCCACTCCAATACAGGAAAGCCATAGTCCAGTACAGCGACTAACCAGGCAACCAGAGGGTAAAATGTACTCAATGTCCAAGACCTACTAGAATCAGTACACAAACAAGGCAATGCATAAACCAACATGTTAATAAAGTACCAAGAATACAGTGGACTGCCCTTAAAAATTGAGGTCTTGAAAAAGGTGTTTTATCCTTGAGAGATTGGCACCAAAGATCTGAAAGCAGCACCTGTGATTTCTGAAAGTCTGGGAAGGGTTCCAATCAGGGCTGTTTTTATCCCCTTGAGCCTGCAAAAATCATGGCCTGCTCTGTGCCGATCAGACTTCTCCTGCAGGGGGCTGACATTCTGGATGCCAGCAGGACCCCCCCCCCTTTTGGAAGAGTTTAGTCAATTAGTGCTAGGTAAAATACAAACAGCCATATTCCCTTAAAGTAGCTCCAACCTAAAAACCAACCCCAATTTCTAACCCTAGCTATGGGAAATTCTCCATTTCAGCCTGGAGCAACCAATATTCTGGGCATCAAAATTTGGATGTGGCCAAGGGTCTTTAAAATGTCAGTTTAACACTTAAAGAATCAAAGTAACAATTTTATGCTAATTAAGTGAGAACAAAATGCGTTGAGCTGCTGAGCATCACTGACCAAGGACATATCCCACTGGATCTTGAGGGTACTGACTGCATGTGGACTGGGAGATGTGCCTAATCTTATTTTAGGTTTGTAAACAGTCAATTTTGATTGTATATGGTATACTGGTCATCATTCTGTATTTTTGTGGTTCTAACATCAAGTCTTTTGGGACTTAATACTCTAATCACACCATCCCATCAGAAGGGAATGTTAGCATCGAGAAAATGGAGATGTGGACAAGCCATTATTGATGTGACTGCACTCAATTCACGTTTGAGAGTGTACTGTGTGAGATATTACTTACCATGTATTTTGTTTTTAGTTTAACAGTTGCGGGAAGTGTAGCACTGTTCATTTTAGAATTTAAGCAAATGGTTTTTACATAACCCTGGTAATGTTTGAAATACTGAAGGTAGTACTCTGGCGATGCATGTTCTTCTGTAGGGACTCAAGGCACATGCCTACTTTGCCCAGTTATGAATCTGGCCCTGTTCTCATCCCTCCTACAGGAGACATCTGTTATTGTGGACCTGCAACAATTCAAGCTTACACTTTCTTATAACAAAATCCTATGTTGCAGTACTAACCTACATTACCCATCCTCTTGAATGCTTGGTCTATGAAACTTTGTAATGGTCAAAAGCTTGAAGGAGTTGGAACCAAAACCTTGCCATCTGCAAAAATGCATCTACATGACCCACCATTGTGACATGTTAAGAGATCTAAACTGGCAGTTGCTGGAATCCAGACGCACCCTTCACCTTTCCAACCTGGGTGTTTAAGAGCTTTTCTGGGAAGCTACCACCCCCTACCTGAATAGGCTGCTTCCCCCAGCAGCTCCCTCATCCTATAACCTCCAGATCCAATAGACATGTCCTGCGTATTACCATATAAAAGTGTCTCGATCCTCATTTTCCTAGAGCGCCACAATTCTGGAATAACCTCCCAGACATCAAATCTTCCCCCAGTCTAAAGTCACTTGAGATCTCTATTAATATACCTCAATACGGAATGCACCTGTAAACATGTAACAGTGACCATTTCCTACAAATTTATTCTGTTAATCTGTATGTTTATCATGCATTTCTGTACCTACTGTAATAAAATGCAAACTAACAATTCAATGTTCTTGAATCCAGGACATACTTGAAAAATGAGAAATCTCAATGTATCGTTATTGGTAAAATAGTTTGTTGCCATCACATGGCGATTTCCATTGTCCATAGCCCTAGATCAAGGGAGACATTGTGGCAGCGTTGGGATCTTGCTCTCCTCCCCCTGTATTTTAGAAACCGTCATGGTAGGAGGGGATACACTTTAGTTTTGTTACTACAAATACCATGAGATGTGTCCAAGTATTAAAATCCCTACCAGTAATGAAGCTCCAAATGCTCATTTTAACCAAAGATTGTCAGATTATACCAACTGCCTGACATCTAAGCTGTTCTTACAAAAAAGGTACAGTGCTAGAAGACTCCAGTTCATGGTCTCTACACATAACTTCTGAAGTAGAAGCCATGCAACATTTTAATGTGTCAAGGCTAATGTTCCAAACCGCACATTACACTTTGTCCACCAATAAGCATAATTAATTCCCCAGAATAGGGTCATTAGCAGGATCTCCTGTGACTGCCCCATCCCCATTGGAGTTACCAAGACAGATGATCTTGCTCCATATTTTCCCCATCTTTAAAGATTTCTCTTTTTGAAAGAATTGCCATGGAATATTAATGACCATGGGATGGATTTTATGAATTACAGAAGCCTTGCAAGCTAGCAGGGAGAAGGTGTTCCTGGCAGAGAGATTCATCTTCCAAATTACCTTTCCAACAAAATTGTGGCTCAGACAAAACATGCTCTAGTTTATCACTTCCCCTGTAGAGCTGTCTACAGGTAGATTTATGTTAAAAGTAGATAAATCACACACATCTTTCCCATGGATTGTTTCACTAATTTCTGAAATGTAAAGATGGGGCAAAAGGCACATTCAATTCCTTCGCACCATTGGTTTGACTGACATCCCTGTGGCAGTTAGGCCTAAATGATGCATGCCCTGCCCCCAATGGAGGATCACCATAATTTGCTGCAGCGGGACTGCCTGAACTCAGGCCGGTCCTCGTAGCCATTGATTATCAGCCTCCTGGGATGGGAGGTTGGCTGAAGTGCCAGAAATCTGCTTTGTGTGCCATGCCACCTCAGCCTCCTGGCACAGGGTTAGACAGAACGTTTGAAATACTGTAAGTCAATATGGCAAGTATTAGCAGCAGGCCAAAGGAAATGTGACAAGGGCAAGGAAGGGGCTGGTATAAAAATGAAAGTGAATTAAAGTAGGAAAACCAAATCACAGACGAGTGCCACAGACTATGGACCTTATGGTGTACATAGACTATGGTCTCCAATTTTGAAGTAAAATCTGTCCCTTTATGCAAATGAGTATTGGACAGTATCAGTGAAAATCTTGCAAGAACGCTAGGTCTTTTGCAGGCTGCTGTTAATGATACATCAAGCCTGGTGGCCACAAAAATGGGTCTCCAATACAGAACTACTTCTGTGATGCCAGAGACTTCAGAGCATAAAGTATGCAAGTAGAGATGCATTGGACATATCTTCAGGGGAAAAAAAAAAACCGCAAGGGTCTGTAGGCAGACACATGTTTGGAAACCAAGGACAGCACAGGAGAGGCAGTCCCAGAGGCTTCAGGTGATGGAGCCTTCATGACAATCAGGTCTGTTGATGAGCCTGACCTGGCATCTGTAACAGTGGAAGACTTTCACTTTGGTGATTTCTCCAAAAACTGACATTGCCAAGGATTAAGCTTCATTGCTAGACTTCTAGCAAGGATTAAGGAGGTCCATGAGTCAAGGTCATGGTTTAAAAAAAAAAAAAAGGGACAATTCTGTCCCATGCAGAGGAAAAAAAACTCAATTAGAAATATTTTGAATTGCAGACCAATTGGGTTCAAGTTAAAAATTGACGTTTTCTCAATGTCCAAGTGCTTTGCCGTTGTCCCATTCTTGTCCAAAAGAATGCAAAAATTATGGCAATATGTAAAGATTAAATGTCATAACAATTTATTTTGCCCCTTTGTAGCCATGCTGACTAGTTGCATGCCTTGATTTCATGAGGATCTCTATTGGTGCATCACAGGAAGTCAAGGATGCTCTGCAAAACATGAGCTTTCAAATAATTTGCCAACTTGCAACAATGGATATGATAGGAAGTAAACAAAGTCGGTCTTTGTTACAACCCAGTTGAGAACTTTAGTCTTGTATGGAGCCGAGAACGTAAAGTCATTGCATGCCCCAAATGGTCATATTGAGACCATTGCACTCGCACAGTCCATTGAGGACTCCTTTACTTTGCCCTTTTAGATCATAAACTATTGATCTGCCCAAGATTCTGACTCAAGCCACTCCTGATCATCCAATGCAAAAATAAGGCCATCCTGTCACTAGTAACCTTTCACGTCTTCCAGTTACTGTTGAACGATCATGATCCAAATGCTCCACATGGAGTTACACTTGTACGGGTAGGGAGGGAAAAAAAAAAAAAAAATCTTTATAAGTTACCTAGCCTTCTGTAGTACTAGGCCAAGCATGACAATATTGCATCATAAAAGGACTGATGGCTATGGTTACCATTAAAAAAATTCTTGTAGTGATGCTGGACAGTAGTTACATGGCTTTGTTGAGACAAATGCAACTCTACAAAATGAAAGACATACCAGTGTTACCAGAACAGGGTTTGGGGGGGGGGGGGGGGTCACATGGAGTAGGTTGGAAAAAAAAGCAGTGGGATTGTAGTTTAAAACCTATGGAGCAAAATGTTCCACTTTTCCCTTCTGTAGAACATTTGGACCCTTTACATGTTTATTTGATGCAAAGACAAAAGAAATGTCAAGGGAATCCATGTCCCGCACAGTTTAGCATTTTAATTAATGCTTTTTGGACTTAATTATAAACTGCTGAGAATAATTCTATGATACGCTGACGTGCTGATATCCAGAGGATGCCGACGCAGTCTGAAATATTAGAGTCAATCCCAGTGGGTCCTGCACAGCCTTGTAAAACTAATTTTCCATAATCTTATTAATGGGGAGTGCTAGTCCTATTGTGCAGGTTAGAGTCTTTATTTTTATAAAGATTTACTTAATCAGCAAGTTAAAAAACGGTAATCAGATTTAAATTTAATAAACCAGAATTAAGCATTTGGACAGGAAGCTATTCTAGGCGCCTTTATTCAGGCTTAAATTTTAGGAAAATTGAACCAAGGGTTGAGATCTGTTTTGCTTTTTCGACATTGACGTTCCTGGCTTCTGATCATGTACAAACTTGCAGATCAGTGGAGAATTACCAGATCTTACCTTTCCCCTTTGCACAAGTGGATTTGTATTATAGCAATTGGATAAAGAATGAGAAAGCTGTCACTGGTTGCAATGTGGCGCTTCTGCATCTTGTAGCTTTAAGCAGAAACCTCCTGCTCTTCCAGTCAAAAGGTTTACAAGTATGACTTTATGTAGGCACTTTTTATCCTGGACTGTACATTCATAGATTTATCATGGCTAATTTTTTTTTTTTGGTTGAAGTTCTTTATATGGTTCTTCTGGACTACACCCATTCAATTCAAATAAAAGCTTTACTGGCAGGACCAAATACATTTTAGCATTGCCAAAGCATACAGGAAGGTTATAGGGGATGGAGGGGGGGGGGGAAGGTTGTGGAATATTAGGGGTAAAGAACGATATGGGGGGGGGATAGGCAAGCCCATGGACATTATCGGGGTAAGGGATAATGTGAAGTGGGATGGGGATTTACAAGTCTGGGATCTCTCATGTTCCTCAGTTTGACATCTTGCAGATATTAACACCGCCGGCTACTTCTCCCAGTACGATGGAGTTGCCTTGTCTCTATGGAGATAAAGTCTGGGGAGAGCGGAGAGTCTCTGGAAGCGAGTGCCCCTCAGTGCTGAGTACTTTGGGCACTGCAGGAGATAGTGGACCTCATCTTACAGAGCCCCGTGTCACCCTTTGTTAAACTTTCTCCAACTACAAATGATATGCACAAAGTAGTGTATAAAAAAAAAAAAAAAAAAATAAGGTCTAGTGCAAAAATACTGACGTTCCCCGTGAGGTCCAGTTCTAGGCACTTTGGTCTAATAGAATACCTTTATACAGGTATATTTTGCATGCTCCAACTGAAGGAGTCAAGTCAACAAGTTAGGCCTTTCAAGAGTACAGGGTGGCTCTGGAGAGAGCAAGTCTCGACATGGATTCAGTGGTTACTTCCACACAGCAAGTATAAAATAGGAGATTGAAGCCAGTGATTGCAAAGTCTGAGTTTCACATAATCCAGAATAGATTTGCTACTGAAGTCATTTCTTCAGTGATATCCACCATTGCCACGACCAGACTGGTCTCATGTCTTTGATGGCTAGTGTATATTTTAACAGTATTTTTTTCCCAAAATTTATTGACCGGGGGGTGTAAAGGCTGCAGTGGAATCTGATACATCTGTCCCCCATTAGGCTGTTTGTCCTTCATAGGACAGATTGCAGCGTATGATGAGTTTGAGCATTTCAGGGTGAGAGGTCTTTCTTCTGCAAGAGAGCATCCCTCTGGGCCTGGCCTTGGCCCCTGTGGGCTGCAAAGAACAGTGGAGCATAAAACACAGGACCACAGTCTGAGCATGGCTGAACACCGGGGTTATTTTGGAGCAACCTGTGTGTTAGGTTTGCACTTTTCCTCCGAGAGGGGTGCAGGCAAACCTTAGCCAGAGGTATGTTCACAGGATGCAGCAGAAAAGGTTTAATAAATCCCAGTATACTGGTCACAGCACTGCAGACAAGAAAAGCCATTACTCTTATGTACCACGTTTCACTGATAAATCCTGGTTCCAATTGGGAAAATACACCTATTGGCATGCATGTCATGCACCTTAGTTTCCCTCCCTTCGTTGGAGTATCATTTTGTCACAGCCTGGGGTTTACTGGTATTTCTGGATTACACAGGACACAATACAAGGTTGTGTGGTTAGGTCTGCCCATTGAGGTGGTTGGGTCAGAGACTGTACAGACTTTGAAAACATGAGTGGATGACTTCCTGCAGACAGAATATTAAGGGTCATAATATTTAATGTGGGCTAAAGCTTCTTGATCCAAGGAGAAATCTGCCATATTGGGGGGGGGGGTCAAGGAATTTTTTCCCAGTGTGTTGCATATTGGCGAGTGCTTCAAACTGGGTTTACATTCTTTTGGATCAACAGCAGGTGATGCGTCCATCGGGCTCAGCCTCTCACAGGTCTTTTTTCAGCCATATAACAGATTTGTTTGAACATTAACTTGGTTTTGAGTTTCCCCTTTGGAATCCAGAGGAATTCTACAATGTATCATTTATATACAAGATGTTTGAGGGTATACCTTTCTGTATTCTAAAAGAAACAGCGATGGCATCTTAGCAACGCAGGAGATCTGCTACCGTTAGTTTAAAAGCCATGTATGTGACTGCACCTCGTCTATAAAGAACTGTCAAAGATCTTAAATCATTCCCATTGGGGGAATAAACCAAGTTTGGCTGGATGTATAGCTTTAAATAAATGTGGTACTGATGTCGTTCCAACTGTCGACAACCATTTTCATGTACATTTTAGGATTACTCCCCACCTTGATATTGGCCTGAGGCCAAAATATTAGGACAGTATCTCTGAATGGAGGGAGACTAGAAGCGTTTTCAAAGCTTATGAAACCCAGTGCGCTGAAAGTCCTGATTTGACCCCTGCCGTGATGCCCACAGGAGTTCAGGACAGATCTGAGCCAAGTTGGTGACACCAACCCTGGAAAAGCAGCTGATCCACTCCCTGTGAAAGATAGGAGTGCTGAGATACCATTGGAAACCTTGAACCTGGCATCCTCAGTTGGGAAATCTGGCATTCCTTAAAGTTGCCAGATGCCTTTACAGCAAGTGTCTGATCGGAGACACCATCTCACGAATCGACAACTACCCATAATTCGTATTCAGGCTGAGGATTAACCAGGCTACCACTTAAGGAATCAGAAAGAAGCACCGTTTCTGCCCACCCCTCCACCTTTATATAGACTGTCAGGAAAGCTGTCACCTGCAAATATTCTAGGCTTGTTTGTCTATTGCATGTGTTATTTTTCAGAGAAAATTGGGATAAACATTTTACACATTTTTACAGCTGTACTGGCAGTAAAATGAAGCTGCAGCCACCAAGACAGCCAGTGGATGGAGACGACGCTCCATGTATAGCTTTCTGCCTGCGCTAAACGAGAGCAGTCGAGGCATCATAACCCATTCTGCTTTTTCACTGTCTTGACCAAGGAAAGCCATTCAGAAAATGTAATGTCTTTACCATTAAAACAAAAATTACCCAGGGGTCAGTGTGAGCCAGTTGCATCACAAGCCTAGCAGTAAATACAAGCGCCTGGCAGAGGGACATGGGGTGCGTCTGAAAGTTCTATGCATTAAGTTATTGTACTTAGTTTTCCCATATTTAAGAGTTGCAAAATATTTTACCACTTTTTACTCTAAAAATAAGGAATAAACAGTGGCTTGTGATGCCTGGTTAGCCTTAGATTTAATATTGCTTTTAGTTATACAATAGGACGGGGAGAACCAGCAGAATTTCATGCTGAAATCTTGTACTGATGACTCTTGAGCTCGCTGGAGTAATCTTCAAAGTGATTTTGCAGACATGTGACCTTGTTACAAAGCGGTTAACCTTGAAGTATGTTCCTTTTAAGCCTCCCTATAAGATGGTGTTCTGACAGGAGCAGCTTGATGGGAGTTGGAGTAGTCTTACCCTAAAAACCAGAACACTTGTGATGGATTTACAAACATGTTACCCCTGGACCTAAGCTGTAGAATGATCACATTTTATCCAATGGCATTCTCAGTTTATGCTTTGGCTTTTACACAGCTATTGGGGTGTCTAGATGTGGTTGTAGAGCAGTGGTTCCCAACCCTGGTCCTCAAGTACCCACAACAGGACAGGTTTGCCAGATATCTGCAGCACAGCACAGGATATGATTTGTTGCTCAGTGATTGCAGGATTGTCTGCATTCCTCAAGAGGATACTTAAAACCTGGCCTGTTGGGGTTACATTGAAATGTAAAGTGCATCAAGTCTGTCTGCTTCCATGACTAGAGACAACTTGCCAAGAGTTAGGAGTTGGCCATGTTGAATACTAGATTACCTTCTTGTTAAGAGGGTACCATACATCTGCAACATTATTTCTCCCTGATGAATTCCTGCAAGGTTGGTCACTGAGAAGCATGGAATGACTGAGCTACAGATTGGTCCAATGAAATATGGTTACAGTTCTTTGAACATCCAAGGATGGACCACTGGTACAGAACCACTACAGACCATTGTGCTTTCACTGTAATGTTATTGGTGTTGGACAGGTCATACGCCGAGCACCAAATCCAAATCCTCAGCTAGCAATGGTTTCTGCAAGGGGATATGAAGTGAGCCCTACTGACATTCTACAACGACAATCTGACGAACATGCTGCCGGATAACAACTCTGGCACATTACACAGGAAACTCCATGGCAATGCCATCACCCAAATATGAATAAAGCACCTTCCAGGCAGGGGTTTATTTTCCCTTTGATGAATATTTTTCTAAAAAAGCTTAGATCTTGTTTTTAGCTTAATGAAGCCCTTTGCAAAGGCTAATATTGCCATATTAAATCAAAAACGAGGCATTTAAATGTACTAAAACAGTACAAAAATATAATCCTTCCATTAACCTCAATGGTGCCGATCTGTTGGTGTAATAAAACCACCTTTGACTCCATAGCAATCAGGTTTCTCCTTGGATCAGCAAGCTGTTCTGTGTGTCATTTTACAGAGAATACTCCTGCAAAAGTGACAGTTACCTGTAATATATGAGTTAAACAGTCTGCTGCATAGAGCCTACTATAAGCACATTGCTGTAGGTAAAAACTCATCTCTTCAAGTTTTAGTGAAGAATTGTCTGGCCTTTGAAGTCCAGTTAATGACTCAGATTTATTCTAAAGTGGAATACTGTAATTCAGGAGTTGTGTAGTCCCAATACATAGAAAAGAACCTTTACTGTATATCCCATACAAATAAATATGGATTGAGATTTTTGGGGAAGGTGAGGACAAGTTGCAGTATTAGAGTGCAAAAAGCAACAGATCCCTCTTCACTATGTTTAGTAAGGACCCTCTAGTGTTATGGTGGGGATGCAGCTAGACATGAAGGAGCAGTTAAACAATTTTCCAAGGTCACAAAAAGAAAAAGTACACAACCCTCAATGTTCAGCTTGAAGGGCATTTAATGAAAACGGGGTGATCGATCATGACGAGAGTCTCATTTCGGTAATGAAAAGATTCAAAATTAAAGTGCAAAATTAGATTGAAGTAACCACTGCACATTAGAACACGAGACAGTTTGACTTTTTACATATCCCACGACTCAGACATGTCCCCGCTGCAGGCAACACCTTTAAATTATGAAAGGTTGCTTTTACAGATCAAGGCATCCAGTAGTGGACACGTTTTAAATTTAGATGTTCTGCAGAGCTGAAAGGTGTCACCTTTGGAAGACCAGAGCTGGGTTGTGGCATGGAGCACAGGCCGTCATTACTGCAGTTTGACCAACCAGCCGCTTGTCCTCTGTCAGGATGCAGTGAAGGGGAGCAATGAGATAAGGTTAAGATTTTGAACGCAATATGCCTGCGAGATATAGGTTCCTGGGATTTAAACCTGGTCCTGCCCATACTATGACCTGCACATTGCCTGGATCCCAAGCCAAATGATATGGTTTGGTACGGTGGCCATGAACCTTTCTACCAAGCTGCATACAGTCCTTTGAAAACATTTTTAGCCCAACATTCCATGACTTGACAGTCCTCATATGGAAAGCTATAGTAAGAGTGACTCAATGAATAGAAGCCAGATATATATTTTTTTTTTTTTAGAAAGGATTTTACCAGGAAGGATACATTAAGATTTCTCTTGTTTTCAAGTATGTCCTGGGTGGCGAGTATGTACCGTTAGGTGTCTTGCCAAGGACACTTACTGGAGAGGTTGCTCGCTGGGATCGAACCCATGATTCCACAGGCTCTCTCCATGCAGAGCAGTGACATTACCTCTACTCCACCCAGCCGGTGGATATATATATCTGGAGCCAAATTAGGATTAGGGGACGGCAGCATCCTGAAGACCACCAGAAATGCTGCCAAGCCTCAGGGGAATCTTTGAAACTGAACAAGTCTCAATGTATCAAAGTAAACATTTGCAGACAGTAAATGATTAAGCCGCTTGTAGCCAGTGAACTCGTGTTACAGAAAAGCAGACTGAAAGGGTAAATTGTACAATTTTTAGGGGGCACTAGTCAGGTTCAGATCTAGGTTTTCCTGGACACATGCTAGTGGGCAGAGCATAAAAAAAAAAAAAAACCTTGGAGTATATGCGGCAGATAAAAATTGAATACCAGGAGAATTTCTATTGCCTTCCTGTAGCATATGAATTATACATGTTGCAGGCCAGCACTTTTCCCAGTGCTCCCCTCTGCATGAAATGGCTGGCCTAGCAACACCAGTTAACAATTCTATAAACTAACTAGATTACATGTGCTGCTTTTGTTGCATGGAGGCAGCATTTATTGGAAGGTGGCCATAAACAGTTTGCCAGCTACATAGATGGGCAGTCAAGTTAAACGGCAGGGAGAGAAAAAAAAAAGTAAATGTCAGGACAGGCCACTAAATTGCAATACAGAACCAGGCAGATAGTTTGTACCGATTAGCCAACAAACACTGTTGCCAGTCCAGCACTCTACCAACAGAGATTACGTAGAGTAGTAGTTCCACAGTTCAAGTACCCCTAGATCAGGTTTTCCAGATACCTAAAGCACAGGTGATCAGATTTGCTGCTCAGGGATTGCAGAATTCAGTCTGCATTTCCCCAAGGTAATCCTTAAATCTGGCCTGGGGGGGGGGGGGGTACTTGAAGTCGACAGTTGGAAACCACTGGCCTGGAGAATAGGCTCCAAACCGGAAGGATTAAGATGCTTTCCCTAGAACTCAGGATTTCTGTGCTGACCCCTGAAAAACCCGCACAGGATAAATATACAAAAAGCTAAAACAGTTTCTACATATTAAAAAAAGTAAAACTCCTAGAAACCCTAACAAGAGCAATTCACCAAACATGTACAAAACAAAGCCAGCATTCCATTTACACCCATTACTGGGCCTGCGCACACAGCAACCTCTCCAGGAGCATAAAGCCAGCATTCCAGTTACACCCATTACTGGGCCTACGTACACACAGCAACATCTCCAGGAGCATAAAGCCAGCATTCCAGTTACACCCATTACTGGGCCTGCGCACACAGCAACCTCTCCAGGAGCATAAAGCCAGCATTCCAGTTACACCCATTACTGGGCCTGCGCACACAGCAACCTCTCCAGGAGCATAAAGCCAGCATTCCAGTTACACCCATTACTGGGCCTACGTACACAGCAACATCTCCAGGAGCATAAAGCCAGCATTCCAGTTACACCCATTACTGGGCCTGCGCACACAGCAACCTCTCCAGGAGCATAAAGCCAGCATTCCAGTTACACCCATTACTGGGCCTACGTACACAGCAACATCTCCAGGAGCATAAAGCCAGCATTCCAGTTACACCCATTACTGGGCCTGCGCACACAGCAACCTCTCCAGGAGCATAAAGCCAGCATTCCAGTTACACCCATTACTGGGCCTACGTACACAGCAACATCTCCAGGAGCATAAAGCCAGCATTCCATTTACACCCATTACTGGGCCTGCATACACAGCAACATCTCCAGGAGCATAAAGCCAGCATTCCATTTACACATTACTGGGCCTGGGTACACAGTAACCTCTCCAGGAGCATAAAGCCAGCAGACTCTTATTCTGCTAATGGATTTAAATAGGGTCTCCTGCTAATTAGTAGCAGCTGTCTAGGTCCTCCTACTATCTATCCTCCAATCACAGACAAGAGGAGTGAAAGTAGCCAATAAATGAGATCTGTCACCCTGGCAACGAATGTGATGAGAAACATGGGTAACAAGCTGGAAACATAACCAAAGCAGTTGGTTTGTCCCCACTCTAAGCAGCCAATCATCATGTGGAATGCAGTCACCGCAACAGTGCTCTGTTCCACTGAGTAATCAATGCTAAGTAGGGTGACCATATCGACCATGTTTAAAAGGGACACGTCTTGCTATTTCATGCAGAAGGGAACATAGGGAACGTGCTGCCCTGCAACATGTGTAATTCATATGCTGCGGGAAGGAAATCAAGGCAATGCATCTGGGATTCCTTTTTGATTCCTTACCTGCAGCGTATGAATTCTACATGCTGCAGGGTGGCATTTTTCATGCACTGCCCATCAGCATGAATAAATAATATGTGTCCCTTTAAACATGGCCTACATGTACATCTACAAGGTAGAGTTGCCAGATCGGCCAGGTTTTCCAGGACACATACAATTTATTCATGTTGATGGTCAGTGCTTAAATAATGCAATCCTGCAATATGTACAATTAATATGCTGCAGGTAAGAAATCAAAAAGGAGTCCCAGGTGAGCTGCCTTTACTGGGTAACTCGTTTTCCTCCCGTCTCATAGCGTTGCACAGTTTGTGGTTCCTACACTACAGTTTCCGTGGGAGTGCAAAATGAGCAGAAAAGCTACAGGGACTTCCAGGTTCAGGACAGAGGCCCCAAAGCCAAAGAAGTGGAGCACCGTGTGGCGAGGGTTAAAAGATCACCTACAGGATTATTCAAAGAGATCCGAATTGGGACCGAAAGTTAACCGAACACTGAAATTCAGCATACGGTTACCTTTCCTGGCCATTCAGCTATTCAGAGAGCAGGCAGTTGACCAAATGTTGGCGAATTACCTGCACATACGGTGCCTGTTCGGTGGCTGTTCAAGGCCAGTGAAATCCCCATAGCTTCGTCTATTCAGAGAACAAAAACCAGCAGTGAAAAGTTGCCGAAATGCCCTGCCATTTGGTGGTTTCATTCGACAGGTTTATTCAGGAGAATCCCATAGGCTTCGATGTTAAAAATATTCCCGTTTTAACTTGATATCTAATTGTTTATTATAATATTCTGCAGTAAAAAGTCTCTTTATTTATAGATTTTTTAGGATCTTTTAAGCATTTTTCTGGATTTTATTGCAAAACAATTTTTCCCGATTCTTTTTTTTTTTTTTTTTTAAATGTTTTTTTCTTTTTTCAGTAACAGCCCTTTTTATTATCATTCCTTGGATCTCATATGTAAATTTCAGACATTTTCACTCAGTAGTATGTTTGCAAACCGCGTTTCACTTTTCAAACATTTTATTAACCCTTTCGCTGCTGAGGCTTTTCCCGCCTCTGTGCTGAGGTCATTTTTACCGGTTTTGCTGATCATGTTTAAACGTGTTTTTAAGGCTTATTTTAGTATATGACCCAGACATATTATATATATCGTTCTTTCCGTCAGACTCGGCAGATTCATAATATGTCATTATTATATGTATACGTCATGACCTGTCTGTATATTATAACAAAAAATGCAATAAAATATGAATTTTCAATAATTTACAGCGTGTAAAGTGTTTTTTTTCCACATTTTAACATGCGAGCAATTGCGGTTATATTTTGTATGGGGTGCGCTTGTTAAAAAAATTAGAAATGGGGTCTCGTTACATTTTTTTTGGGGAAAATTACACGATTTTTAACAAACGCACCGCATACAAAAATCGTTAGCGCAGCATCATTGTTCACATTATAATTGAAATGGGAACAATATTGCTGCATTAACAAACCAAAAAAAATAAAAAAAAGTGTTTATTTTTTTTATAATTTTTTTTAAATATTTTTTTATTTTTATTTTATTTATTTATTTATTTTTACAAACTTTTTTCACTTTCGTGTTTGGTATCGTTGGAACGGCTATGCTCTGGCCGATCCAACAATACCAAACGTTAACCCCTAGCTGCCACGGATCGGGAGATAGGGAGTTCATTGGAACTCCCTATCTCCACTGTTGGTGGCAGTTAGGGGTTAACTCCAGGACTGGCGTCATTGTGCTATGCACGATGACGCCAGGCCTCAGGGGGAGTTCCCGGAGGCTTGGCCGACATCCAAGATGTCGGCCAGCTCCGGGAAAGGAACACGAACCGGCGCTTTTCAGCGCCGATTCGCGATCCAGCTCCCCAGGGGTTAATGCCAGGTACCATTTGGAAGGGCAGGCTGTGCCCTTCCAAATGGTGCCTGGGTTAACCCCCGCAACGCCGCTGATCGGGAGGGAGAGAGGTCCGAAGGACCTCCCCCCCCCTCCCTTTCAGGCGCCTCCTCCGCACATGCGTGGGGGGCGCCTGAATTAGGTGTCATCGCGCTGCCGCGATGACACCTAATTTCACCGGCGGCGGTTCCGGATGCTGGGCTGACATCGAGGATGTCAGCCTGCACCGGGGGGGCCAGCGATCGGCCGGAACTCGGCCGAACGCTGACCCCAAAGTGAGGACGCGCTCAGCGCGTCCTCAGCACAGCAGCAGCCATGCGGAGGACGCGCTGAGCGCGTCCTCCGCATCGAAGTGGTTAAACATACAATAAACGTACACAGGAAAAAACACATGGATAATAGCATTACTATATGCCACACCTAATGATTCTAATTCAATTAAGATCGAGTTTATATTGGTGTATATTTTTGGTGACATCATCCAATGTTAGATATCCTGATTGATCATTTATGTTGCATTATTTACCTATCGCTATATAGAATTGACTGTCCTCATTTACAGTCATAACCTAATTATTTCAGCATTACATTATCCATGTGTTTTTACCTGTGTACGTTTATTGTATGTTTAATAAAATTATTTAGAACAATTGAATAGGTGGTCTATGCAGCCTCCCATAGTTTTTTATGGTACTATCTCTCTCTGAACACAGTGTTCAGTTTTCTTGTTAATCGTTACTTTAAAGGTTCAATCCTTAACTTAGTACCTATTGGTCTCAATCGTTTTTTGTTTTTTGGCTTTTGTTATCACTTTTCAAACATTCAAGCGAACTGTGGTTTTTTTTCACTCCATTCGTCTGCCGTGTCGGGATTTTCTGATGGCTGCTCTGCGCTGTGATCGGCTCCTGCTTGGGTTTCGCTGGCGTGTTCGACAGGGTTAACCCAGATGTTTATGCGGGTTTCGGTGTGCATTCGGCGGCTTTTGCGGTGAGTGTTCGTCAGGCTTTTTGCTGCTTTTCCCTACACTACGACGGCCCTGTGGTGCTTGCTGAATACACCGCAAGGTCGCCGAAATGGGATCGCCAAATCACACCGAATTGAAGAGAACGAAAAGTCACCGAACGTGCGGGGACTTTTTGATTCTCTTTGAATAACCCTGCTAGTAATAGAAAAAAATAAAAATAAATTGGTTAAAGGCCGTCAATAGTATCTGCGTAGTTATTCAATAGAGTATCCATCCAGTAACATTTCAGGGGGGGGGGATGCTCAAAGCTCACTGATGAGGTCTCTGGAGCCATCTATTAGGATACCCCCTTCTCTGAAGGCATGGTTCAGCATTTTAGCTTTTCCGCTGAAATAAATGCAAATTCCTGTGCGGAACGCATGGATTGACAAACGCGCTGTAATAACCTTCAATATTTACTCATTTTGCGGCTGGTCCAGCTCAGCAGTTTGGGATATTTCCATTTCTAGCCTCCCTCCTCGCTATCGTCACGCCGTTTTGTGATGGATGGAACAATGACATAGAACAACCATTTGGCATCTCAGTGAGACGCAGAGCTCTATGAAGCGTCTTTTCTAATTAGCAGTAATTAGGTAACTGTTAACATGCACGGGCTGGATAGATACATGGGAGGCGTGCAGAGTTTTATGTAATACTCGTTATTAATAACGCCTTCTCGTGCTGCAATGAGCAAAATGATTAGATGCATAAAATCCATAGCAGGGCTGATTTTCTGTATTTCTGCAGGATTGATAAATTGGGGATTATCCACTAAGCGCCAATGTTTTCCTGGGTTGCAAATACTGGCAAACGTCAAAGGTATTGCAGTGCCAGCAAACAACATTGTTTCTCAAAACTAGAATTCCAAACAACCATAGAAGCTTCACTGTGCGTCTTCTCCTGTCGCTCTTTGGATTTTAGCAAACACCAGCGAATATTGGATAAGCCTATTGGCTCTTTTCTGCGTCTGTACACACTTGAGGGATTATTCACTAAGCAGCAAACTTTCCACCGAATTGCCCCGAACTGTGAATTTCACCATTCGGTGCAATTTCGTGGCAGTTCATCTATTCACTACACGGTCAATTCGCCAAATACAGCCGAATTGACTGCGAAATATGGTGCAGATCGGCCACCCTGCAGAGAAAAAAAACAAGCTGCATATAGCAGCCCCAAACCTCACTGTAGCAAAATGTTCAAACATATTGCTGTTGCAGTACAACATCCAGGAAGCGGGTAGAATACAGAAAGAGCTCTGAGGTCACTCATTGCTGTACAGGGATTAGATTCAGTGGGTTATAATGATTGAAAATCCGTGTACAGTACAGATACTGTAATTGCCATACGCAGGCATTATGCAGCACGTACAGATACAAGGTGTTACTGTAATTGCCATACGCAGGCATTATGCAGCACGTACAGATACAAGGTGTTACTGTAATTCCCATACACAGGCATTATGCAGAACGTACAGATACAAGGTGTTACTGTAATTGCCATACACAGGCATTATGCAGCACATACAAATATAAGGTGTTGCTGTAATTGCCCTACACAGACATTATGCGGCGCATACAGATACAAGGTTTTACTGTAATTGCCATACACAGACATTATGCAGCATATACAGATACAAGATGTTACTGTAATTTCCATACACAGGCATTATGCAGCACATACAGATACAAGGTGTCGCTGTAATTCCCATACACAGGCATTATGCAGCACATACAGATACAAGGTGTTGCTGTAATTGCCATACACAGGCATTACGCAGCACATACAGATATTGCATTGCTAATAATCTCCATTATGATCACTACAAATCCTCATAAGCAGGAGATCTCACCATTTTATTATCTGTCTGCAGCACATTTACTGTATCTGACACAAAGGCCTTTTCTGCCTGTATGCTGATAATGCAGACCCCATGTGACACTATGCGAGGCGAGGGACACCATCAAAAGTTCAGAATCTTTCACTCCAACCCTATTTCTGTAAAGGATAAAAGAATGCATGAAAAATAAAAAAAATTGCGAATTTACACCATCTAGAGTTCAGAATCTTTCAGTCCAACAATATTTCTGTAAAGGATAAAAGAATACCTGAAAAATAAAAAAAAATTGCGAATTTACATTATTTAAATATTTTAACTGTCTCAGAACAACAATTTATATGCAAAATTTCTATTTTACCCCATATTTAATGGTTAAATTTGCATCCCCAGTTTAAAATAAATGATATGAGGAAAGAAAAATGCTTGGTAGTGAAGGGGTTAAAACTATTTCCAATTACAGGAACTACAAGTGCTTGAAGTAAAAGGGATCCTTTCCTATTTAGCTCCGTATTCTCCCCCCCCCCCCATCCAAAGAACAATCACATCACATTAAGAACACAATTACTTTCTAGTCTTCGCAGGCTAATTATACACTAACATTTAACCACGTTTTGTAGCGTATCTTTGTTAATTATTGGAATTGTAACTCAAGAACAGCTCCCTTTTATTCCTCCCAAAGCACGGGCTTGTTCCATCTGTTATTTTGCTAATGTAAATTTACCTGAAACCCACTTCTTTACAAAATATGATATGATTTATTGTCTAAAACAGAATGATTTACATATCAAAGCCCCAAGAAGGTCCGGAATAAATTTACATAATTATTTCTAAAATCAGTTGTTTCACAATAGAGAAAAGGGAGTTATTTTACCGTAAGAATTACTGTTTAAAAAACATTTTTGTATGCAAATAAAAAGATAAACCAAAGCAACTTTTTTAATGAAAAAAGCTTTGATAAATGTAGACATTCAGGGTTATTCAAAGAGATGCGAATTGTGGCCGAAAGGTAACCGAACAGTGAAATTCAGCGTACGGTTACCTTTCCTGGCCATTCGGCTATCCAGAGAGCAGGCAGTTCGCCAAATGTTGGCGAATTGCCTGCACATACGGTGCCTGTTCGAGGGCAGTGAAATCCCCATAGAGAAGCAATGCTTCGTCTATTCAGAGAACACAAAACAGCAGAGAAAAGTTGCCGAATTACCCTGCCATTCGGTGGTTTCATGCGGCAGGTTTATTCAGGCGAATCCCATAGGCTTCAACGTTAAAAATATTCCCGTTTTAATTCAATATCTAATAAACAGTTTATTATTTTATAAACTGCAGCAAAAAGTCTCTTTATTTATAGAGTTTTAGGATCTTTTAGGCATTTTTCGGGATTTTTTTGCCAAATTAGTTCTTTGTTTTTTTTTATATTGTTTTTTCTTCTTTCTGTAACAGCCCTTTTTATTATCATTCATTGGATCTTATGTAAATTTCTGACATTTTCGTTCAGTAGTTTCTTTGCAAACAGCGTTTCACTTTTCAAAGATTCAAGCGTACTGTTTTGTTTTTTTCCATTCCATTCGTCTGTGGTGTCGGGTTTTTCCGGCGACTGTTCTGCGCTGTTATCGACTCCTGCTTGGGTTTCTCCGGCGTGTTCGGCGGGGTTAATCCAGATGTTTTTGCGGCTTTCGGTGTGCGTTCGCCGGGTTTTCCGGTGAGTGTTCAGTGGGTTTGCGGCAGGGTTTCCCTGCACTACGATGGCCCTGTGGTGCTTACTGAATACACTGCAGGGTCGCCGAAATGGGATCGCCAAATCGCACCGAATTGAAGAGAACAAAAAGTCACCCAATGTTCGGTGACTTTTCGATTCTCTTTGAATAACCCTGATTGTGTTACGTATAAAGACTTTGAGGAGTATCGTTTGTCCGCTAGACCATTTGCAAACTGAGAATCACCCCTAGGGCTTCATTTCCAGAGAGGACCCCTAAGTAAAGGAACACTTAATGAAATTGCTCACAAATGATGTAAACCTCTAGGGCTCTATTCCAAAGCTTGTGCTGACTTATCCGGAGCTGCTGTAAACTTCCCAGAGCCATTATAGTCTATGGAGTTGTTAATATTACAACAGCTCTGGTTAAGTTAGCACCACCTTTGTAATATTGCCCCTAGTCTGTTACTACACGGTGTCAAAAGGTAGAATGTTCCACGTTATGACTTTGATACTTCAAAAGCTATTTTGCAATGATCACCTTTTTTGAATCTTCAAAGACCACCAACAACTCACAGTTTTTAAAGTTCGTCCTCAAATCTATTTCCATTGTCCACCCATGGTCACCAGTAATCTGCTACGTAACAAGAACTTTTCTGCTAAATCCCAGTGACTAGCTGTGGTCTACCATTCCTTTTCAAACTAAGCCCAATGGCCACTCATGGTCCTCAAGTTCTTCTTCAAACAATCTCAATGACCAGTTATGGTCCACAAGAACTTCTCAAAACAAATCCAATCACCGGTCATGTGCCACAAGTCCTTCACCGCATAATCCCAGTGACTACTGGCATCCAGCCCTGTGCTCTGCAAGCATCTAACTTTGTTTCCCTGCATCACCTAGTTGTAGTTCACTTTCTGTGGTGTACGTTGGTTTAGCTGAACCACGTCTGGACCCTTCTTCTCCTTTGTCTTTGAGCTGTTTAATAAAGTTTTGACTCTTACCATGGTTAGATTATCTTCGCCTAAAGGGGTCCTCGGGGGTCCCAACATGGTGCCACCCTGACATCAAATCAGAAAAGTACCTAAAAAAAGGAAAAAAAAATTGTGGTGTAAATTAAAAAGAAAAAACGTTTGAATAATAATTTAGTAAAAACGGGGATTTTTTTTTTTGCATTGAAATTTATTGGATTCGCCTGATTAATAGGGATGAGTCGAACACTCCCCGAGTTCGGTTCGAGCCTGAACCCGAACTTCCCATTTGTTTGGGACCGAACCCGAACCCGAACCCCCATGCAAGTCAATGGGGCTGAAATTCGGTTTTTAGAGTGCCCTTCAAGAGGGCATATATGCTACATATTTGCCATAAAAGGTGTATGGGGGTCCGGGTAGTGCCCTGGGGGACAGGAAACAAGGACAAAAAGTAAAAAAAAAACATTTTTAAAGGGACAGTGAGTTTTCCATGAAATAAGGGTTAAAAAAAAAATGAAAAATTCCTTCAAATATCGTGCCTAGGAGGTCCCCATAACCTGCCCGTGAAGTGGCGGATTTCTAGGATGTATAGAAATATGTAAAAACCAAAAAATGACATTTCAAATGACGGTAAATGCTTTTCCTTTAATCTATCCATAAACAACTGCTTGGGGCGGCAGTCTGTATGAAAAGAGGAGACATTATCGGACACGCAGAAAAAGTTTACTGATTTTTTGGCGGTGAAAAGCAGGGGAATGGAAACTTCTAGACCAAAAAGCCGATTTGGAAAGTGAGATAAATGGGAGAATTTTTCTGGTTCGGCTATTTTGACCTAGAATTTTCCATTCTCCAGTCATTCTCCTGAGTTTCACCTTTCTCTGAATAACCCTGTCAGGCACTTTTTGATGGTCGCGGCGAAAAAATGCGTTAGTCTGACCCTAGCCTTATCTCACTTTCCTAATCGGCTATTTGGTCCAGATTGTTCTCTTTTCCTGCCATTCTCCTGGTTTTCACCTTTCTCTGAACAACCCTGAGAGAGAGGTGAAAGCCAGGAGAACTGGCAAGAGAAGAGAACAATCTAGACCAAATAGCCGATTTGGAAAGTGAGATAAATGGGCGAATTTTTCTGGTTTGGCTATTTTGACCTAGAATTCTCCATTCTCCAGTCATTCTCCTGAGTTTCACCTGTCTCTGAATAACCCTGTCAGGGTTATTCAGAGAGCGGTGAAGAGCAGGAGAATGACTGGAGAATGGAAAATTCTAGGTCAAAATAGCCAAACCAGAAAAATTCTCCCATTTAGGCTAGGGTCAGACTAGCGAATTTTTAACGTGCGTTTAGGCGCACTTAATCACGGCCGCACTAGCAGCAAATGACGGGCAATGACGGGCAATATACGAAGTGCGGTCGCACGAAAGTCCGGTTGCGCAACGCAAGTGGAAAATGAACGCATTTTTTTGAGAATGCAGAACCGCTAGTACGGACGTACTGAGTGCGCTACGTCCACTAGCGGCGTGTGTGCGTAATTTGGAGATGTCAGACCCTGCTCATGTCTGGCCAACATAACGTCCAGACACCCAAAGCTTCCTGGTTTGGATCCGTAAAAAATCACGCACAAAAATGCGCATCGTATGACCGTTTTCGCGCAATCCGTGAAAAACTACGGCAATGTGTTCGGACGCACTTTTTGACGGTCGCTGCGAAAAATGCGTTAGTCTGACCCTAGCCTTATCTCACTTTCCAAATCGGCTATTTGGTCCAGATTGTTCTCTTTTCCTGCCATTCTCCTGGTTTTCACCTTTCTCTGAACAACCCTGAGAGAGCGGTAAAAGCCAGGAGAACTGGCAGGAGAAGAGAACAATCTAGACCAAATAGCCGATTTGGAAAGTGAGATAAATGGGAGAATTTTTCTGGTTTGGCTATTTTGACCTAGAATTTTCACTTCTCCAGTTATTCTCCTGCTTTTCACCGCTCTCTGAATAACCCTGTGAATGTTTAATGCCGAGGTGAAAAATAACATTGCTTTAGATTTTTTTCAAACACCAGTTAAATGCAGCATATTAGGATGTTTTAGGGAAATTAATTCTCAAATCTCAATCAGAAGCAGACACCACCCCACCCTCAGTATATTGTACAATGTATCAAATTGATTACCAGACTAAAAACACCTGGTGTTATGCCCGTTTGTGAACAGAGGTCATTTAGAGTTGATAATCTTTCCACGTACACATTAGTTTTTAATTCAATATCTAATAAACCGTTGCTTATAATATTCTGCAGTAAAGAGTCTCTTAATTTCTAGATTTTTTTGTATTTTTCTAAGCATTTTCTATACTTTTTTCAAAATTTCTTTTTTTTTTCGAACCCGAACCGAACACGCCCAAAAGGTTTGAAATTCGCGAACTTTCGAACTGCTAAAGTTCGGGTCGAACTCCGAACCGTCCGAACCCGAGCAGCTCATCCCTACTGATTAAGGCTAGGGTCAGACTGAGGCAGTGCGAACGCGCGTTCTGGCGCACATAATCACGGCCGCACTAGCAGCAGATGCCGGGCAATGACAGCCAATATACGAAGTACGGTCGCACAAAAGTCCGGCCGCGCAACGCAAGTGGAAAATGAACGCATTTTTTCGAGAACGTTAAACCGCTGGTACTGATGTACAGAGTGCGCTGCGGCCGCATAGCAGCGTGTGTGCGTGATTAGGAGATGTCAGACGCTGCTAGTGTGCGGCCAACATAACGTTCAAACAGCCGGATTTCCCTAGACTTCTTTTCACCCCATCGTCATGAAATACGTCCAGAATTGCGCATCGTCTGACCACTTAAGCGTATTCCGTGAAAAAATGCGTGCGCACGCATCGACGTACATTTTGACGGTGGCCGCAGAAAATGCGCTCATCTGTCCCTAGCCTAAACCTGTCGAATGAAACCACCGAAAATCTGGTCATTTCACTAATATTTCAGTGCTGTTCTGCGTTCTCTGAATACGTTAACCATTACTTCTCTATGGGGAATTTCACTGCTGCCGAACAGTACCGTATTTTGCTGGCAATTTGCCAATATTTTGAATAGCCGAATTATCAGGAAATTGCACCGGATAGGGAAATTCGGTGGCCAACTCGGCTCTCTTTAAATAACCCCTTATGTTTTGGCTAGTAATGAATTTTACAACTGGGCATGTTTTCTGATTTCACATTTTTTTTTGATTTTGTGTTGCATTAAGGCTAGGGTCAGACGGATGCATATTTCACATCTACCGTCAAAAAGTGCGTTGATGCGTACGAACGCATTTTTTCACGGAAGACGCGATAGCGGTCATACGATGCGCAATTTTGGCCGTCTTTTTTGACGGAGCTATAAAAAACGGACGTTATGTTGGCCGGACATGTGCAGCGTCTGACGTCTCCTAATCACGCCCACACGCCGCTATGCCGATGCAGCGCACTCTTTGCGTCAGTACTAGCGGTTCCATGTTCTCTAAAAAATGCGTTCGTTTGCCTCTTGCGTTGCGCGGCCGAACTTTCGTGTGGCCGTACTTTGTATATTGACCATCATTGCCCGTCATTTGCTGCTACTACGGCCGTAATAAAGTGCTGCTCAACGCGCGTTCGCCTGACCCCAGCCTTTGGATTTGTGAGGTCTCAGGGTTACGGGATGACTACCTTCCATGGGCTATGGACTCTAATTCCATCATCCTCAGCCAACCGCACAGCATTTACATCCTCAATATATAATAAACAATATTTGTCCTATTTATTTCCCCTTTACAGATAATGATTAACCCCTTGGGGAATCCTGGGTTGACTTTTATTCTACGGGTACCTGGATGCCTCCACCAGACCTATGTCCTCTAAGAAGACACCTTGCGTGATACTCGTCTTTGCTCGAGGTAGTGTTTTACTGCTCGTGTATCATTCTACTGCTTTTAATAATAATATTTCAATAAATTACAGTGTTTCGCGCAGATAAAAAAGTAGCCTCTGCAATTATTTCCGGTGAAGTGGTAATTTATGAAAACCATAGGGAAGGCCAGCAGGGTGTTTGGTGACAGACAGGCGTTTCAGCACCTGAGAGCGACGAGACACTTTGCTGTCACTTTATTGATCTCTTTTAGGATTTCTCCCACTGCGCTGAGCTCATTTCCCAGGACCATGTACATGAAAGCACATTAATAAACCGCAACTGTGCGCAGGCAGGGGTGGGATACGTATGTGTGGATCATTCCATCCTGACAGAGGTGACCCAAATTATTTAAATCTATAGCTTATCATGTGCTACCATATTCTATGGTGCTGTACAGCGGACAGGTACATCCTGATGGATGCAAATGTTGCTGATGGAGGTTTTTATTGGGAGGCACGAGTTTGCATTAGTTACTGTATCTGGATTTCAGGTTCCCAGTGATGAACGGGTCATTGCCGCTGCAATCTCTGCAACCTTTCTTCTTGGACCCTGGCAGGAATACGGAGAAGATCTGCTGCTGTACACTGAACGGATCTCTCTTTTTTGACTCGTTCCCTGGATTCCCTAATGGTTGTGTTCGCTATCAAATGCCACAATAGTTCAGGGAGTGAGTCATGGTATTCACTATCAGGGTTATTCAAAGAGATTCGAAAAGTCACCGCACGTTCGGTGACTTTTCGTTCTCTTCAATTCGGTTCCTTTTGCCGATCCCATTTCGCCGACCCTGCGGTGTATTCAGCAAACACCACAGGGTCCCCGAATTGCAGGGAAAAGCTACCGCAAACCTGATGAAAACTAACCGCAAAACCCGGCGAATGCACGCCGAAAACCCTCAAAAACATCTGGATTAACCTGCCGAAAACCACGGAAAAACCCGAGCAGGAGCCGATCACCCGCAGCGAAGCTTCCAGAAAAAGGCGACACCGCAGACAGAGTGAAGTGAATAAATTAGAAAAACAGTTTGCATGAATGTTTGAAAAGTGAAACGCTGTTTGCAAAGAAACTACTGAGCGAAAATGTCTTAAATTTACATATGATCCAATGAATGATAATAAAGAGGGCTGTTACAGAAAAAATAAGTAAACTTAAAAAAAATCTGACTTTTTTTAAAAAAAAAAATAGAAAAATGCTTAAAATATCCTAAAAAATCTATAAATAAAGAGACTCTTTACTGCAGAATTTTATAATGAACAGTTTATTAGATATTGAATTAAAACAGGAATATTTTTAACATTGAGGCCTATGGGATTCTCCTGAATAAATCTGCCGAATTAAACCACCGAATGGCAGGACATTTTGGGAACCTTTCACTGCTGGTTTGTGTTCTCTGAATAGCCGAAGCAGTGCTTTTCATGGGGATTTCACTGCCCTCGAACAGGCACCGAACAGGCACCGTATGTTCAGGCAATTCGCCAGGATTTGGCGAATTGCCTGCTCTCTGGATAGCCAAATGGCCAAGAAAGATAACCGAACGCTGATTTACAGCGTTCGGTTACCTTTCTCAAGCAATTCGGATCTCTTTGAATAACCCTGTATGTATGTCTGTGCAATCCGAGGACCTCGCCAAGGATTGGGAACTGTGAAACACTAAAGGGGTTAATCAGAGAGAGCTGATTTGGCCCCGAAATGTCACCGAACAGGGAATGTCCCCCGTACGGTGACATTTCGTGGCCATTCGGCTATTCAGTTCAAATTTTAGCGAACTGCCACCAGGTACGGTGCCTGTTTGACGGCAGTGAAATCCCCCATAGAGAAGCAATGGTTAATCTATTCAGAGACACCGAACAGCAGAGAAACATTGCCGAAGTGCCCTGCTGTTCGGTTTTTTAATTCGGTAGGTTTAGTCAGGCGAACCCCATAGGCTTCAATGTTAAAAATATTCCCGCGACACAGGCGACGGAACGTGAAACTACGCGGAATACCAGAGACAGTCCCAGACTCGAGACTGCTGCAGTATACCACACGGTTCCTGGAGACGGTGCTCGGTTCCTCGGAACCTCTTAGGGACCCTGTCCACGTGGCTCTACGTATACGAAAGGCTGCCATGGCGCCCGCGGGGGCGTCGCGCGACGTTCTCATCACCATGCGAGACATCACCCAGCATTCTTCATTGTTCCGGGCTGTGAGAAATATATCTACGGTCCCTTTCGACGGAGCCAATATCGCAGTTTACCGAGACGTCCCCTTTTTGGTGTTAGCCGCCCGGAGGCAGTTTAGGCCGGCCACGGTCACTCTCCGCACTCATGACACAAGATATACATGGGGCACCTCTGGCTCCCTTATAATTTCCCCACATGATGGACGTGTATTAGTGGCTAATACGCTGGAGGAAGCTGAGGGACATCTTCGCACCCTGGGATTGCTGTCCGTACCTACGGGTCTGCCTGTAGTGACCTAGCTCGTTGACTCTCCCCTCCCCCCGGGTGACCCGGTCTGAGTTGGGCTAATTAAATGGCTCCGGGATGACGCGCTGTTCCTGACTTAACCCCTGAGTAAGGCTTCTGCCTCACCCCTGCAACGTCCCCTTTTTGGACTTATTTCCGTTACATAAAGACGCTTTTTGTTAGTACAAGCGATTATTATATGTTGTTTTCGCGATCGCTGTAGTTTATACCCCCCAGTTGCGTCTCTCCTACGCTTGGTGCTTGACTTGCTACTCATGGTGACCCCACTCAATTCCCCCCCTCCCCCTTTTTTAATTTTTTTATTTTTTTATTTTTGGGGTGTCTCGGGGCGTGCCACCATGGCAGTGCTCGCCATGATTGGCCCTCGAGCTCCTGGACTCCGGGACATAATCCCTCCATGGCCTCCTCAGGGAGCGTGCCAGGAGCGTCTCGGTAATGGTCACTATATTTTTCCCACCGCCCCCTTTTTCCTTCTTCTCTCTTTTACCTCATGTTTCCTTTTTTTTTTTCCTTGGGTCACCATCCTCGTAACATGAACCAACTAGCGCCGCTTTTTTCCCAGTCACCCTTTGATTATTTTCGCAACGTATAATGTGTCAGGCCCTGCGAGGCCTTCTTTGTTGGTCAGTTTGTGACATATTCTACTTCAATAAAAACTTTGAAATACAAAAAAAAAAAAAAAAATATTCCCGCTATTCAATATCTAAATAAACCATTCATTCGTTTAATCTGCAGTAACTATTTTTTTTTTTTTTTTTATAGATTTTTTTAGGATCTTTCAAGAATTTTTCGAAATTTTTTCGGCAAAACCTTTTTCTGTTTATTTTTTATTAAAAGTGTTTTTTTCTTGTTTCTGTAACAGACCTTTTTATTATCATTCATAGGATTTTATATGTAAATTACAGACATTTTCGTTCAGTATTCTTTTGCAAATTGTAACACTTTCAATCGTATCGTGGTGTTTTATTTTACCCCCTTCGTCAGCTTGTCGACTTTTTCTGGTGACTGGTCGGCGCTGTGTTCGGCTGATCGTCGGCTTTTTCCAGACACATTCGGCGTGTTTTTTTGCAGTGGTTCGAAGTGATCCAATGTCAGCGACATTTCTGTGCTCTATGAATAACCCCTAAACTGTGTTAAAGAGAATTTTCACAAGATAAAAATAGACATTTGCACAATAAGCAATAGTTAATATGAGCAGCAAGATTTGAATTGTAATATACTATGATTTGGTGCCAACCTTCAACTCCGTTGCAGAGCAAATTAAAAATGTCCAGTAAACACAATAAACAACAATATGAGTCCCTATATAAAGCCTCTCCATGCCTCATCTGTTTGCATCTTTAAACACATTACCCAATGGGAGAACAAAGTGAACAGGCAGCTGGCGTATGTAAGTGTTACACAAGCACATGTGATGCCAATAAAAAAATATTTATGTGCCCATTCCTTTTTTTAATTAACTTTTGAGAACCTGCCAACTTTTTTTTATTCTTTATTTTTGACTTTTTCTTATCATACAGAAAATTATCATTTTTACCAGTAAAATGTTATCGCAGAACCTGCCACTTTAAAATGCGATTTGCTAAATTCCCTAAAAAAAAACTCACATAGGAAAATATTACCATCAACATCTTACAATCGTCAAGATGGCGAACGCTTTACATTTTCTTGAACGTCATTCAATCAAACTGATGCTATGATTCTGTAGGATAACAAACACGTGCATCATCCTTAGACCATAATGCTGGACATTTTTTCTTCTTCTCAAATTAACCATAGGCCATCGCCTGTGATCTTCGGTTTCTCCCAGGATCAACAAGCTGTTATCCTATGCACTTATATCCAGAAATATGCCTACTTTAATGCCTTAAGGCTGGCCGGCCACTTGGTCCGTAGTTGTATGGCTGACTTGGCCGTCCGACTACGGACAACTTTTTTGAACGATCTGTGTCGTCCACTGGAAGCGAATATGGACAACCCAGATCGACCAACAGAAAGACCACCGAACATCGCCAACCTGAGAAAAAAAAAAAACAGCAGCCGAACACATGAAGGGAACTCAGGGGCTGTCCCTGGTTCTCAAAAGGGCTTATTAAAGTCCTTTCAGTACCAGGGACAGCACCGGAGTTCCCTTCATGTCTTCGACGGGTGTTTTTGTTTCTGTTCAAAAAAAAATTGGGAATCAAAAATTGCTCGTAATAAAAATACAAATAAATACTCAAAAAATTCAATAAAATCAATAAATAAAAATGCTTTTTGTTGCAAATGCAAAGAATAAACAGTTGAATAATAAATTAACTAAAAAAATATTATTGTACATTGAGCCCTATGGGATTCGCCTGTCGAACCGAATCACTTCTCTATGGGACAATTTCCCTGCCGCCGCATGGCGGTTTAACTATACGAGTCATCATTTTTTTTTACATTGTACCAGATCGTGCCGACTTCGTCTGACAAATCACATTCAAATGGGAAAGACCGCTAGTCTATTGTAGTCACACAAAAGTCGTCTGAAGTCGTCCGATGGAAGTCAGAGGCAGTGGAAGAAGGCTGATTCACCTCCGTGTTGTGGGATTGGTCTGACGACGACAGACAATGATCGCACAAATACGGACCCAGTGTACGGGCAGCCTTATGCTGCGGCCCATCCCGGAGGCAGACAAACTTAATTGCCGTATGGGTCACGGTACACCCCTTGGTTTTCTGACCCTCCTTTGGCCCCCTCCTTTCTCGCTGTCATTGTCTGCAGAGGGCTACCTGAGTGTGGGTTTTAAACCCACCTGTCGCCAGGATGCGCTAAGGGGCTACAAACTCCAGGAATGCCCCTGTAAAATGTTTTCATTATGGATAATTGCGTATCTATCCTGCCCTTCACCTTAATTCCCTTTCTCGTTGATTGTTTCCATTCCGATGCAAGCCTAACTTCTTCCACTTCATTGCAGAAACGTCACCGTCCTGTCCCACGCTGCCAGGAATAATGGCGCTCCATAGATAATATATTCCCGACACACAAGGAACTTTACAATGCGGTTATACTAAACAGCGCTCCTTTATGTGGACGGCTGTGAATCTGACTCATCCTGTAATAAAGACAAACACTTACAGAACATTACATTCAAGCGACACAGAGATCCTCCTGCCGTATCTCTTCCAGCGTTATTTTATTTTCTAAACGGCTCCCTCAATGTGCTCGGATCTCATGCTATACAACTGCTTTTCATATAAACCATTCATCTTGCCCTATAGAAGAAATATCACAAGTTATAATTGTCATTAAAAACCTGTTTTATTCTCCATCTGCCTCCTTTTGTTCAACAAAGCAGAAATGTTATATATGTATATTTATGTTGTTCTTTGTGTCTTGCTCGGTGAGCATGGCGGCTACGGCAACATGCGATTCAATGCAGGGAAGAGACACGTGTCCTCGTCTGCTCCATAATTAGCAAGCCGTCATCTTCTTTTTTTTTTTAATTTCTTTTTTTTTTAAAAATTAGCACTTTTGCTTTCAACGCCCCCCCCCCCCCCCCCCCCCCCCCCCACCCCCCGCCGGCTGCTAGGTTATTGAATAAGCATGTCATTTTCAAACGCCGGCGGCAAATTACTTAATGCTACCTGCTGCTGCCTCGTACGAGAAGCCCAACATCACCAGCGAAGACGAGGTACATAAAAGTTTCATTTGGAGGGGCATATTTATTGAGGTCAGGCATACGGCACAATATCGAGCTGCAGTCACAGAATGGAAGCGTCGCTACATTGTATCAGCAGGCGAGACCTCCCGCCGAGAAATATCTAAATGGAACGGGGCTCGTACAATGCACCGCTCTTTCTTATCGCACAACTCGTATGCGGTTTGGAGCATCCCCGGGCAGATAATAGCTCCTTTAACGCATTCAATACTCAAGATTGAAGAGTGTGTAGGCTGTCCATGGAAATCGCAGACCTTTGCTTATTTTATTTTTATGTTTTGTTTGAATAAACAGGAGCGGACCGAGTACTCAGACAGAAAAAACATCCAGAAAACAACTCTCTTAACAGCCCACCATCGAAAAAGACCACCGTTCACCATTATTCGAGGTTTGAGGTGACGCTTGGCAAGCGTTAATGCTGTAGAGCAGGGGTCAGTAACCTTGGCCCTCCAGATGTTTTGGAGCTACAACTCCCGCAAGGCTGCCCATCCACTGGGTCCGTAGTCGGACGACCGACTTGGTCGTCAGACTACGGACGACGTGTTCGTACGACCTGGGTCGTCCACTGCGAGAGACTATGGACGACCCAGGAAGACTGACGGACAGACCACTGAACGCCACCGAAGACCGCTGGACTGCAGGTGAAAAAAAAATGATCTCGAAGACCACTGGACTGCAAAAAAGAAAGAAACTCCACCCATTTTTTAAAAAATTGGGACTCAAAAATTTAGTTTAAGAAAAAATACCAAAAACACAAACAGATATTCCGAAAAATAAATAAATAAAGAGACGGTTTACTGAAAAAGAATAAACGGTTTAATAAAAAATTAATTGATACAAAAATATTATTTTACATTGAATCCTATGGGATGTTTAAACCTGTCGAATGGAACCACTGAAAATCAGGGCATTTCAACTACTGTTCAGTGCAGTTCGTTGTTCTCTGAATAGATTAATCAATACTTATGTAAGGAACAATTTCCCTGATGCCAAAGACCGTCAAACTGCACCGTATATTAATTCCATTTTTTTTCATGCATGTTGCACCAGGTCGTTAGACTTCGTCCGACAAATCGGATGTGGTCATCCGAAGTCGTCCGATGGGAGTCAGGGGCAGTGGATGAGGGTTGAATCTCCTCTGTGCTGAGGGACTAGTTGGATGGCTAAGGACGACTACGTCCAACTTGTTAGTCGGACGAATACGGATCCAATGGATGGCCAGCCTAATCTTCAGCCAGCCTTTCTTCCTCTATCCATATGGTTAATTGGGTGCGTGAAATCTAAGAAGGGAAGTGGTTTGGGGTCCTGGCAGGATATCACCTTCATGATCACATTGGCACCAGCTGATTCCTGTGAAAGCTCTTATACCCGATGTCTCATGACTTTCCAACATTCTTCTTGATTCTTTTATTAAACCATAAAATTTCATGTGTTTTGGTGTTTTTTTAGTTATATTCTTGTGCCAGTCCTGCTTTTGCTAAACCATTGCATTAAGAATTGCTTTGATCATGTGGCTTGCTCTACGTTACCGGAGCTGCCTAATGCCAAATTCATCTCGCTTGCCTCCCTTTAATACCCATACATTATGGAGGTGTATTATCTGCTTTAAAGCAGGTGAATCTTATTGATACAAATAATTATTTCTGTGCAAAAATGGGCATTTTGTGCTGAATTTCCGAAGAATAAGGCTTAGATTACAAAAGTAACACTAGAATGGGGAGGCTAATGGGGAAAACCTGTGCCTGCAGTTTTTCCCGTAACATCCCCATTGTACCACTAGATTCCAGGGCATGCGCTACCTCGGCACCTTGCCCCAGAACGAAGCGCTACCCTCAGTGATACTCATGGTGGCACTTTCACACTGCCGCGAGTATCACCTCCTTGAGTCCATAGGACTCCATGGAGGGTTGCGTTGCCCGGCTGTTAGGCCTGTGCGATCTTGCTCTCGTGATATTGCGTAGTGCCGTAGAGTGATCACAGAGTGACACTGCGGACTATTTGTTCCCAGTCTCATTCTGCTCGCGGCTAGAAGAAGCAGTGGATCGGGTCACCGTTCTCTCCGTGGGATGAGCGGTGGGTATCGGATTTGTTAGGGGGCGTTAAATGATTTTGCAAAAGCTGAGTCAGCACCAGCTCTTAGGTGTAGCTAAAATTTTGTTCATTCCATCGGTGTGGTAATTAGCGCTAGCACTTTGTAATACCTTACTTACCGAAATGCTAATTACTGATTGTGCTCCTCACATTAAGTATAGGATGTGCAAAGTACAGTAAGCTCGCACAAGCTCGCTCAATCACAGTTGCGCCAACAATTTTTTCACGAGTTTAGCACCAAGAATGTAATGTGGTTGCATGGGTTAAAGTCACTTATCCTAGCGATAACGCTTACTCATCTGAACGCTAACGGTAGCGAATTTAACCCTGTATTTATCATTAATACATTTTTCATCCTAATGAAACAGAATGGACATTCCAGCGACACAGACTCCTGGAGAATGATTGAAAAGACAGGACGACGAATCGGCGCCTGATAATTTCATGGGACGAAGGTTCTGCCGCAGCTGCTGCTATATTTAATTGAAAGCAGTACCTAAGCCAAAAACTAATTATGTCCTCATTTTAAAGTATTCTGGAGCAAAGAGAGTGTTTTTTTGCATGATCAATACATTTCTTTTCCCTTTGGCTTCAAATTAAGGACAAGTCCCCTGCAATCTGAGATTCTGATCGTGAAATAAAAAAGGGGAAGTAATTACGGGTAAACTTGATGACAACATAAACCGTAATAACCAGGATTGAGCTTTCTGACTGTGAACAATAATGTTTTAGCAGACTTAAGCACAGAGCAACGACTGCGCCCAGTGGGTCTGGTGTGGGCTCAGCGCTGGCGCTCTCCTGCGATCGTATTGCGTAGGTGGCTTTTCAGTTTGTGTTTCCATATCCCACCGTGCAGTTTAGACTACACATGAATACGCGCTTTGCCAATAACTAAACACAGACGGGGCAAAACAAACAGCACAACCATCCCAATTTTAAGAAAATAAAAGTAGTAATAATAGTAATACGTACTTCAGGAATAAACATTGCAACCCATGGAAGTGATTGGGCAAAGAAGAACAATATTTGGAGCCATTTTTTTTAATAGAACCATCATGAAAAAGAGACAACAAGCAATCATATCATCCGCACACTCTCAGAACTCTATTTTTCCGATCTGCAAACAGAAAGAAGTAACAAGCAATCAGATCACCCACACACTCTCAGACTGAACTCCATTTTTCCAATCTGCAACCAAAAAGAACTAACAAGGTATCCAGGATTCAACATGTTGTCCACCACCATAATGCAGACTATTGTAGTCTTGCAGTTCTATTTTCTGTCTGCATTTATTGATTTCTGGCTGATTAGTCGTCTTTTAATTTCCCCTCTCTTTTTGTTGGAATATTTTCCTCTACTTCTCCTTCCCCCTCTTCCAGTGTCGGAAATACCTCCAACACAACCAGACCACTCTTGCTAAACATCCCTGTTTTACTTTCTCCATACAGCAATCAGATCATCCACACAGTCTCACATTGAACTCCATTTTTCCTCTCTGCTGTATTTCCCACCCTCCCACCCAGGCACGGTTCTACATATCAGCTCTCTTTTCCAGCTGCTTCCTCTTTTCACTATGATTACCCTTACTAAGCACAAGCTTCTGGTCTTCCCATGCAATCCCATCTATATTCTTTCTGGCCACCAGCTCTGCCTTCCCTCTGCTCCCATTTGTTCTGCATACCTTGTCCCTTAGATTGTAAGCTCACGGATATCTGGCTGAGCACTTGGTTAAAGTGCTGTATTAGAAGGGTAGTTATCCTACAGACAGGGTCGTCGCTGCCTTTTGTATCATTATCGCATCTCATGTTTGTGCTCCCCCCATTGTAAAGAGCTATGGAATTTCCTGGCGCTAAATAATTGAGAAGTACACGTATTTTGTGAGGTAGGCGCATACATACCATTAGGTGCCCAAGGACACTTGCTGGTGGCGTCTTCTGAGTGGGATCAGGTCATATTTGCATGTTCGTAGAGCAGTGACCTGGTGGTTAGGTTGACCCGTTTCTCTTAAAGTCAAGGCTTCTCCACAGTTGTATTGGAGGGATGTGCTGAATGGGATTTTGATTTGCTGCTCCACGGTTGAAGGGCAGAGATGTTACCACTGGACTCCACAGCCGATATTGTGTGGTAGGCAAGTATGTACTGTTAGGTGTCTTGCCCAAGGACACTTACTGGAGAGGTGCTCTGTATGTATGTATGATTTAGACCAATGATTATCTGCAACGGTTTGGATGTTATAATGCAAACTTAGTTTAAAGGGTCTATTCACATAGCAACAAAATTGTATGCAATTTGGTGCTTTGATTTTATCCATACGTTGGAGATTCCATTTCACCAAAAACATGGTGAATTCACCATTTAGTGAATGATCACTGTATTTTGCTGAAATTGTAGTCGAGAAGAAGTTTTTGGACGTTGGAAAAATGGCTGACATTTGCAGATAACTACCGAACTGCACCGAATTGGCATCAAACTGCAAAAATAAAAACATGAAACTCTCCTATTCTCCTAGTAGGTGTTTAAAGCAATAAAAAAATATATTAAAATGTGTCTAAATTATAAAGAGGTCCTAAAAAAAATGCCTTTTTAAACAAACAAAAATTTTGTCTAAAAAATACAAAAAATGCAAAAAGGTGCTCTAAAAAAATAAGCAAAAAGGCTTTTGCAGTAAAAATTATATCCTTTTTTATTTTTGAGAAAGGATTTTACCAGGAAGGATGCATAGAGATTTCTCTTGTTTTCAAGTACGTCCTGGGTTGTGGGTATGTACCGTTGGTGTCTTACTGGAGAGGTGCTCTTGCTGGGATTCGAACCTGTGTCTCCTCGCTCTGCACAGTCACAGAGCAGTGATGATACCTCTACTCCACCCAACCGGTACACTCTGCCTTTTGAATTATTTGTTTAATCCAGTCGAACTGAAACACCAAAAATCAGGACATTTCGGTGCGCTTCGTCGCTGTTCGGCGTTTTGTGAATGGATGAACTATTACTTCTCTAAGGGACAATTTCGGTGCTGCCGAAATGCGGCAAAATACACCATTCTTTGCTGTCAATTCGACTGTATTTGGGAACTGCACTGTTCGGTGCAATTCGTTGATAGGTTCGGAGGTTAGCGAATAAACCCTTTAAGAGTAGAAGAGTTTACACATATTGCTGGAATTTTGGAAGAAGAAAAAAGGCAAGTATAACAAAACCAAAATAAACGCATTTTATCACATAAAATAGTGATAAAAAAATAAACAAAATAATAAGTGTTACCAGAAGTCAGAGAAAGGTTTCTCAGGCATTAATTAGCACAGATTTCTCAATCCAAGAATAGATTTTAATTTAATTAATAATGTAAAGAAACTGGAGGGCCGGAGCCAAGAACTGCGGCTTAGTGTCACCCTCTTACCATTTTCTGTGTCACATCCTTCCCACTGGAGTCACTGTCTATGTCATCCTATTCCACTCTACCTGTGTGCGTGGGGTAATAATATTTTAATGAATAAATGAGTTACATCATATGGAGATATATATAGATTTACTTCTAAACACACACGTATCAATGTAAATGCAAAGATTGGTTAACCGTGTCACTACTACATGCCTTCCTGCTTAAAGAGAACCTATTGCAATAATCTCTTATCTGGCCTCCCTCTGTCCCGCCTCTCCCCCCTACAATCCATCCTGAACGCCTCCGCCAGGCTAATTCACCTCACCCGCCGCTCTGTCTCTGCCGCTCCCCTCTGCGAGTCCCTTCACTGGCTCCCCATCCACTGCAGAATTAAGTTCAAAATCCTTATCCTTACCTACAAAACCCTCACTAACTCAGCGCCCCACTACCTGTCCTCACTAATCACCAAATACACCCCAGCCTGCTCCCTAAGGTCAAACAGTGACCTGCGCCTAGCTTCTCCCCGCATCACCTCTTCCCATGATACACTGCAGGATTTCTCACGCGCAGCCCCCACTCTCTGGAACGCTCTCCCTCGTACTGTCAGACTTTCCCCTAACTTCTCTTCCTTCAAACGCTCCCTGAAAACATTCATATTTAGCGAAGCCGACCACCCAACTCACTGACACAACCATCAATCACTCTCACCTTACAGTCCTCTCCTCCTGTTTCCAACCCCAACCCTCCTAGATTGTGAGTTCCTACGGGAATAGGGCCCTCATCTCCTCCTGTACTGTTTGTCAAATGTTGTTCAATGTATTGTAACCCTGTCTATACTGTGCTTATTGTACAGCGCTGCGGAATATGCTGGCGCTTTATAAATAAAGAATAATAATAATAATTGCGCCCACTGCTGTCGCAATCTGATGCTCACCCTTATGCTGTCAGTGTCGTTCCATTGCCTCTCGACACATGTCAACTTTTCTCCCGGCCACGCCGACACTGATACTGTCACTGCTCACTTGTGCGTCAGTTCATTAAATGCCCTCTGCGTTTCGTGGCATTTTAGGGCGCCTGTGTCTCAGGGCGTCATTAAGCTGGCATCACTCCAGAACGTTTTGGCGTACAATTACCAAAGCTAACTAATAAGAGCACAAAGCACTAATTAAGTTGACTCCACACTAGATATAATGCTCTGTCGTGACCTGTTACTAGAAATGTGCACGCATTTTTTTTTCCGTTTCGTTTTGGTTCGGCACGTTCGGTTTATCAAAAGTTTCATTTCGTATTGTTTCGGCCCATTTTCGTTTCGGCTCGTCTTGGCTCGTTGTTTCGTATCGATTTTTGGTTCGTGAAATCGGGGAATTTCGGTCTTTCGGATCGTCTGATCTCTTCGTTTCAAAGGGTCCATCCTCGGATTTTCGTTTTGACTTTAGACGTATGGTATTTCGGATGCTCCGATATTTCGGTCGATACGGTAATCCTGCCGATTCATTCCTTCGGACGTATTGTTTTTTTATGAAAGATCCATGTTTTTTCTTATGAATATGCATTGCACAACTTTATTTAGACTGGGGATTTAGGGAAAAGCTAATTAAATATTTATAATAAATATATTATTGATGCAGAAAGAAAGCACTGAAACAAGTGAAAAAAGTGACTGACGATACGAAATTACGAAATCAGCAACGGAACCGAAACGGACTCGAAACTATATGAAAATATGTTCTCCAAAATGGAACCGAAATTGCGAATAGAACGAAAATGACTTGCGATTTTACAAATTTCATGTTCATACATAATAACGATTTTTTTTCGTTTTGTATCGGGAAATATTCTGGATCATGTGTATTTCGTTGCCGATCCGGTTCTGAACATCGGATCAATCCGAAGCACTGAATCGGCCCGTTTCGTGAGAAAAATGAAACGAAACGCACATCCCTACCTGTTACCCATGAGCACCTCATTTTCTTGTATTTGCTTATTCTTTGCACTGACTGGGGATGTCTTGACTTTACTGATATGGGTTATCCCAACCATTGGCTTCCTCCTCCTCAGCTAATGCAATGTGTGGTCTCCTACCGATATGGCACTAGGGAGAGGGGGAAGAAGGATGTATGCAGAGCACAAGCTATTCAGAAGCAAACGTCAACAACTGCATGAACACAGGACGGGCACTTAGTCTAAAGGTCTGATATTTCCTATTTCGTTCACCTTGCATAATTTCCTGGGGTGTGATCAGTCCTCTCACCCCTTTGGTACCTACACAGATGCAAGTGTCATATGTAATGTCCATTCTGATTCTGACATTCATGCACATAGGGTGTGAGAAAGGTTTGCAGTGAATCCCAATAATTGACTGAAAATGTGTGACGGTATGTCGGCTTCAAAGTCTATGAAACAACTAATTTCTCTGAGATACATGGAAGAGCTCAGTGGTGAAATTCAACAAAAATCTTTTAAAAGGAGAGAAGACAAGATCGATAGGGAAGAGAAGATGTCAATGTCGTACACAGAAATCTGAAGGTGAAAGAAGAGGGTAACAAATGGAAATAACCGTACAAGAATATAGATTGTTTACAAATAGAGACAGTTGGGAATTGACTACATATATATATATATATATCTCATCATAATAAAACGCTCCATACAAAAAAGCAAGCAATTATGGATCAATATTTCCTTGGTCTATCATTTTGAGAATCAGTTTTTCTCATCAGTCTTCAGAGACCTGCAATTCTTGACTCACTGCGTTTACCGGTTTCCGATTTTGCATTGTGGGACTTTTGTTTGCAGAACTGGGGTTAATCAACATGCAAATGACTTACAAACAGATAAGAAAGAAGCATTTATCCTTCTAAGTATCATCTTAACAGTAATCAATGGTGTTGCCAAGAAGAAGAATTGTATCAATTCGCGAGTCCTAGAGGCGATGTCAGCCATTCATGTTCACTGATTTTAACACCAATAGCTATGCCTTAAAGGAGACACAGAGACTGCTTTAGAATTTGGGAATTATTATTGAAGTACAGGCTTAAGAACAAATAGAGATTATGCAGAAATTATAACAATAATCATTCTATAGCAGTGGTTACCAACCCTGGTCTTCAGGACCCACTAACAGGCCAGATATCTGAAGCACAGCACAGGTGATATGATTTGCTGCTCAGTGATTGCAGGATTCAGTCTGCATTCCCCAAGGTAATCCTTAATATCTGGCCTGTTAGGGGATCCTGAGGATCAGGGCTGGGATCCACTAGTGTGAGGCAAAGTTGTTCATCGGAGAGTGGATCCCTTGTGATTTTCGGATATATTTTCCCAAGGTAATCCTTAAATTTGAGGACCGGGGTCCTACAGAATTAAACTGAGTACAGAATGGCTTAGAAACACATGGATAAATATTCACAAAGCAAAAATGATTTAAATCACAAGATTGTAGCATTTTTAAGTTTGATTTAGTAAAGAATGGGCTCATAATATTTTATTGCACTTGCAAGGGATTGGGCAGAGGTGTTATATGTTTCTCAAGTAGACACAATAGGTTTGGGAAGTTTCTAAACTTGTAGAACAGTCTCAGAAGGTCATCATGTGCGAAGTTTGTGAAATGTTGACATTTATCTTAGTTTTACTATAATCTCAATTTCAGAGAATATTTTAATCTTTCATAATAACATTGTCTGCAACTAAACCACAGCATACTCTCAAAGACTGACCTCCATCCCTCTCTCCCTCTGCTGTCCCAACGCACGCTCCCCATCCACTTGCTCACCCAGGGCCGGTCCCTAATTTCAGCTCTCCTTTCCAGCTGTCTCCACTTCTCTCTAATTACTCTTACTAAGCCCAAACTTCAAGTCCCTCCCATGCAATCCCTATGATATTTCTTCTGGCCACCAGCTTCACCTTCCCTCTGCTCCCATGTATTTCAGCTACCCCTGTCCCTTAGATTGTAATCTCTTGGGATGTCTGCCTGAGCACTTGGTTTAAATTGCTATATTACCTGGACAGTTATCCTATGGGCAGGGTTGCCTTTCCTCTTGTATCATGTACGTCTCCTATTTGTGCTTCCCCATTGTAAAACTCTACAGAATCTGTTGGTGCTGTATAAATACTAATAACTGTAACATGTCAGTGCAGCTGCAGTTTCATACATCAACAGCCCACATCAACTGAAGGTCTTCTCTGTAAAGACATTGAGTGCAGGATTGCTTAGAAATATATAGAAAAACATCCATAAAGAGAAACTATGTTAAAGTGATGATTATCATCTTATTTAAGATTAAGTTATAAAAGAATAATTTCACTAGGACTGGTTAGTCTTTTACGGGCAAAGAAAGTGGCATTTCAGAGCTTTTTTCTTCTTCACGTGGATTCACCATGAATTTGTCTGGAAGACCAATCGCAGTAGTACAAGAGTTCTCCCATTTCCCTGTATTCTATAAGAAAATATTATATTTATATGTTTTAGTGAAATGTTCTCTGTTAAATTGCAATCCAGTCCATCTGCATCTCCCTGGTTGGTGAACAAACCCCCCTCCTAAAACACCAAGTCGAAGGAAGGCAACTTGATGCCTCGAGATGAACACAAGTACATGTTTTGAAGCATTATTCCAGAGTATATTATTAGAACCTGTCAATATGTATTGATAAACCGCAGCGTGGATGTAGAAAGAGACAGAAGGAGGAATGGGACGCAGACATTCTCTGCTCTTACTTGAGAACTCAACGAAATTGACCACAGTCTTAAAACAAAAGAGCACTCGTATTCCAGATGAAGAGCGAAGACCGATCAATACTAATTTTCTTTCTTCTAAATCAGAAAGGGCAGTTAATTCAGATAGATTAATGGTTTCCATGACAATTACTCTCCAGCTGATATGTCTTGGAGCGCCACGCAAGCTGCAGTTTTAGTAAAATAAACTTTCCGGTCAATTAAATCTAAAGCTTGCTAATGTTAGGATATATAGCATAATGCACTACCTACGGTAATAAAGTTATGGCACTTCACTTCCAGGTTCCATGATGGCTTTGATTCTCAAGGTGTGAGTTTCACGTACACCTGCTGAGATTCTTGCTTTTGAAAATATATTCTTGTAGACTATCATCTCTACATAGAGCATGATGTGTAAAATGTAATGTGGGGATCAGTGCCCAGGATGGGTATCCATGTACAGAAAGGATTCTGGCCCAAACCCACCCAGTCAATAGCTGAAGCTCCTTGTAGGGTGAAAACAAAAAAACTTAGAATGACTTTATTTGCAGTTTACTATTACAAACACAGACAGGGGGATGGGTAGAATACAATGTTAAACCACACCCCGACATTTCCATACTGAATAGCTTCCCAATTAAGACAGGCATCTTGTGTGTGAGAAGCAGATAAAATCTACATTCAAGCCTCAGAGGAGCTTTCTTTGGTTGCATTTGTTTGATGCCCATCAGTACACAATTAGAGAGCAGCAGAGTGGCTTGATAACAGCTATGGACTATGATGGCCGAGACTCCTCATAGATACCACTACAATTATTTATAAAGTGTCAACAAGTTCCCGAACGCTGTACAATGGGAGAGACAGACTAGCAAATATACTTACACGTTACACATACTGTACAGAACAGTAGGAGAGAGGACTCTGCTCAAGAGTTTACAATCTAAGATATGAGGGGTGACACACTAGGTGAGCATGAATAACCATATGTGAGATAGTGGGGACCGTGTGGGCTGAATGGGAAGATGGTGCAGGAAATGTACAGTGGCGGATTATGGCGTGAGCTGATAGGCTTCTCTAAAGTACTGTGTTTTCAGAGACTTCTTGAAGGACTGGAGAGATGGGTAGGGTCTGATGTTGCGGGGGAGGGAGTTCCATAGAAAAGGGGCAGCTTGGAAGAAGTCCTGAAGACGAGAGTTGGGGGTGCAGGTACGAGGAACTGATAGTATCAGATCTTTGGCAGAGAGAAGTGGTCGGGCAGGATATACCTGCTAATGAGGGAGAAGATGTAGTCAGGGACGTGGTTATGGAGATCTATGTAGGTGAGCATCAGTATTTTGAAATGGATTCTAAAGGAAACAGGGAGCCAGTGTAGAGATTGATAACGGGGTGAGGTTTGAGAGGTGCGGGAGGTGAGGTGGATGAGCCTGGCACAGGCGTTCATAACAGACTGCAGAGGGAGAATCTGGGATCTCCTAAGGCCAGAGAGAAGGAGGTTGCACTAGTCAAGGTGGGAGATAATAAGAGCTTGGATGAGCATTTTAGTATCGTCCTGATTAAGACAGGGAAGGATGCATGCAATGTTTTTTAGGTGGAATTAGCAAGATTTGGTTAGTGAGGAGTAAGGATAGATCAGAGTCCTTATCATGTTTCTGGACTCTGGTAAAAGACAAATAATCACGTTAGCTTTTTTTTTTTACTCTGCCTAGCAACAGCTGAGGAGACAATGACACTGCTTAAAGGGACATAACACATTTTATCAACCAGGCCCATTTTAAATGACACCAAAAACAACAAAAAAACAGTTATATAGTTAAATTTTTTTATATTTATTATTGCAAAGAAAATAAAATAAATGGTAGGGCGCTGTCCCATCTGACCTATGGATGAGCCGCCACTGCCTGTTTACTCACTTGCAACGTTTACAGTCATAAAGATTGAAAATAAATTCCAGCTTTAATCGTTTCTAAAACGCACAATTATCAGAGAAACATTTTGGACTCTCACGAGTTTTTTCAGAGGATTCGGGGACCATCTAATGGTGGAGCTTCCTCTATTCTTATAAGCAAGCATGTTTTAAAGTGTTAAATAATTTTTCTGTAAATGATGGTGAAATCAAAACTTAAACATCTTCATCATCAACAGCACTAGTTTAGAGCAAATCACTTCGGGAAAAAAATAAACACATAAAAGTAACTTTTTTAAAACATGGCAACACCAAACATTCTTTATCATCGTCAGCCGCGTCGATCATTGTTATCATCACTATTATAATAATAAGGAAGTAGCAATAATAATTATTAAATTAATGAATGAGTTTGTGATATTTTAAATGACGGGGGAAATGTCCTCTCCTCATTAGTTGTTAATACAATGCTCAAATGACACATGATTATGTATATTTCCTAATTACATGTAAATCCCCCTAACTCTTCCTGCTGTTATTCCTCACATTGCCGTCTGTCGCATGGTGGGAAAAACAAACAAATCAGTGTATGTACTGGCAGGGAATGAGCTATGCCATTTGAATCTGTTTTATGCAGGGATAACGGTTGTATATTGTCTATTTACTGCAGGATCTTATGAAGAAAAAATAAAGTTTTGTCCTTTTTCCACAATGATCAATGGATGTTGGCGTGCTTTTTGTTGAAGTAAGCTTTGCCACTACCATGATCTTTTGGAGAAAACAGATTTTACCAGATAGGTCTTGATTTAATTCCCTCGGATAAGCATTTTCAAACGGGTACAATCTGTTAGAAAAACTTCAAATGCTTTATCTACAAAAATTCCCATATATATTAACTCCTTCACTAGCAAGATCAATTAAACAGGCAACAAGTGATTAAGGTCACATGCCAACCACACACACCAGTGCTCTCCCACAGGGTGCCGATATTAGACATGTGCAAAATAAAAAAAAATGTGTTTTGTTTAGTTTCGGATCGAATCGTTATGTTTTTGTAGTTTGTTTCGGTGCATTCGTTATGTTACTGTGATTCATATTTCGGATCGATTCGTTATTTCGGAAGATTAGTAATTCGTATCGATTTGTTATTTTGTTTTGACTCGTTATTTTTTGGAATGGTGAAACGGATCAATTAATCAATTAGATTAGGGTTTAAAAAAAAAAGATACATAAACCCCCTGTTCTTGGTGCTGAAATATGTTTCAGCAGCAAGGACAGCAGCACCGCGAGGCTCCGGAGCAAAATATCCTCCTGTCCTTGGTGCTGAAATAGGTTTCAGCACAAAGGACAGCAGACGCCAACCGCAGCCAGATTGAGGGAAAAAAAAAAACCTTGTTGCTTTTAAATAATTGGGAATCTAAAAATTTCACCTAAAAAAAATGCTCAAAACATGCTAAAACATAATCAATAAATAAAAAGGCATTTTGCTACAAGTGAAAAGAATAAATGGTTGAATAAACATTTAATAAAAACAGAGATTTTTTTTTACATTGAAACTGATGGGATTTACCTGTTTAAACCTGTCAAACGAATCACTGAAAATCAAGGCAATTCACTGACATTTCGGTGCTGCTCGGCGTTCTCTGAATAGATTAACCATTACTTTATGGGGAATTTCACTGCTGCTGAAGGTAGCCGAATTGCGATGATCTGAGGTGAGTTGCTCCTTATTTCATTGGCGAATTGCCAGCTTTCTGAATAGCCGAATTGCCACGAAATTGCACCGTTCGGGAAAATTCACCGATCGGAGCAATTGGGTGGAAAGGTCGACTGTTACTAAATAGCCCCGAAACCGTATGGCAGATAAGGAAGCACGGGTGAGGTCACATGACCTGTGCTCATTCCCTTTCAGATTTTTTCCGTAGGCCTTGGACTGTTTGAACAAACTGAAAGCATTTGCCAGATTTTCTTGAATTTCTAAATCACCTTTCAAAGCAAAACTGTATGAAGGCATCTGTTTCCACCAGCTATCTGCTCCTGTCTCTGCATATCTGAGTGATTCGGCTTTTGTAAATGTTCATGTTGGCTAATTAGAATAATAACAATATTTAAATAAGCTCATTAAATACATTCAAATATTGTGATTTGCTGTTTTTCTTTCTAATACGGCACCAGAGTTCCAGTCTATCGTCTTCCATATGGACGTCTCACGTTCGTAATCACAGTGTTCTTCAGATAGTTTTCCTACAAAGTCTGACACATCATTTTTATGCGATTTTCCTTTTTAGGAATATTTTCATAGTTGAAAAATATTGCTGCATAAAATTAAAGAGAAGCTCTACTCATCCAGACTAGGGATGAGCCGAACACTCCCCGAGTTCGGTTCGAGCCCGAACCCGAACTTACCATTTGTTCGGGACCGAACCCGAACCCCCATGCAAGTCAATGGGGCTGAAAATTTGTTTTTTTAGAGTGCCCTCCAAGAGGGCATATATGCTACATATTTGCCATAAAAGGTGTATGGGGGTCCGGGTAGTGCCCTGGGGGACAGGAAACAAGGACAAAAAGTTTTAAAAAAAACGTTTTTAAAGGGTTAAAAATAAAATAAAAACGAAAAATTCCTTCAAATATCGTGCCTAGGAGGTCCCCATAACCTGCCCGTGAAGTGGCGGATTTCTAGGATGTATAGAAACACTTAAAAACAAAAAAATTACGTTTCATATGACGGTAAATGCTTTTCCTTTAATCTATCCCTAAACAACTGCTTGGGGCGGCAGCCTGTATGAAAAGACATTTTAGGACGCGCAGAAAAAGTTTCGTGTTTTTTTGGGCTAAATTATTGTGAAACTTATGCAGGCTTTGGATGAAAGTAACAATAGGTGCTTTAAAATTGGGCTTTTAGCGTCGGCAACAGTGCCGTCACACCGTAACCCCTCTGAGGATATGAATCTGATACAGGCGTCAATGGCAGTGCACCCAGATATTGTGCCTTTAGTGCCAGGCATGCAAGTACTATCATACAGTAACCCCTCTGTGGTATTGTGGAAGAGTGCAGGGGTGGACCATGCGGTCCTATATTGAAAAGTGGTTTTTTTTATCTGTTAATGGGCGTCAGTGCACCCAGATATTGTGCCTTTAATGCCAGGTCATCAAGTATCATCATACAGTAACCCCTCTGTGGTATTGTGGAAGAATGCAGGGTTGGACCCTGCTGTTCAAAACATTAAAATGATATAAATCTGGCACAGGCGTCAGTGCAGCCAAATATTGTGCCTTTCATGGCAGCAAGTGCATTCACACCGTAACCCTTTTGTGGTATTGTGGAAGAGTTCAGTGCTGGAGGTTTTGTGCATGCAGAAGACATACCCGATCTATTCCGTTACTTCGGCATCAGGGGATTGATAGCTGCTGATCCAGGACTGATTCATTTTTATAAATGTCAGCCGGTCTACAGAGTCGGTGGACAGACGCACTCTTTTGTCTGTGACAAAACCTCCAGCGGCACTGAATGTCCTTTCGGAAAGCACGCTATATGAAGGGCAACCTAGTAGCTGCATAGCATATTGGCTAAATTCTGGCCAGTGATCCAATCTCAACACCCAGTAAGCCAGTGGATCATCTGATGGAAAGGTATCCAGGTCTGCCCTTGCCCCTAGGTAGTCCTGCACCATATGGTGAAGACGCTGGCAATGGGTGCAACATTTGACGTCCCTGGGCGTCGAGGACTAAAATTTTTTAAAAATGCATCAGTCAAGCGGCCCTGGCCTTCACCACTATTCCTCTGATCACCTGCAGCCTCAGAAGCACGTGTGTCAGCACTTGGTAATCTAACAGTGCCTGGAAAGGTGTTACACAAGTTTCGCTTTAGAGCGTCCTCAAGTTTTGTCATCCTGTGCTCCCTCTGTGCGGGCAGGATGAGCTCTGCAACTTTCCCCTTGTATCGTGGATCAAGAAGGGTTGCCAACCAGTAATGATCCCTCTCCTTGATAGCACGAATCCTGGGGTCCTTTAGCAGGCTTTGCATCATTAGGGAGCCCATGCAGCGTAGGTTGGAGGTGGCATTAGCTGCCGAGTCTTCCTGGTCAATGAGGATGACCGTATCGTGCACTTCCTCCTCCCAGCCACGCACAAGCCCTTCTGTTTCTGGGCACACAAAACCCTGCCTTGAGGAATCCCCACCTTCAATGCCCCCACTACTTAAATAGTCCTCCTCCTCCTCATCCTCCTCCTGTCTGATCTGAGTAGGACCCGTTGGAATGCTGTCTGCAGAAAGACTGGGGCCTTGAGAGCTAGGGAAGGCCTCCTCTTCCTCCCGCTGCTCTGCCTCTAGAGCCACATCTATAATTCCCCACAGACTGTGCTCCAGCAGGAACACTAAAGGAATTGTGTCACTGATGCATGCACTGTCCCTGCTCACCATCCTCGTTGCCTCCTCAAATGGTGACAGTACAGTGCATGCATCCTTGATCATCAGCCACTGTGGGGGGGGGAAGTTGACCTGAACCAGTCCTTGTGCCATACTCACACAGGTACTTGTTGATAGCCCTCTGCTGCTTGTGCAGACGCTGCAGCATTGCTAATGTCGAATTCCACCTGGTGGGCATGTCACAGATCAGACGGTTTGTGGGAAGGGGGAATTCTTTTTGAATTTCTGCCAGGCGAACGCTTGCTGGGAATGACCATCCGAAGTGGCTGCAGACTTTTCTGGCCTGGATGAGAAGCTCTGGCAGCCCTGGGTACTTGGTTACGAAACGCTGTACCACCAGATTTAGGACGTGTGCTAGGCATGGTACATGCGTCAATTTACCCTTGCGTAGGGCGGAGAGAAGGTTGCTGCCATTATCGCAGACGATTATTATTATTATTATTATTCTTTATTTATAAAGCGCCAGCATATTCCGCAGCGCTGTACAATAAGCACAGTATAGACAGGGTTACAATACATTGAACAACATTTGACAAACAGTACAGGAGGAGATGAGGGCCCTATTCCCGTAGGAACTCACAATCTAGGAGGGTTGGGGTTGGAAACAGGAGGAGAGGACTGTAAGGTGAGAGTGATTGATGGTGTGTCAGTGAGTTGGGTGGTAGGCTTCCCTAAATAGGAATGTTTTAAGGGAGCGTTTGAAGGAAGAGAAGTTAGGGGAAAGTCTGACAGTACGAGGGAGAGCGTTCCAGAGAGTGGGGGCTGCGCGTGAGAAATCCTGCAGTCTATCATGGGAAGAGGTGATGCGGGGAGAAGCTAGGCGATCATTCCCAGCTCAAGCTGGCGTGGTGTTAACCATCTCTGCACCTGCCCCTGCAGAGCTGACAAAATTTCTGACCCGGTGTGGCTCCTGTCCCCTAAACAAACCAGCTCAAGCATAGTATGGCATCTTTTTGCTTGAGCCATTGCGTACACCCTGTCAGGCGTCGGTTTAACTGCCACTTCGCCAGAGACAGAGAAGGAGGAGGAGGAAGAGGTGGTGGTGGTGGAGCAGACAGACCTCATACAAGCAGCTTTCTGGAGGCGTGGTGGATGAACAAGCTCCAGCACAGAGCCCGTCTTGGATCCCTCCCAGCTGCAATCAGAGTTACCCAGTGTGCCGTGAAGGAAATGTAACGACCCTGTCCATGCTTGCTGGACCACGTGTCTAAATTGACATGCACCTTGCTGCTGACTGCCTTTCCCAATGACTGGATAACATTGTCTTCCACGTGCTGGTATAGTGCTGGAATGGCCTTGCGTGAAAAGTAATGGCGTTTTGGAACCTGCCACTGTGGTACAGCGCATTCAGCAAATTCACGGAAGGGAGCAGAGTCCACCAGCTGGAAAGGCAGCAACTGCAATGCAATGCGAGTAATTTTGCTAAGCTGGCATTTAGACGCTGTGCTTGGGGATGGTTGGGACTATATTTTTTCTTTCGCTGCAGCAGCTGCGGCAACGTAATCTGACTGCGTAAATCTTCAGCTACTGGGATGATGTCACATTGTGAGGAAGGACCTGCTGGTACATCCATTACTGTAGCATCATCCCTGTCGGTGGAGGTTGTAGGCAATTGCATGGCAGGACATACAGTGTGGGTAGAGACAGATGAGGAGGAGGAGGACCTACGCAAAGTTTTGCCCCAACGGGATGTGTGGCACTTGTTCATATGTCGCCTCAAGCACGTGGTACCCAAGTGTCCGGTGTTTATCCCACGCTTCAGCCTCCTCTGACATAGATTACAAATAGCAACGGTGGGGTCTGCTGCACAGTTCTTAAAGAACTCCCAGACAGCAGAGTTCCTGCATGTGTTCTTTCAGACAACAGCGCTCTGCACCGGAGCAGCTCTGACATGTGATGCCTTGGACTGGCTAGTGCTACGGTTGGTCACAGAGGATGTTGTGCCTCGTGTTTGCTGTGCCTCCTCCTCCTCACTTGATTCCTCAATTCGATCTGGCACCCAGGTGGAGTCAGTGACCTCATCATCATCAATGTCATCTTCACCCCCTATCTCCTCGTCACTGGAGCCAACTTGGCAGTATGCTGCAGCTGCTGGGGCAACATGAGTGCCAGTTATTTGTGTGTCATCACTGGCACCCCCTTCCTCTAGGTTGATTATACTCCCTTGCTCAACCTCAGAGATTGAATCAGAGCACTGTACTTGCTGCGCATCCTCAAGCAGCATGTCACTCTCATTGTAGTCAAACAATTCAGCTGACTCCTCCGTGTGTGATAGCGAGGCTATGGCAGGAGTAGCTGTGGACATGGAGGCTGCATTAGATGCTTTGGCAGCTGAGGTGGACTGTAAAGCACTAGAAGCCTGGCTGGCAGAGGACTCGGAGGATGAGGATGGCCTGGTTAGCCAATCCACCAAGTCCTCTGTATGTTGCTGCTGCTGCTTAAGACGGCCAGCACCAGTTAGAAAGGACAAGCATGCCCCTGCAGAGGATGCACCACGTCCACCACGACCAGAGACACAGCCTCCCGACACAGGGGCTGCTTGCCCTCTTATCTGTGTCTGGGAGCATCTGCCTGTCCTTTTTGTACTTTCAGACATGGTGAGTGATATATAGATTAATATATACATAACTCTGATTCAACTCTGGTATAAAGATTTAAATAACTCTGGTATAACTCAGTGAGACACACTGATAGCTGGCAGCCAGTGACAAGAGACAGATCACCTTAATTCACAAATGTTTTAAAGAAATTAGTGAGCCCCAAAATACAGCCTGGTACTGTATGTATGACGAGACACAGATCACCTTAATTCCCAAGTGTTTTAAAGAAATTAGTGAACCCCAAAATACAGCGTGGTATTTTTTGTATGACGAGACACAGATCACCATAATTCCCAAGTGTTTTAAAGAAATTAGTGAGCCCCAAAATACAGTACAGCGTGGTACTGTTTGTATGAGGAGACACAGATCACCTTTATTCCCAAGTGTTTTAAAGAAATTAGTGAGCCCCAAAATACAGCGTGGTACTGTATGTATGACGAGACACAGATCACCTTAATTCCCAAGTGTTTTAAAGAAATTAGTGAACCCCAAAATACAGCGTGGTATTTTTTGTATGACGAGACACAGATCACCATAATTCCCAAGTGTTTTAAAGAAATTAGTGACCCCAAAATACAGTACAGCGTGGTACTGTTTGTATGAGGAGACACAGATCACCTTTATTCCAAGTGTTTTAAAGAAATTAGTGAGCCCCAAAATACAGCATGGTACTGTTTGTATGACGAGACACAGATCACCTTAATTCACAAGTGTTTTAAAGAAATTAGTGAGCCCCAAAAATAATTGCTGGCTGTGTGACGAGACACAGAAGATCACCTTAATTCACAAATGTTTTAAATAAAGTTGTAAACCCCAAAAAAACTTGCTGGCACAGTGACAAGACACACATCACCTAAATTCCCTGATATTTGGTATAAATGAGACCCAAAAAGACTTGCTGGCACAGTGTGACAAGACCCAGAAAATCACCTCAATTCACAAATGTTTTAAATAAAGTTGTAAAACCCAAAAAAACTTGCTGGCACAGTGACAAGACACACATCACCTAAATACCCTGATATTTGGTCGAAATGCCAGTAGCGTGGCAGACCGGCAGTAACAACACACACAACTACCTTCTTTGAAATCTCCTCTGAAATGCGTGCAGAAGCGCTGCGTTGAAACCTTATATAGTGTGCTGCGGGACTTAGCTCTGTGAGCCCATGATTGGGCAAAATTTGCCCAATCAGGACTCTGAGCGGTGATTGGCATAGTGTTCAACCAGTCTTGCACCAGACCTGTGGTCAGGTGCAAGGCTGTAGCCAATTACGAGTTTCAGGCAGTGGGAAAATGCATTGTGGTCCATTGTGGTCGAACATGCGGCGAACACCCAAAAATGTTCGGGGTTCGCGATCTCGTCGAACAGGCTAAGTTCGGGTCGAACCCCGAACCGCCCGAACCCGAACAGCTCATCCCTAATCCAGACCACTATAATATTTTTAATTGGCCAGAATCTGGTCGGAGTTCCCCCTCCACCTTTCTGCTGCCCCGTTCTGGTGAAATTGCTGGGTGAAGTGGGGGAGTTTCCTCCAGCGTCACCAACAGCCGAGATTTTGAATTTCCCGGCTACTGGCCACCAGACCTGTCACTAGTGATGCCAGAATGCAGAGAGCATGCCATCATCAACCTCTATGAGACCACCCAGTGTTGTGAAGTCTCATAGAGGCAGCCGAATGATCTCTGGAGCTCTGATCCATCATTCTGCTCAGGCATATATATATATATTTATATATCCAGGATATAAATAGCGGCACTCTGGGTCTTTGAAATAAGATAATCTTTTTATTTGTAGAAGGTCCTTCTACAAATAAAAAGATTATCTTATTTCAAAGACCCAGAGTGCCGCTATTTATATCCTGGATCTATTATAGTAGGCGTTGCACCGGCGTGTGTACCTGAACCTGTGAGTGCTGGATTTTCTGCACATATATATTTATATCTATATATATATATTGTGACAGAGTGCATGGGTTGGGTAACAGAATGTCTGGGAGAGTATTTGAAGGAAAGTATTTAGGACCCAGAATCCTGCATGGCCTCTATCCTCTCGCACACTTGTTGCCAAGTAATCAATTAAGCAACTGGTAAATTCCTAGGCTGCCGACTGCTAGACAGAAGTGTTTTAATCAGACTGGTGAGAGCAAGGCGGGGAGCAGAAACACTTCTTAAAGACATACTGTGATTTTCTTTTGTTTAATAGATTGTGGTTTCTGGATAGTTAGGATCGCTGGATGTATTGTAAGTGCTCCTATTTGAGTTAGGTTTTCATTTGTAGTTTTTTTGCTTAATCACCTGCAATAGCGAATCAAAGCCAAGTGTGACGTTTGTTTATGCTGAAATAAAAAGACCTCTCATTTGCACAACTTCAAGTTTGCTGCTGTTTATACCCTAGAGGACTGGGTTGTTTGGGACCATGTTGTTTGGCTGGAACCAAGTATTCCGAGTGACTGCTGTATCACAATAATATATATATATATACTGTATATATATAGATAAAACACGAATGTATAAAATGGTGTTTTGGTCATGGGGTGTACAGCAGAGTCCTCAAACCATATCCTTACTTGATAAGCCAAGCACATATAGCAGAAATACATTTATTTTTTCGATAGCTTTGAGTTGTGTTAAAAGCAATGTCTCACCTAAGCACATAATTCCTGCAATAAGTATCAGCACGTCTGTTTAGAGATCATGTAGACTGTGTTTCTTAATATAAAAACGGTGCCTAGTGAATCTATAAAAGAGCTGCAAGACGCACATGGTGGGAATATTGAGATGCACGCGGGATGCATAAAATCACAGCAGTTTAAAATGTCAATTTCCTGCATAAAATATAAATATATGTATATAGTTGGTAACAGTAGGCAAAGCCTTTAATAATGTTTGATTTCTAAATTAAAGCCACAGATTGTACATTCTGCACAGACAGGATGCTCAGATCTCTCCCTCCCACATGCTTCCAGATGACATTTGTTGAAGTCATTTTCTGTATTGAATGACCTCTTCTCTTCGCTGCTTTTATCTTGCAAACATCTGCTCTACTTATCCCCAGCAATAGAGAAATCACAAGATCAGAACCTCCCTGACGCCGATGTCATGACAAACTGAAAAAGTTTCATGCACAAAATTGTAAACATCAAATCTTAACACAGTGTCTGGGAAACGGTGACTAGTTTGCTGGAGTGTGATTAAAATATATAAAACTATGGAAACAGGTTAAAGGTATATTATTCTAGTGTTCAAATGCTTCTTTAACAAGTTTTATCCAAGGCATAATAATTCCTTTAACCCCTTCACTGCTGAGCCATTTCACGTCTTAAAAAAACACGTTTTTCTTTTTTTATTATTATCATTTTTTATTATTATTTTTTTGTACTTTAAACATGGTCATGTTTTCTATCATTGGAAAGGCCATGCCCTGGCCTTTCTAATGATACCAAACTTGACCCTGCTAGCTGCCAACAGTCGGGAGATATCAGGGTTCAAAGGAAACCCCATCTTTCCTTAGGAGTCAATGAGGACGTTCCCCACACGTCCTCAGCAGTGCAAGGATTAACCCCTTCACTACCGCGGTCATGTATACACATTTTCCATTAACCCTCGCCTACTGTGCCGCCGCTATCCTTTTAGATTGTAAGCTCTTGAGCAGGATCCTCTCGCCTACTCTACTATGTGTTGAACCTGTATGTATATTTTTTGTTCAGTCTCCCACTGTACAGCGCTACGGAACTTGTTAGCACTTTATAAAAACTTAACTGTAACGATCAGGAGTAGCAGATACAGCAGCCCTAAATTGCGTTAACACTATCTGGGGCTGCGCTGTATCACTGCAAATGAAATTTGTTTGTTGCAGACAAATGTCATTTTGCTTTTGGGCTCCAGAAGGTTCCCCCAAAATTTTAGCACCATGGAGATAAAGTCCAAGGTGCTAAACCTGACTAACATCAGTTACGGAATGTCTTGTGTCAGACATTCCCGAGCCGACGAGGCACAGAGCTACGAGCTTCAATTCTAACTGCAGTAACTGCATTTGTCCAGTAGATGGCAACATCTGCCTGCCAAATATGTTATCACAGTAAGGCAGTGGTTCTCAACCCTGTCCTCAAGTTCCCCCAACAAGCCAGATTTTGCACATCACCTTGGGGAAATGCAATCACTGAGCAGCAAATCATATCACCTGTGCTGTGCTTCACATATCTGGCAAACCTGGCTTGTTAGGGGGACCTGAGGACAGGGTTGAGAACCACTGCAGTAAGGAACACATTGGGAATATTCCCATATATTTCTTACTGTATAGTTAATTAAAAAATAGCTTCCCAAAAACCACTGGATCCTGACAGTAGATTTTTTGGAAAAATCACATGGTAACGAAAGGGTTAAATATGTAAAATGACATGCCGAATTTACATGTTTTACCTTTTTTGTTGTTGAACGCCCTGCAGTGTGTGCTTGTTTTGTGATGCATCCACTCTTTAACCCATTCAGCACCAAGTTATTTTCATAAATCCACTGGCAGGACCCAAAGGATTTATGGAATACATTTGCATTATAGATACATTGAAATTGTGCTTCAAATATAGATTAAAATATTAAAAGCACATTTTCAACTGCGTGCATTATTTGACAGTTGGATGATGCCATCTGCTGGACAAATGGCACTATTACATCTCCATAGTACAGCGTGGGATCTGTTTGTTTGAATTTCTTTCTTTTCTACAAGAAAACAAACAGTTTAAACTGTTTTGATGTATTGGGAATCACATCCAAGTTACTAAAATGTTGGGGGGAACATTCTGGAGGGCATTTGCTAATGAATTTTGTGTGCAAAAATACAAAATTCCTTTGCATTGCTTTTAGAATTAACCCACATCAGGTATATCTGATAACGGGGCACTACTAGGTGCCTTGCAGATTGAGAGAACCTGGTATTTAAGGGGTTAAAATGATCTTAACACCTTTCCTCTTGTTATAAACTCTGAACAAAGCAGCGGTGCTGGTCTTCGGAAAGATAAGGAATAGAAGCTGAACTTGCAGGAGTTTTGGAGCTGATGAATAAATATGATTAACCTCCCTGGTGGTATTCCCGAGTGTGACTCGGGGTTAAATTTCACTACCGCGAATGGTAACCCCGAACCACACTCGGGCTGGATGCATACTCACCTCCTCCTGCGCTCCCTGGCTGTCCCTTGCAGTGTGATCGCAGCGAGTTGCTTCCTGGTAAGGCTCCCTGCTAGTCACACGATGCAGGGGGGTGGGACCAGCCAGCAAACTTATTTTTTTTTTTATAATACACTGTTTTCCAATGCACAATGTTTATGAACGACCACTAGGTGGCACTACAAGATAAGAAACAGACCATACATCGTCTAACCCTTGTTTTCAGACAGATTTCAGTGTTTTTTGTTGTATTTTATTGAATATCATTTATTTGCATTATTTTGGATAATTATTTTTGGGATAATAAATTATTATGTCGTGTTCCACACTTTATCGGACTCAGTGTATTTACTATTTTTTTTTAAATTTATTTATTTATTTATAAAGGATTTTACCAGTAAGGACTCTTGATTGCACGGATTTCAGTGCGTGATTCATAATTATTACAGGCTAACTATGTACAAAAACACGTTTCCTTTAAAAAAAATTGAGATGCTTTTAGACACAAAATTTTGAAAAAATGAGACCGCCAGGGAGGTTAACTCATTGTAGGAAAGAAGTAAATAGTGTCACTTTCCAAAATAGTTATGTTAACAGACTGTATTGATTAACCACTTCACTACTTCGATTGTGTATACGTGATCAGCGGTAGCAGACACAACAGTTGCATATCTTGTTAGCCCGATCTGGGGCTGAGCTGTATGATTTCAAATTAATTTTGATTGCTTTTGGGCTCCACAAGGTGCCCTCACAGTTTTAGCATATTGCTCCAGGTGCTAAAGCAGTATAAAATTGTCTGCTTAATGTCCTGACATATCGGGCATTCCGCAGCCAACACAGAGACTCAGGCTGCAGTTCTAACTTTGGCCAGTAGATGGCGACATGTGCCTGCCAAATAGTTTATTGCAGTAAGGAATACATTGGGGATATTCCCAAATATTTCTAACTGTATGATTTAATTTAAAATGATTTTTTTTCCAAAATTCCACTGGTTCCTGGCACTTGGTAGGGAAGGGGTTAAAACAAAACTGCTGAAAAAAATCTAGAATGACCCTTTAAATGTGACAAAAATGCAATACAATCATTTGTGCCCAAAGCAAGTGCATGCAATCATTGACTGCCATTATTATGCAAAATGCTAAAGTGGTGACAGCCACCTCTCGCGGCATTCACTCTGTAGTACATAGGACTCCATTGAGTGTACTCGCGGGAGCTACACAACACCTTGTAAATGAGATATTGTGCTGCACAATTTCCTGCGGGAGGACACGAGGAGCTATTTTTCCTCCGTCTCCTTCCAGTTACATCGTGGGCAGACAGCAAATTTTCAAGACAACTTCAGGGGGAGCCTGGCAGGTGAGTATTGATGCAGGGGTTTAGTTTAAACTGGATGTAAAGTGATTGACAGGTTTGAAGAGGCGCAACAGCAGCACATTTTTTGTGCTTACAGTTTGAATGACAACGGAGTTATTCCAGCGCTAGTGTAGATTTGCACATCCTATACAAAGTATAAGACGCGAAAACACAAGGTATAAACCTGCAAATGTCGAGCAATAACGCAAGTTCCTGCGTGACCTGGAAATGTGTGATAGGAAATTGGTTGAAAACCTGCGATAGGTATTGAGCCCGACGCGATCATCACTGCGCCAACAGGAATAGGGCCCCACATCAACAATCTTGTAAGATAATGGTGCGTTGCATGATGGGAACCTTCAGGCGTCAGTTATGCCCGGTGTGAATGAAAAAAAAACTATAATAAAATAATGTAGCATCAAGTATAGGAAGGAAGGAAACGAATAATAGGAGAAGGAAGGAAGGAAGGAAGGAAGGAAGGAAGGAAGGGAATAATAGAAGGAAGGAAGGAAAAGAATAATAGGAGAAGGAAGGAAGGAAAAGAATAATAGAAGGAAGGAAGGAAAAGAATAATAGGAGAAGGAAGGAAGAAAAAGAATAATAGAAGAAGGAAGGAAGGAAGGGAATAATAGAAGGAAGGAAGGAAAAGAATAATAGGAGAAGGAAGGAAGGAAAGATGGAAATTAATAATAGAAAATGGAAGGAAGGACATTAATAATATGGAAAGGAAGAAATTAATAGAAATTAATAGGAGAAAGAAGGAAAGAAGGAAATGAATAATAGGGGAAGGAAAGGAAATGAATAATAGGGGAAGGAAATGAATAATAGGGGAAAAAGGAAGGAAATGAATAAAAGGGGAAGGAAGGAAATAAAAAAATGAAGGAAGAAAATGAATAATAGGAGAAGGAAGGAAAGAAAGAAATGAGTAGTAGGGAAGGAAAGAGGGAAATTAATAATAGGGGAAAGAAGGAAGGAAATGAATAATAGGGGAAGGAAGGAAATTAATAATAGAGGAAGGAAGGAAGAAAGAAATGATTAGTAGGGAAGGAAAGAGGGAAATTAATAATAGGGGAAAGAAGGAAGGAAATGAATAATAGGGGAAGGAAGGAAATTAATAATAGAGGAAGGAAGGAAGAAAGAAATGATTAGTAGGGAAGGAAAGAGGGAAATTAATAATAGGGGAAAGAAGGAAGGAAATTAATAGTAGAGGAAGGAAGGAAAGAAATTAATAATAGGGGAAGGAAGGACATTAAAAATAAAGGAAGGAAGAAAATGAATATAGAAGAAGGAAAGAAGGAAAGAAATGAATATTAGGGGAAGGAAGGAATGAAATGAATAATAGGGGAAGGAAGGAATGAAATGAACAATAAGAGAAGGAAGGAATGAAATGAATAATAAGAGAAGGAAGGAAAAGAATAATATAGGAAGGATGAAAGGAAAAGGAGAAGGAGGAGAAGAAGAATCGCTTCTTCCTTTCCCAAGGACATCATTATCTCCTACAGGAAGTGCTAACTGTCTACAAATTACATTTATTTCATATTTTTAATACATCACAAAGGAAAAGAAATTCATGTTACTTGTTTATTTTCCTCCATTTTTCTTCTAATACATCTTAATTATCCCAGGATAAAATATTATGTTGATCCCAATTATCAGAAATGTCAAGGACGTCGGTCCATGTCCTGCGTGATTGCTGGGATGTATCATCTTGAAATTTAAATGGCCCTAATTATCTTCTATGTGTGAATTTGATGTGCGAGTCCTATATTCCCATATAACACTCGCACACATTAAACTGACAGTTATGGGAGACTCTGATATAATTATATAACACTTACAAAACATCAAATAAAACTTAACTTGCCATAAGAATACAAAATAAATGGAAAATACATTTTGGAATAAACCGACGCCCAGAAATGTGCAACGCGGTATAAAAATAATATATACGAGGGGTAAAAAAAGCGGTAAAAAAAACAAATAATCAGCAATTTGATTGAAAAATGTAACTTGTAAATTAAACGGTGTCACTGTATTAGAAAATCCGCATGTCATGTTTTGTTAACATATCAGAAAAATGAAGCTGCCCGACACCATTTTCCCATCTGCCACTCATTCTGTTAAATGTTTCTGCACTTTTATTAGAATTCTCTGTCTCTGCAAATCCCACTCAGCTGTGAAATTGGAATTGCAAACAGAAATATTACATTTCCATCTACTATACTTGCTGAAAAAGTCCATTTTTGACATGTTGAGATGCGTGGTGACAAGAGAACGAGTTATTCCTGTTAAGACGTGGGATGCAGAGGACAGGGTTAAGAGGAAACCTGGAGGATGGAAGGAGGCAGAGCGTTGGGAAAAATGCGGACAAGGAGAAGAGGTGGTGGTGGTGATGATGATGAGAAGGAACTGTGTGAAGGACAAAGATGAAAGGATAAAAAGGATGGTGGGATTAGAAGAAGGTGATACATTATGAGGAATTAGACGAAAATCAATCGCACAAAAAAATTGGATAAAGCGATGCCTGGAGGCGAGGGATTAGAAAAAGGAAAATTAGTCAAGGGGAAAGGAGCAAATCCTCCAGGAAAAGGATTTGTGAAGGAGATGAAGAACAGGGAGACCGTCCAGCAGAGGAAGGACCTAGGGATGGAAACCTGATTAGGATGAGAGGAAGCAGAGCGAGCAAATGTAAAGATGAAAACTAAAGACTGAAACATAAGAGAAAGACAATAGAACAATGACCACAGAATGATAAAAAAAATCATGTAAGGAAGATTATAGGAAGGAAAAAGGGGTATAAACCAGGATTACAGGAAGGTTACACAGTGTGATCAGGATTACAGGAAGGATACACAGTGTGATCAGGATTACAGGAAGAATACACAGTGTGAGCAGGATTACAGGAAGAATACACAGTGTGATCAGGATTACAGGAAGGATACACAGTGTGATCAGGATTACAGGAAGGATACACAGTGTGATCAGGATTACAGGAAGGATACACAGTGTGATCAGGATTACAGGAAGGATACACAGTGTGATCAGGATTACAGGAAGGATACACAGTGTGATCAGGATTACAGGAAGGGTACACAGTGTGATCAGGATTACAGGAAGGATACACAGTGTGAGCAGGATTACAGGAAGGATACACAGTGTGATCAGGATTAAAGGAAGGATACACAGTGTGATCAGGATTACAGGAAGAATACACAGTGTGAGCAGGATTACTGGAAGGATACACAGTGTGAGCAGAATTACAGGAAGGATACACAGTGTGAGCAGGATTAGAGGATAAATACACAGTGTGAGCAGGATTAGAAGATAAATACACAGAAAGTGTGAGCAGGATTAGAAGATAAATACACAGATAGTGTGAGCAGGTTTACAGGTTAAATACACTGATAGTGTGATCAGGATTACAGGAAGGATACACAGTGTGAGCAGGATTACAGGAAGAATACACAGTGTGAGCAGGATTACTGGAAGGTTACACAGTGTGATCAGGATTACAGGAAGAATACACAGTGTGAGCAGGATTACAGGAAGGATACACAGTGTGAGCAGGATTACTGGAAGGATACACAGTGTGAGCAGGATTACAGGAAGGATACACAGTGTGAGCAGGATTAGAGGATAAATACACAGTGTGAGCAGGATTAGAAGATAAATACACAGAAAGTGTGAGCAGGATTAGAAGATAAATACACAGATAGTGTGAGCAGGATTACAGGTTAAATACACAGATAGTGTGATCAGGATTACAGGAAGGATACACAGTGTGATCAGGATTACAGGAAGGATACACAGTGTGATCAGGATTACAGGAAGAATACACAGTGTGAGCAGGATTACAGGAAGGATACACAGTGTGATCAGGATTACAGGAAGGATACACAGTGTGAGCAGGATTACAGGAAGGATACACAGTGTGATCAGGATTACAGGAAGGATACACAGTGTGAGCAGGATTAGAGGATAAATACACAGTGTGAGCAGGATTAGAAGATAAATACACAGAAAGTGTGAACAGGATTACAGGTTAAATACACAGATAGTGTGAGCAGGATTACAGGTTAAATACACAGATAGTGTGAGCAGGATTACAGGAAGGATACACAGTGTGAGCAGGATTACAGGAAGGATACACAGTGTGATCAGGATTACAGGAAGGATACACAGTGTGAGCAGGATTACAGGAAGGATACACAGTGTGATCAGGATTACAGGAAGGATACACAGTGTGAGCAGGATTAGAGGATAAATACACAGTGTGAGCAGGATTAGACGATAAATACACAGAAAGTGTGAGCAAGATTACAGGTTAAATACACAGATAGTGTGAGCAGGATTACAGGTTAAATACACAGATAGTGTGAGCAGGATTACAGGAAGGATACACAGTGTGAGCAGGATTACAGGAAGGATACACAGTGTGAGCAGGATTACAGGAAGGATACACAGAGTGAGACGTATTTTCAGACGTGGGTTTCTGAGACTTGGTAGATTTAAATCTTCCCCATGACCAGACAGTTTATCCACTAAGGGTCCAATGATGGAATAGTGGCTTTTCAACAATCTATTCTTCAATTATCCGTCTGAAAAATCTTGTTTTTTCTCATTTAATGAAAGTCTGGAGGATGTAGAGCCACCCGCACTAAAGAAACGGAGTCCTACATGTTCTTTTGCTCTAAAGGAAATAGTTACTTACATAAATAGTTCTGAAAGGTCATGAAGCCAACAAAGAGCCTCCAAATAGTCTCGTATAAATAGACAAACATTGAATGGACGGTTTGTATTCCAGATTATGTAATATCATTATCATTTGCACAAATTCTTCTCAGCACTGAGTAGTCGTGAAAAGTCTCAATTCATCTGAATTTTGGGCCAATCCTTGATTCGTCTGAAATGCAAATTAACTAAAGGAAACCGATTTGATTGATGTCTGAATAGGGAACAATTTGCTTTTGGATGATACATTTTATTTCTTGTCACTCACAAGTATAATTTGCAGGTGCTTTGCCTTAAATTTAAATCTCACCCATGACTTGCAGGACAGGGGTTAAACCACAGCGGGTGGGAATGTCTGACATCCTCTGATTTAACCCATCGCCTTCTGCCCATGGGCGAGGAGGTTCTTTTAAGGACAGTAGTTTCCCTAGCTTAGTCGTCATGGGGTTCTGGAGCAGGTGGGTTTTCCAACAGCCAAACTATACTCCCAATTAACTCCTCACCCTAAGGAGTGAACGGGTGAGGGTTTTTAGCAATTAACCTCTTCAATTAATTTTCTCTCGGGAACCAGTGTTTTTTTTAAAACATTAATTACTTATACAGTAAGAATATTTGGCAATATTCCCAATGTATTCTTTACTGCAATAACCTATTTGGTAGGCAGCTGTCACCAACTGCTGGCCAAAAGGAGTTTTAGTGCCTGCAGTGGAGTTTAGGAAAGGGGAGGGGGCTCCAAAGGAGTCCTCTCCCACCCAAACCACTCCACTTAGGTAAAAAAAGAAAGGTAGCACTAGAAAGGGGAGAGTCTCCCCTTTTCAGCAGTGCCTCTCTTTAGCCCCATAGGCACCGAATCGCGATTCAAACCCGGAAGTGGCGGACATGACTAGGTTTGGTGTAAAACATTTTTTTGAAATAATAATAAAAAGGAGAAGAAAATTAAAGTGTTTTTTTTAAAAAAAAATAATTGTCTGGGGTATAATAAATTAGGACTTCAATAGGTGTTTAAACATGATGAGCATAAAACGGTCAAAATGAGCTCAGCGCACAGAGGTGAACTGACTCAGCAGTGAAGGCGATAAAAAGCAAAAACATGTAAAAATTTGCTATTTCTAATCTCAGGACAAAATTTTGAAACTATTTAGCCGGGGTCTTTTGTTGCGGTTGTATGTTTTGGAGAATAAATTTCGAAAAAGTGTGTTTTTTCTATCTTTTCATCATATCTCATATTTTTTTATAGTAAATTATACGATATGATGGTAATAATGGTACCTTTAGAAAGTCCACTTAATGGTGAAAAAAAACCCGGTATATAATACGTGTGGGTTGCATAAACAAGTAAGAGGAAAATTAGACCTAAACACAAACAGCGCAGAAACGTAAAAACAGCAGCGGGCACTTTCGGACAGACTTTTGTAAAACCGCCCGGTCACTAAGTGGTTAAACAAAATTCCTTTGCATTGCTCCTGTGGAACACCATATACTTAATATCAGGCACTAGACTGTGCCTTGTAGATAGAGTGAATCAATCATGGGAGTGAATGGGCTGAAGGAGGGTCGTATAAAAAAGGTGTAAGCTCACCTGGTTAAACTTTATACAGATTCATAGATTATATTGCTGATTCGTGAAGACCTAGGAGGGGTGAAAACCTCTCGCTGAAAGGACAGAGGTAGGCACACCACACTCTGATACACTGTATATACAGTGTTTATAAACAAAAAACAATTATTGCAAAGGTCATCAAAACAGCCTATGTCTGGAACAAAGGTAAACGCCGCAGCCCTTTCTTCCATCCGTCTGGTCAAGATAAGAAATAACATTCAGATAATCTGTGCAGGAAACAATTACAGCATCTAAGGACAGGTAAAGATGAAAAGAGGACATGCGGAACTTCCTTTCTTGTCATATCTCCCTCCACCAGCTGCTTACTAATGATGTCTGAGCAGAGGCCAGCTCAGTGCTGGGCTAATGAATATTATTAGGTGAATTAAATATACATGGGGGTTGTGGGAACATGAAGGGGTCAGAGACACATATGGAATAAAATTTACATACATAAATTCGTGCTAGAAAACACGAAGGAAAATAAAACTGCTTCCATATATTAGTAAACGCAGGAGGAAAAAAAGCTGAGACGGTGAATAAAGAGCTTCTATCACATATATCAAAACGTCCCTTCTAGTACGTAATGTGTGGGTCACATGTTTCATATCTGCTGCTATAAGGAGTGCTATTTATATATTTTTATAGGCTCGGCAAAAAAAAAAAAAAGCGGAAACCATTCTCTGTCTGTTTAGAAACTGTCCATTTTTCATTTTTTTCTCCAAATAAGAAAAAGTAATTAAATGGAAAACCTACAAAGGATGGTGGACTTCGGTTTTGTAAATGCACCTCATCTAAAAGTAATGATCGGTCTCGCTCGTTGAAAAACATTCTACGAGGATTGTTTCTGAAAACAATTGCCTGGATTTCATGACTGAAATGATTTTAAAGACGTTTATGAAACAAAATAACTAAACAAATACATTTAGGTGAAAAGTGGAAGAGGATTTGAGTTTAGACTATCATTACTAAAGTGCCTTTTCAGAAAAAACTTGAGTTACTGGCAAAAAATATGGTTTAAAAATATTAGCAAATCACTTATTTACAAAACTAAATTAAAAAAATATTCACAATTTTTCCAGAGAAGAGAAATTCACTAATATAATTAGACATAGTTATACTATATTAGATATCAGATATAGTTATACTATGGTATAACTATAGTAATATAGTTAGACATGTGTACAGCCCAACATTTCAGTTAGTTTTGGCAAACCTCAAAATCCAAATTTTCCGAATTTGTCGATTCGGATATACCCAACATTTTGGGCAAATCTGAAATGTTTCAGAAATTTTATAAATATGGCAGGCACACATATTCTTGTCCCCTATACCCTTCAATATCTCCTGCTATACTCCAGCTCCCTTTAAACCCTCTTTTTTGCTTCCACCAATCTGCCCCGTTTTTGTTAGGGTTTCAATTTCTGTTTTCTGTTTGGATTAGGGCAAGGGTTTGTGTTAGATTTACTTTTAGGTTTAGGTTACTGTTAGGGATACTGTTAGACTTTTTGGCTCTGTTAGTATTAAGGTTACTGTTAGACTTACTTGTTCTGTTTTTGTTAGAGTTACAGTTATTGTTTATGTTTGTATTAATGTTAGGACTAAGGTTTGGGTTAGGTTTACTTCTAGGGTTGGCTTATAGTTAGGTTTACTGGTTATGTTTTTAATAGGGTTACAGTTACTGTCTATTTGTATTAATGTTAGTGCTAGGGTTTGGGTTCAGTTTACTTCTAGGGTTGGGTTACAGTTAGGTTTACTGTTAGACTTACTGGTTCTGTTTGTATTAGGGTTACTGTTACTGTTTATGTTTGTAACAGGGTTAGGGTTACTGCTAAAGTTACTTCTAGGGTTTGGGTTACTGTTAGGAGTACTGATAGTCTTACTGATTCTGTTTGTGTTAGGGTTACCGTTAAGATTACGTTAGGAGTACTGTTAGTCTTACTGATTCTGTTTGTGTTAGGGTTACTGTTAAGGTTACGTTAGGAGTACTGTTAGGTATATTTGTTCTGTTTGTGTTTGTAATAGGGTTAGGGTTACTTCTAGGGTTACTGTTAGGAGTAACGTTTGTGTTAGGGTAACTTTTAAGGTTACGTTAGGAGTACTGTACCACTGTACAGAGCACTGGTGAGACCTCACTTGGAGTACTGTGTGCAGTACTGGAGACCGTATCTCCAGAAGGATATAGACATCTTAGAGAGAGTTCAGAGAAGGGCTACTAAAATGGTGTATGGCTTGAAGGAGAAAAGTTACCAGGAAAGGCTTAATGATCTTAACATGTACAGCTTGGAAAAAAGACGAGACAGAGGAGATATGATAGAACATTTAAATACGTAAAGGGAATCCACAAGGTAGAGAAGGGAATATATTTAAACGGAAACAAAGTAGCAAAACAAGAGGACATAGTCTTAGATTAGAGGGGCAAAGGTTTTAAAGTAACATCAGGAAGCATTATTTTACTGAGAGGGTGGTGGATACATGGAACAGCCTTCCAGTAGAATGGTAGAGACCAAAACAGTAATTGAATTTAAGCAGGATGGGATAGGCATAAGGCTATCCTAAACAAAAGATAAATCCAGGTAAAGTATCCATGTAATTGGGCAGACTAGATGAGCCGAAAGGTTCTTATCTGCCGACATTTTTCTATGTTTCTATGTTTCTACTGTTAGGCATATTGGTTCTGTTTGTGTTAGGGTTACTGTTAACATTACGTTAGGAGTACTGTTAGGCATATTGGTTCTGTTTGTGTTTGTAACAGGTTTAGGGTTACTTCTAGTGTTTGGGTTACTGTTAGGAGTAACGTTTGTGTTATGGTTACTGTTAACATTACGTTAGGAGTACTGTTAGGCATATTGGTTCTGTTTGTGTTTGGGTTCCTTTTTAAGGTTAGGGTTACTGTTAAGATTACAGTTACTGTTTATGTTTGTATTAGATTTTAAGTTACAGCTAGGACTAGTTTTTAGAAAGAGTGCAACTTTTTCGACTTGTGATTATTTACCATTTGTCAGTAACAAAAGGCTGTGTGTGTGTTCACACAGGGACACTCAACCTTGACCCTCCTGATGTTTGGAAAATACATCGACCATGATTCTCAGCCACATATTAGGTCAATAGAGCCTTGTGGGAAATGTTATTCTAAAACATCTGGATGGGCCCAAGGTTGAAGAGTGAGCACCCCTGCCATTACATATGAGTTGTGCATACTTATGGTCACTAATGCTGGAAACAAAACAACACTTTCATTGATTAACAATAGACATTTCCAAAGATTCTTCCTGTATAAAATACTTATTTATAGTTGATGTAGTTACTGTAGAAGAGGCAATTGTGAAACGTTAAATGAAGAAGAAAATAAATTGGTCTCACGCGTTTCGCTTTGTACAAGCACCTAATCATACGTTTCCACTTTCACTTTCTATCTGTGATCTCTATATTCAGTACTTAACAAAAAAAGGTTTTCTATTTCTTGGGTTCTCGCTGTGAAATACTGATAAAAGATTCAGCATTTTTTTAATTCGGACAACCAAATTGTTTATGCTCAGACCTCCATAAATAATTCAAAGCAAAGAAATGAAATGGATAACTTTGTCTTTTTCTAATTTCTTTGTGGGAACGCTCTATTTCTCAGGTTCTTCCTTAAAAATTCATTTGAATGAAAAAAAATGTACTTTCTGAATTCAACAATAAATAATTCAGAGAAGAGGAAGTTTTTTTCTTCTTCTGGATATAATGGAGTACATCATTAAAACATCTGTAGTAAAGGACAAAGCAGGAGAGGGGGAATATATTATGTGGGTAATCTAATCATTATCCAAGGTAACATCCTGTTTCACTGGGTATCACAAATCTTTAAAGGATCTTAACGTGCAACAGTTAACCCCTTCACTACCAATATGTATGGTCGATCTTCAAAGCACTTGCTGGTGCCTCGATATGGAGTGTACGCGATTTGGTTTAATTCTGAAACAGTGAAAAGGACTTTCATGTATTGCAAATTAAATTTGTTAAAAATTGGGCTCTGGAATGTGCCCCATAAGTCTTAGCAATTCACCTTGTCACCCAAGGTGCTACAACAGTTTGACAATCGTGACACGGTTTCTAAAACACGGATCCCCAGCTGATTCATCACAGGGCTCCAGCTGCAGTAGCACTTTTTGGCCATCAGATGGTGCCTGTCACCTGTTAATGCTAAGGTCTTATGGAATAAGGCCTATAACCTATAAAAAAGAGCTTGTATATATTTTTATATATGTGATATTGTTTCTGGTGTCTGTATGTATAAAAGCCTGAAAATATAGATTGTAAAAAAAAAGAGCTTGCTAAAAGAACCTGCAGTCTAACATTTGTAGGGCATTGTTTTATTTTATAGAAATACATAGGAGGATAAATGGCCGCATGTTTATCAGGCTAAACATTTTCCTATATTGTTATTTCTGATGACCCAAAAAAAGGTTAAAAATTTAAATTTGAATCAGTTTCCAACTGTGTTTATCCTTTTGTCAAGAAAAATAGCAGTTTTTGTGAATTTATTATTGTATTTGTGCACCAGTATTATTATTATTATTATTAATTATTACAGTCCTTCATTTTGATCTTACTTGTGCAAAAAGTAATGTATAATAAAAATAAGCATTACTTTTTGGTTAACCTCCCTGGCGGTATTCCCGAGTGTGACTAGGGGTTAAATTTCGCTACCGCGAACGGTAACCCCGAGCCACACTCGGGCTGCATACTCACCTCATCCTTCACTCCCTCGCTGTCCCCCCAGTGTGATCGCGGCGACTAGCTTCCTGGTAACGTTCCCTGCGAGTCACACAATGCAGGGGGCGGGACCAGGCAGCAAACTGTAAAAAAAAAAAAATATTCCAATGTAAAATCCCCAACAGCATAATCTTCTCATGAATGGCCACTAGGTGGCACTAACAGATCAGAAACAGACCATACATACACATTTGAAGACTGAAATCTACTGTATATATGGTTTGAAGATCTCTAATATGAAAATACAGTATAATTTTTGATACACTGTATGCATTATGAATGTTGCCGTATAAATAAGAGTGTACATAATTGAAATAATATATCATACCGAGGATGTTTGCAGAGGCAATATGCAGTGACTAATAGTGCACCCTTGTTTTCTGAAAAATGTCAGTGTTTTTGGTTTGATTATATTATTGAATATAATTTCTTAGCATTATTTTGGATAATTATTTTTGGGATAATAAATTATTATGTCGTGTTTCAAACTTTATCGGACTCCGTGTGTTTACTAGACTATTGTTTGCACGGATTTCAGTGAGTAATTCCTAATTATTACAGGCTTACTATATAAAAAAACACGTTTCCTTTCAAAAAATCGAAACGCTTTTAGACACAAAATTTTGAAAAAATTAGACAGCCAGGGAGGTTAATACCTCACCATAGTAGACCAAGAAGTCAAAATTGTCATTACTAATTTTTTTATTGGCATGTGCTTAATATTTATGTTTACATTTTTTTTTAGAAATATAATTAGTTTATGGCTATCTTCGTCTTATCAATTCAATCCAAGCACATGTCTGGACCGATAAGGGATAAAACAATACCATATCAAGTAAAAATCTTATAGACATCTTGACTATATCTTGAATTCTAATTATTATCTATTGCTCCTTAGAAGGAGAAATGCCAAGATATTAACATTTGAGTAAAATCACTCATTTTATTTCTGGTTTAGCATGGTACACGCAGACTGTACCTAGAATAAAATAGTTTGTTAATTAAAAAAGGTTACAGATGGCATGTCAGTCTATTAAACTCCTCGATGTAACCTTTATCTCTTTACGCACAATGTCTGCAATGTTAATTGCACTGATAATTAATTTTTAAGGAATAAATAGAGAATAATCTTATATATTCTTGATTGTAAAACAGATATAGTAATAAAAATGACTGGTGGGCAACATCCGCAAAATGATTTTTCAGCTCAAAACATATTAATGATAATAATTATTATTAATAAATAATTTGTAGTGCTAAATAATAACAATAATAATTTTGTAATGCTATAAGAAATAGTAAATCTATTAATATTAAATTTTAAAATCTATAACACTATAAAAAATAATAGCAGTATACCCAGATAACTGCGTATTCTTTAAAATTATATATAAAATAAATAAATACTGTATTTATAATGTAAAAATTTGTCCTGAAGAAGTATGACCTCTTTTTTTTTTTCAGGCAGACTTTTCACGTTGGTTTCAGGTACATAATCAACCAACATTTATACCATTAAACCGCGACCACAAACATATATAACCACCCAATGTCCTTTTTGTGTCTCTGCTCTGAGGAGCACAATGACGGATGTGATGGAAAGACCAAGATCACATCTTCTGTCATATGATTACCTTGAGAAGATGGAGCATGAGAGAAAGCGTTTTGAAAAAAAGAGGATGGAGGTCATTGGATTGTAAAGTTCAATAGCTTCTTGAGCCTAGACAACTGTATCAAGCAGTTTCTTTTTTGTTTTCTCCTCTCATCGCCTGTTATTTTCTATTAGGGTATAGAAACATTAAACGCTATATTAGTGTGAGCTCAGAAATGCCCTTTTCACTTTGTAGAATTGTCAATGTCAGCTTCGGGTTCGTGTTCGAGTATCTAATTAAGTGGATGGTGGGCTGCATATCATCGCTCTCCCTTTGAAGCCCATCGCAGTCTGAACTCCCGATTAACCGCGTTTCGTCGAATTATCAGGGGTTTAAAAAAAAAAAAGAAAAGGAAAAAAAAAAAGAAACGAATTACTGACTGTTGAAACTAGTCAGACATGTGTCCCTGATTGCCGGTACGCTTGCCAAAAAGTATTCCACTCAGAGTGCAACATCGCAGAGCTGGCGCTACAGGCCGTTCCATCACGGCATACATCATTACTTACTAGAATTGATACAGTTCAGCACCGCAAACTTTAATTGCTGCTAAAATTAACTTGAAGGAATTTGGCTCGTCTTCTGACAGTGACTGTTTGCGAAAACACATTCCGGTGCCATGGGTGAGAAATTTAACAACGAATGAAGTCATCGCTAAGTAAATAGAATTATGATTCCTCCTAACGATGGCTCCTATCATTTCTGCATGCAACAGTGCAGCCGTAGGAAAGGATTATGGCACAGACGTCAGTGTTGATTCAATAGGGTTGTTAAACCCCACTTTGAATCGTTTTTGCATACTGCCCGGAATCCTAATAGAAGAGTAATTATTATATGTGTCTGTGTGCCTTGACGTGCTGGCATCCCAAATTCACCATAAGGCTAACGAGAAAGGGATCTACAATCACTCATGGCTCACTAATGTCCTACGTACGTACACGGGTATACCTGAGATGAAGGGAACGACTTGTACAGGAGTGCTACGAGAGTCCAGGTCGAATGTTTTCCCTCGGCTGCAATGATTCGTTCTCCTTCGCCAGTTCCCAGATTCTCCCCTCAGCAAGCAGCGCTGAATTGATGTCAGTTCTTAATTTCTCCCAATAAAGCAGACGACACAGGTCATATTGGGTTAAGCAGACACCCTGGCAATTTCAGCCTCTTTTTATTTGATACAGAATCAGATAAGAACAGTTAACATCCCAGCCCACTCAGACATCCCAGCACTGCCATTCACCCTACTCTCCATCAGGTCCTCTCCTAGTGTAAGCTCTTGAGCAGTGTCCTCTCTCCTACTGTTCTATGTGTTTAACTTGTATGTATATTGGTTATTCTGTCTCTCCCATTGTACAGCGCTACAGAACTTGGTGGTTCCTTGCAAATAACTGTAAATGCAGTCATACAGAGTAAGGGTCCTTGTTTGGGGGATTTCAGGGAGGCAGTGGCAATCAGTGGGTATCATTTGATAGCTCGGGCCCCTATAGTGTCACAGTCAAAATAGCACCCTTATCCGGGGGCAGGGGCAAGAATGGCAACGTGTAGCAGTTACCCCAGGTGATGTGCATGGCTGCTGCTGTGTGAGCCCCTGGGACCAACAAAGGCTCAGCAATGTGGGTTCCCGATGAAGCTCCCTCCTGAAAATCACCCCAACGGTAGCTCCCACAAGGGGGACCCTAACCCCAAAAGTGCACCCTGCTAGAGCAAAGGGTTTTCAGGGCACTGGGGTTTAAAGTTTCTGCAGATGTTTACATTAAAGTGAATACTGTGCGGTCCTTGAATGGGATGGGTTGGTCTGTCTAGCTCCTTGGTTGGTGATTGGCTGGGGTTTCAAGCCCAGCTTATGGTTTCAAACCCAGGCTTCCTCTGGTGTCAGATAACTCAATGAGCATAAGGGACAGGCTTAAAGGCATTTGGATTATGTTCTGATGGGGAAAAGTCACAAAAATGCCACTTTTAACATTAAAGCATAAACAGACCAATAGCTTAAATGAGGGGAATAGCAGAGGAGCAATGTTTTAGTACAGTTCACAGTCTCTGGGCATGAGGTTCCGTGACAAGGAGGCATAAACTTAAAACACTAAACAAAACCAAGGATACAAATAAATAAATACTGATAGTCACTTAGAAGTATGGAAAGATGGATTTGTAGAGGGTCTCTATGACTACAGGCAAACAAGGTGGTGTTGACAGCATTCAGATTGAATAGAGACTGAAACAAAAAAAATCAGTTTAGTAGGATGGAGTTGTCAGGATTTTGGGTTCTTTAAAATGACCTTGCATCCGAAATTGTCTTTACTACAATTGTATAAAATAGATATTTTGCTTTAATGTCTATTTGTAGTAGTTTTTTTGTTTTAAGTTAAATAATTCTTTGATAAGGCCACTTTTACGGCTGAATTTGGTGACTAGTTGACAGTTGGAGGACATTTTGAACTGTGGTAAAATCGCATGGATTTTATAAGGACTAAACCTCTCTGAATGCAAGAGGTGTCAGCAATGGGTGAGAATACAAAATGATAACAGAAGAGACATTCTGCCATGCCAAGTGTCCACCAAAGAAAAGACAATCAGAAAATACAGGGAGAGCCATATTACTGTTCTTCAGGATGACAAGATTCAATGCAAGTAAGCCACCAGGTTTATAAAAAAAAAAGGCGTAAAGAAAATGAGCAAGAATCCAAACAAAGAAAGAGTGTGTCACCGGAGTAAAATCATTTCCACTGATCCCTATATATTCTGAAACAAAAAGGATTTTTTTTTAACCCCTTCTCTACCAAGATTGTATACACATGAACTTCAAATACACCAGCTGGTGCCCTGATAGTGAGTATACTCGATCTGGCCTGATTCTGTAGCAATGCAAAGGGATTTAGCAAAATTTAAAACTAAATTTGTTTGCATATAAGACCAGAACATGCCCCTGAAATTTCAACACTTCAGACATGTTGAAAATATTTGAAAAGCTTTGAGTTTTTCCTGCACAGAAACACAGAGCTCAAGATGTAATGGAAATGTATTTGTGTTTTTTGACCAACACAGTCAACTAGGGCTTCAGTGAACATATAGAGCGGGACAACTCTGTGTCGACTGTGTGGGTAACGGAAAGTAATTTTCCATAAAACCACAGCGTCCTATCAATGGTTTTATGGAAAAATCACTTGGTATTGAAGGGGTTAATGCTCCTAGGTTGATAAAATACAGAGAAACAAAACTATAAACTTTTGGATCCATGGATGCCTCTCACAGACATAACGGGCGAGTTGTATCAGTGTTTTTTTACCTTTCAGTGAAAACTCTATCAAGGTACTTGATTAAGTATCTATGGAGAAATCAAATCTGAAGGGTATCCGGTATCCTTCAGAACAAAGGTCCAAAGAGGGGGCATAATGCCCAAAGAGCTAAAACTGTATAATCAGCTGCTGAAAGTTCTGAAATATCGGCCTTTCAGCAGCAGGTGCAGAGATAAAAGAAGAAATCAGACCTGCAGCTCAAACTGCTGTAGCACAATTTGGCAGTTGATGGTGCCATCTACTGGCCAAAATTGGTTATTTACAGTAAGAAATACAATGGGTATAAACTCAAATATTTCTTACTGTATAATTCATCTAAAATTATTTTTCCAAAAACCACTGGTTTCTGACAATGTTTTTTTGGAAAATCACTTGGGGGTTAAAAGTCAAGTACGTGTTCGGATGTTCGGTTGTTTTTGATTGGTTCAATTAGTCTCTCGCTTGAGAGATACATTTCTTGAACAACTATAGTTAAAAGAACACCCTATGTAAAAATTACACCCCCCCTTTTCCCCTTTTAATAATTTTTTACATCGAACCTCGGATGAAACTTTAAAGCACTTTTCGCTCAGGCCATTACAAAGTCCTTTTATAATATTGCGGTTTCAGCTAAAAATAATTATGATAAACAACATTAGAGGAAAACTCTGAAGCAAAATCAATACCGTCCTACTCCATACGAGCTGTATTTATTCAATGCAGAATTGTCTTGAGAAAACCCGAAATATATTGAAGGTGATTTGTGAGCGTTTTCTCACAGCTTTTAGAATATATTAGAAGCCAGCCAGAAACAAATATTATTTCATTAGGTCCCTCGGATGACTCATTAGGAGATCTCTGTTGTGTAACGTTGTAATAATAGCATATTATTTTTAGAATATTCCATTGCTTTGGATTCCTGTGGGTATGGTCCGTTGGGTTTTTTAGATAAAAGGACTAAACATTTACCTATACGGCAGCTGTTTCGAGCATGTGATAATTTGTGTTTAAGGTGTTTATATATTTTCTTTCTTTCTTTATCAATTTATTGACTTGTAAAGACAGACATGTAATAGATTCTTTGTCTCTTTGTCAATATATTTCTAAGTTTTATTCGATAGGACAGGTACCTCAACAGTGGGATGTAAAAAGCTTGGTTGGGCGAGGGCGGATGGGTCTGAGAGATGTGATGCCAGTGGAATGATAAAAAGAGGTCAGAGATGAATAGTTCTAGAGATAATGGAGGTTAACTCAGATATCGCAGCCAAATCATTGACCCCTCAAAAGAAAAAAAGTCGGTAAAAAAACCCCAGAAAAATATACACTATCTATTTTTTCCAGAACTGCTGCCCCTCTTAATTGTTTGTCCGTCATAGTGGGTCTATTATTAGACATGACACCTCAAATTCTTGCCCACCATTGGTACTGGAGGACTGTTTGGAGTTTGTTGTCTACACAGGTCTTCACTATTAAGAAGGATAACGGCAAACCTCGGATTCCCTGATTTTACAGATGGTTATGAGCCAACAAACTGAATTCATTGGAGTGATTTTCTTCTACGTACGCAGCACCGGTTCTTTTTCTTTTCTAGGTCACCCTGCTCTCCTAGCAATCTATTCAGGTGGTCAGCACAAGCGAACATGTTCTATAGCACTGTTGGGTAAAAGCGACGCATGTCACCATGTACTTTCCTTAAATTAGTTTCTGTTTAAGACAGAGAGGAATCCAAATTACTCCCTTAGCTGCTCCATTATTAACAAAAGCTGCTGGGATTAATTCTGGTTGGAACAGCGCCTGGCAATGTGGCAATAATTATTTTAGACAACACATATTTTATTTTTTGGAACATTCTACAGGATGATTAAAATATATGCGGTTTGGGAGCTACAGAGATTTATCGTTATTTCTTTTATTTTATTTCCTTTCCCCTTTAGTTTCCCCCCTTCCTCCCTCCCCTCCCTTTCTTTTCCCCTACCTTTCTTTTATCCATTTCCATTCTTTCTTTTTTATTTTACCACCCCTTCCTCTGTCCCCTTGCTCCCTTCCTCTCTTTTCTCTTCCTCCCTTTCTCTTTCCCTTTCCCTCCTTTTTTCTCTTCCTTCCTCTCTTTTTCCCTTTCTTCCCTTCCAAGAGTCCCTTCCTTCCCTTTCTTTTTTTCCTTTCCTTACTTATTATTCCCTTCCTTCCCATCCTTTTTCATCTCCCCTTCTTCCGTTTCTTCTTCTTCTTCACCTTACTTCCCTTTCTTTTTTCCCCTTCTGTCCCTTTCTTTTTATCCCTTCCTTTTCACTTCCTTCCCTTTCTTTTTCAGTTTCCTTCCATTTCCTTTATTCCTTTCATTCCCCTTCTATTTCCTTCCTGTTCTTTTTATCCTTTCCTTCCTGTTCTTTTTATCCCTTCTTTCCCATTCTTGTTATCCCTTCCTTCCTTTTCTTTTTCTCTTTTCTTCCCTTTCTTTTTTCCACTTCCTTCACTTTCTTTTTTCCCCTCCTTCTTCTGTCCTTTTACTACCCATTCTTCTTTCCCCTCTTCTTTCCCATTCTAAATTTTTCTCTTGCTTCCCTTTTGTATTCATCTCCTTCCTTCCCTTTCTTCTTATACCTCCCTTTATTTGTTTTTCCTTCCTCCCTTTCCATTTCCTCCCACCCACTCTTCATTTCTTCATGGGAACCAACCAAGAAACTGTATCATACACTTATTGAATACATATGGTAAGTTTAAAGGGGGTGAATGAGTAGATTCAACTAGGAGGTTTACCCTGTTTACAGCCCCCTTTGGTCTTGTTGCCCCCAGGAGGTTTACCCTGTTTATAGCCCCACTTGATCTTGTTGCCCGCAGTAGGTTTACCCTGTTTATAGCCCATTGGTCTTGTTGCCCCCAACTTGACCTGCGTATTGTGTTCAGATGAATAAGCACCTCATTATGACCTTGGATCTCCATATCTCCATATCCTGAGAAATCGTCAATGGAAAATATAAAAAAAAATTATTACAAGGTGTCAATTTTCTGTCTTGCATAAAAAAAATCCCAGCACCTTTCATATCTACGTCCCTCATCTTTATTACCATTATTCTCATTGTCGTTCACCTTTCCGATTCTATTCTCTTCACCTTCATCTTGTTGCCCTCAAACACACTCCCCCCTCCCTCCTTCCGTATTTGTCTTCTTCTTCTTGTGAAGGATACACATATAGACACAGTCACCTTCTATCTGGAAACAGGCCAGTTACACCTGTCCTAGCTTTTCTGGGAGCTGATTAATGGCAGAGATACATTATGGGAGCTAATAGGAGTCAAATGAAGAAAGCCATTCAAGTGGAACACAGCAAATTGACTAGCTCACAACCCCCCGTCTCCTGATACCATGTGCCGTGGTCATTCTCATTCCTGTCCAGTTTGAGCAAAAATCTAAAGGATTAGAGTGTAAATAACTCCAAACCTGCAATTGGAAAGCAGTCGGCTGTTTCATAGCTTATTTATTAACACGACAGAAAATGTAAATCTACAATGCACCAAGTACCTCTCTTTTCCCAGTTACAGTAACGTCTGTGTCTGTGGGCCAAGCAGACATTCTCATTTCCTTAATACATTTTTTAAGGACTTTATTAACTGACTCAGTGCCAAATCATGGTCTATCGGCCTCTAATACCCAGTGACTGTCCATCAAAGGGAGGTGAAGAAGCAGGCAAAAATCTGTTACAAGGCAGACCTCTGCACTAAAGGGTTGGTTATGCCTTTGTTAAAATTCACAGAGGTATGTCTGTATCTGAAGGCAAAACGTGGGGAAGTAGGATTTAATCATAATGACTTATTGCAAGACAGAGATAGATAATCTATTAATTGTTGTATTAGACAGGTGTTGGTTCCATCTGCCGATCACATTTAAAATACAAAGGTCCTAACTATTAGTAACTAAGTTACTATTTAAAGCAGTGATTGAGTTACTGTATAATATGGACGTTGAATGTTCACCATGAGGAATAATTGACTTTAAAAAAAAGCTCAACATGTACCCCAACCTATACCAAGCATTTTCATACCTGCCTTAAATTCTGGATTGCAGGGCAACTTTGTTGAAGATCCACCAGAGACAACGTTTCAACTCTATCGAGTCTCAAAACAGTTGAAACGTTTCTGATGGATCTCCAATAACGTTTCCCTGCTGTCGAAGAAGTGGAATGTCCGTGCCTTTTTTGGTGGCAAGTACGGATTGGCTTTGGCCTCTCTGGGTATGTGTTTGCATCCAATATAAGACCTCGTACATTCAAAGGAGAGTCTGATGCCGCTTTAATCTCATATACAGTATGTCTTGAATTACGAATGGAACTGGGCATGAATATTGCAGATGCAGTCAGCCCATTGAGGGTGCTCTTGTTGAGCTTGTATTGCACTTTTGGGATACGTCATGATAAAAAGCGACAAGTAGGGATAAACTAAGAGGACATCGGATCAGAATTGGAATTGACATGTTGATGATGAGAGATTTGTGGAATCCTATGCAGACATGAAGCTCATGACCTCAAAACAGCAAATGACTATCCATAGGTATAGTCAGGGAGGAGCAAAGCTCAAGGTCTTTAGCAAGCATCACAGGTCAAGTGAAAAAGTCGAGTTCAGCAACGGAGCTTCAAAACAGAATAAGCTAGGCTTTAAGACTTTAAACAGCATAGCATACTAGGCAGCCTTGGAATTTTGATGCATCTGATATCTCTATTAAGTGGCTTACATTATATGATGCTTTTTATATAATGCCCCCAACTTCTTCACCATCAGCACATGCCAGAGAAACCCCATTACCCCATTATAAAATCGGGCCTGTGTACCTTAGTCTTTCATGTGTCAATGGGATCAGCCATGACCTCCAACAGCATCACCGCCATGAGTTGCACCATCTCTATTGTTTGTGTGCTGACCAATGGTGCAGATAAAAAGATGCCTTGGACTGGAGAATGAAAGTAGAGGTCACGCACACAACCTGGCTTGGTGTAAGGTAGCTTTGGTGCATTTTTACTAGACCCTTGTAGACCCTTTCTATTACAGATTTGGACAGTAATAGCTGGATCGATCTCACAACATCTGTAAGGGTCTAAAATGGCCATCTTTGATTAGAAAGCTGCCATGCATTTTTGGTTTTGGCCAGTGGAATCAGTCTGTCATGTGTCTGGGATATAACTCCTGTATAATGTCTCAAAATATATTAAACATATTTGGGATCTCCTCCTGAACTGGAATGATAAGGTCTATTTTTTAGATATTATTAAACTATCAAGCATTCCTCTGTTTGTCTCTTCCACCTGTTTAGCGAATGAGGCCACCAATAGTGCCTAGAGCTGTTTGTATTATGTGCCAGAGCCAGTCTGTGTTACATGCCAGGGGCTGTTTGTATTATGTGCCAGAGTCTGCCTGTATTTCAAGCCAGGGGCTGTTTATCAATATGTGCCTTGAGCTTTCTGTATTCTGTAGAAGGTGGGGGCTGTCTGTATCATGAACCCGTGCTGTACGTGTGTGATAAGCCGGGGGCACTTCACAGTTTTTACCCAAGCATAATAAGGAAAACCAGACAATGCCCAAATTCTGCTATCAGACATGTATCTAGATCCCTCTCTCCAGTTGATCCCAAACCTGGCCTACATTTAGGATCTTTTACGCTCTGTCCTGGTTTTTGTTTCCTGTTCTTGTAAGTAAAAAGAAATGTCAGTATATGTATATGTACCCAGTAGAGCTAGGATATTGTTATTTTCTTTTGCAGCTGTAGGATCCGTATGAAAAACCTGTACTTACTATGGCTGAATTGGAATAAAATTTAAGCACAACCAAATTATGTACATACGATAAAGTAGAGAATTCACCAAACATGGAAATCTCAGACTCTGGCAGTATAAGGCTAAACATTGAGCATTTATTAGCTTTTGATTATTTCACCATAGCATTACTCCTGTTATTTGTCACCACAGCTGGACAGGACTCTACAGATGACCTGGGCATTGGGCAGAGTTGTGGTTCGGTGATGGCCCATGATGTCTGTGGCAGATCATGGACAGGGCAAGAAAGACCTGCTACGATCAGCTGAATAGATGCACAAAGTCCGGGCTGGGCCTGCCAGAAGATCTTTTAGAAACAACAAAGTAGGATTCTGGGCACTCCAATCTTCATGGGGGAACACCTTTAATATGACCACACATACAGAGTTTCGACTCTTACCACAGCCTTTTTCAAGCTCTTTTTAGTGTTGCCTGAGATGAGTCAGCCAGTGAGGTCCTCTAAACACCAGGCAGTCCATGGTTCATGACCATAGCAACCCATCAGTTATTCCTCCTGTTTGCCTATGGGCCACCAGCCTGGATCAAGGAGTGAGTGAGGACAAAACAGAACAACTATAACATTGTTATTATGTATCAACAAAAAGATGCATGGAAGAACATGCATGGTCTTCGTTTGCATCTATCTGGACACATACACATGTGCTAGAGAAGAATATCAATGCGGCCCTTAATGACTTCATAGTGGCACTGTAGAAAGAGAGATTCACCAGAGTTTATCTTCTTTCCTCCTCTACCACTGACATGACACTTTACAAGTCAACATATGTGTAATATGTATGGACATGTCTTACAAAATGTGCAGGTGTCACACAAGGCATGGTGTCTGCTAAAGATGCTTGACTATCTAGCGTATTTCTTTCGATATGAACAATCAGCGAACCATTTATTCTTTATGATTTAGCAATATAATTCAGATCGAGAGAGTGGGATGTTGACCCCACGGAGCCCACTGTCTACATAGCCAAGATCTCCTACGGCCAATTCTTACGAAAATGTTGTTGCTTACACTTTCATGCATGCTCAATACATTATGTTATGCCTCTGGACGTTGCATGTTCCTTGAGTGAATCTCTCAATGCTAGTGCAGTCAACATCATTTGACATGCTTGATGGAGCATGTACACTCAATGGACTCTTGGATGCCTTCCCACTTCAGTATATTGAAGCCAGACAGCCACTCCACACTCTGCTGAACATCAGCTGTTTTGTATGTATTTTTTATTGTTGTGCTTATTTTATTGGTTGTTCATTTGTCTACTTAGTCATGGTTTGCTATTTATTGTTGCGCTCAAGAATGGCCACCTTGTTGACTGAAACATTGTGTCCACCTTGCAACTTGGAGTGCCTGATACCTGGTTTCCTTTTTGTTGGATTGTTGTGGTTGGCCTCACTGGGTCCAAGTGCACCCTGCTTCTCTTGATTGTGCATGCTCACTTGATGGACTCTCTGATACCTACCCACTTCAGTATATTGGGAGCCGGATGATTGTAGCGCTTATTTTAATAGTTCAATTGTCCAATTTTGTCATTGTTTGCTATTTCTATGCATGCTTGCACAATGTTGTTACACATGAGAAACGTCAACGGAAACATTGCATCCTCCTTAAATAAAACTAGGCTTGTGCACCGATTTTTTTTTTCGGTTCGATTCGGTTCGTTCGGATTTTGTAAATTTTCGGTTCGACTCGTTTCAGCCGATTTTCGTTTAGTTTCGGTTCGTTTTGTTTTTTTCGTAATTTCGGAAATTTTCGTGTTTTTCGGAACGTCTGTTCTCCTCGTTTCAAAGTGTCTATTCGTTTTGACGTAAACTAATGGTTTTTCGGATACGATAATTCTGACGATACGATAATTCTGCCATTGAGATTTCTCATGTTTTACAAGAAGGATACATTGAGATTTCTCATTTTTTACAAAAAGGATACATTGAGATTTCTCATTTTTTACAAAAAGATACATTGAGATTTCTCTGGTTTTACAAGAAGGATACATTGAGATTTCTCTGGTTTTACAAGAAGGATACATTGAGATTTCTCGTGGTTTAAAAGAAGGATACATTGAGATTTCTCTGGTTTTACAAGAAGGATACATTGAGATTTCTCATGTTTTAAAAGAAGGATACATTGAGATTTCTCTGTTTTACAAGTAGGATACATTGAGATTTCTCATGTTTTACAAGAAGGATACATTGAGATTTCTCATGTTTTACAAGAAGGATACATTGAGATTTCTCTGGTTTTACAAGAAGGATACATTGAGATTTCTCTGGTTTTCCAGGAAGGATACATTGAGATGGGAATGATACAAAATTTAATTACAGAATCAGCGATATAAATACGATGTCCGAAATTACTGAAATGGAACGGAAATCAGGAATGGAGCCGAAATCACGAATAGAACGAAAATGAATTTCGATTTTACACATTTCTAGTCCATTCGAAAATTCCGAAAAGTATTCGTTTTGGCACGAAAATTTGTTCGTATCTGCCGATTTCGGATCTGAAAATTTTCAGAAAATCGTCCGGATCCGAATGCACGAATCGTGAAATTTCGTGAAAATTCCGAAATTCCGAAACCCGAAACGCACATCCCTAAATAAAACCACCTTGCAACTCCGAGTGACTGGTACCCACTTCCTTTCTGTTGGATTGTTGAGATTTTCCACACTGGGTCCATGAACATCCTGCTTCTCTGTTTACTTCAGGAATTTTTTTGAGTGCAGCTCCCATTCTCTATATAACTTTTCAGAACTGTTAGTTATCTTTTTTTTTTTTACAAACATTTCGATCTATTTTTTTTTCAAGTAAGTTGTCAATTCACTGCAGCTAAATGTATCATCGAACCTGATCATCCATGGAGAAACCTGATTGCTATCATGGGGTCAGCAAAAATCTTTTTTTACCATTTTGCGGTGCCAATGGAAATTGCTTCAAATTTGCTGTCTTTTCGATTGACAACAAAACCAGACATAAGGAAGGCAGAACCAGATTAGAGCTGTTTTTCCAGCCCATATTATTATGTAACTGTTTTTTCCCTGGAGATTACAGATATATCTCTCCAGCTGCTAATCCTTGGAGCCGCTAGATTTTCAAACAATTAGGCTCATAGGTTGCTCAGCCGGCTATAGGGCTACATGACCTGATATTCAAGATGGATCATGGTCTACAATCATCGACAATTCGTTTAGCCATGATGGGGATGTTTAGCCCTAGCCATGAGAGTATCATCATTTGCATATCCCTTCTACACTAGAAATCCATTACAAAAACACTTTGGGGACTATTCCATAGTGAAAATGTTAGCATTTGGGTGAGTGAACGTTAACGCTAAGATAAGTGACTTTAATGCATGCCCCCATACAGGACCGGATTCGCATCTCAGGATCCTGTAGGCACAGAAATGTGGAGTGCCTGTCCTCCCCCCCCAAAAGAAACAAAAAAAATAGTAAAATGACTTCTTCAATTTTTATTTTAGGGCAAACTATTTTTTTTTTTAAACTGAAACAGTTTCTCTCTACACTCAAATCAAAAGAAGGGGCGGAGTCTTTTGCCTTAGTGCAGTGGCATTGTTTGTTTTATATGTAAAAGCATATATTGCCTCTGCCGTAGAACATAGAGAAATAAATTCCATTAATTTTTTCAATGGTTTTATTTTATACACATTACATACTCTGACCTTTCCAATGACACCTCATTTAAGCTTGTGCGGTGTACAACTCATTGATGCAGGGTTCCAAAGTCCCCCTGTCTCTCCTCACCACAGTGCCAGGGTCTAGGTTGTCAATGAAACAATGTGTTGCATTATCAGATTCACACTTGCTGGCAGTGTGGGAAATGAGAAGGTGAGTTAGCGCAGCATCACTGTTCACTTTATAATTGTAAACGGAATAATAAAGCTGTGTTAGAAAATAGAAACATATTTTACTTTTAGATAGATCTAACCTGGTTATATTACATAATCTGGCCTTTCCAATGATACCTCATATGTCGCTCTTAGGGCTCCAGAGATACATTGGTCTAAATGATGGTAAATTGTAAAAAAATTAATTATTTTTCACACAGCAAGGTGCCCCCTTGCAGCAGGCGCCTCTAGGCACATGCCTACTGTGCCTAGTTATAAATCCGGCCCAGCCCTCATTTTACATTCCTGATGCTGAACCAGTTAAAAATCCGTTAAACGCATCAGTGATTGTGCTAGCTTGCGCAAGCTTACTGTACTTTGCGCATCCCATACTTAACATGGATAGCAAAATTATCGCAGCGATGCGCAAACCAAAATTTTAGCTACTCCTAAAAGCATGGTGTTAACTGATTCCGCTTTTGCAAAATCATTTGGTACACCCTAACACCCCCCTAGTAAATCCGATACTCACCTCTCATCCTGCGGCGAGAATGGTTGCCTGATCCACTACTACCTATGGCTGGGAGCAGAGTGAAACTGGGGATAAATAGTTTCCAGTCTCCTTCCGTGATCACTCTGCTGTGTGATCTCGTGGGAGCAAGATCGAGGAGGGCTCGTGGCCTTATGGACTCCAGGAAGTGATACTCACGATGGCGCAGAAGCGCTATTGTGAGTATCATTGAAGGTAGCGCTGTGTTCCAGGGCAAGGTGCCGAGATACTGTCTGCCCGGAATTTAATGCTAAAATGGAGATGCCATGGGGAAACCTGCAGGAGTAGGTTTTCTCCTTTAGCATCCCCAGTTTACCAATAGGTAGGTCACAGGGCCCTTTAATGGGTACGCAAAGCAACCTTTCATCTACACAACCAGCCTTTCTCAAGCTAATGGGACAGGCTGGTATGTCCAGCTGAAACGTTGCTTTGAGTACCATTAAAGTGTTTTTTGCAATGGATCGGAGTGCATGGTTCCTCTTTTTGCTGCAAACTATGACTGGTGGAGCTAGTGACAGTGAGTAGAATTCCCTAGTACATATTTTTGTCCTCTTTACACTGACCTTAAACATTAATATGCTATAGGTGACATCATAATATACATTTATCACCCAACTCCGAAAACTCCTCCCGACAAGCGCTTAGACGCAAAGACAAGCTTAATTCTTTAGCGGTGAAACGTATCTCACAAATTTATATTGCATGCTTGACTAGCTATATTGCTTCATAAAAAATACCTATGAATAATTTGTATAATGATTTAGATCTCCCGGATCTCATTTTCACCCATCTTAAATAATTAGTTCCCAGCAAGGCTGCATTCTTTTTAAATGAGTGGACGTACTGATTGTTGCATTGGGCAAAATTAACATTAACGGACCTAAAGGAAAAAAGGTGGTTATAAACCAGAAAAGCTAAAAGCCCAGGAATCTGTAATTTTTCTTTCAGTTAGAACATCTCGATAAAGACAATATAATTCTTTTTTTTTTTGCTGTTGATAAGACAATAGTTGAAGCGAATTTTATGAGAATTGCACAGGGACTACCAAAAAAAGGTGATTGTGGTAAAAACAAATGCATTGAATTACAATCTTGTCAATGTGAACAGTTTGGGTTAAACCTTGTGAGACCTGAGCAGGGACCCACCAAAGAGCAGGCCACTTATGCTGTTGACTGTTCTCAGTACCTTCACAAACCCTTATGATGTTGCCTGTTCTCAGGGCTCTCACATACTTTGCTCACGTTATAATCCAGACGTGGACACCTTGATGTTTAACAAGGCCGAAAAGATCCTCGTAGGCTGACATTTCTTCTTGTGAAGAGAGATCTGTCTTGGCATTTCAGATCTGGCTGCCCTTTCTGGTTCAGCCTCTTCTGTAATGGTAACATCAAGCTTAAACCTTGTGAGAACTTGAGCAGGAAACCATCGTAGGGTAGGCCACTTATGCTGTTGACCATTCTCAGGACCCTCACAAACCTTGTGATGTTGCTCTTTCTCAGTGTAATGACCCAGATACTCAAGTTTGAGCCCCTGGATCCACGAGTGGCCTGGGTACTGGGAAAGCTAACCACAAATCTGACCTTACTGTTGCGTCTTCCTCCCGTTTCCTTTGCAAACCCTACACAGAACAGCCACCAGGGTTGCCATCGGCCTCTCAGGTTACCGTGCATCATTTCGGCGTAGGTATGCTCATGTTATTCCACATGCACGCTCTTAGTGCATTTATAACATGGCCGGACCTGTGTCATTCTAATGCAGTGATAAGCCTGCATCATTCCGCAAACACACATTTTGGCACACATGGATGACACCAACCAATCACAGCACTACTGACACTATTTAAACCACACTCACCCCTCATTCCTTGCCCTATTGTGGTACTATCTAGACTCTTTAGCGTGTTCCTTGTAATGTACACTGGTTTCTCTGGATTGACTCTGCTTGTTCTGACTAGCTCTGACTTCTGGATTCCCCAAATTGGCTTTGTTTGTGACTACTCTTAGTCGCTTGGCTTGTCTCTCGGTTGTTTCCCCTTTTAGCAGCGTGCCCTAACCATCTAAGGATCAGGTGTTTTTGCCACCATTGCTAACGTCAGCTGCTCTAAGGCAGTGACGTGCGGTGAGGTCAGTGACTGGTGAGGCACTGGCTAGAATCAGAGCCAGATATACACGGGTTACGTAGTTTCAGGTTCAGTGCTCCCCAGGATCTGGCTGCTCTCTGTACTCCCCAGGAACTGTCTGTTCAGTGCACCCCACAATCTGGCTGCTCTCAGTGCTCACTAGGATCTGGCTGTTCAGGGCTCCCCAGGATCTTGCAGCGCTCAGTGCTCGCCACGATCTGACAGCTTTCTGTGCTCCCAGGATCTGTGTCGTCCTCCAGACAGGCAGCCTAGTTTGACACTGAGGCCACACCGGAGCACAGCCCAGTGCCCACTGATTGTCCTGCGCCAATCAATGCATGGGAGGCATTTTTTGAATGGCTTGGACCAATAGTGCTTTCCTATTGGTCCAAGCTATTCAATTGCTCTTCCAGGGCCTCTGAGGCCCTGGGAGAGCAATGTTCAGGAAGTGGGCAGTGCTTGGATGTCTTTACATTGAATATAGGGGTCGCGCTGCACACTTCTTGGCAGCCTACGCAATTTGCAGAGCGTCCTGCTACGCAAATTGCATAGGCTCAGCCAGGCTGCTGAAGGGGAAAGAAAAAAAAAGTGCAGCGGAGAATGGTCAGGGCTGACAGGGAAACGCGAGCAAGTGAGTTTAACTGTGCAACTGCAGCCCTTAATGGCAGACGAGGCTCTGCCTCACCTGCCGCCCCTGACCGCACGTCCCTGCTCTAAGGACTGATACTGTTCATGGACCTTGTTTTCCAAAAATCTGTGGCCAACCGATTTCCTGATCACACCAGCTAGGACTTCTTTTTGTGGGGCTTTCTGAAGATACGAGTGTACCATAAAAAACTGGTAATGCAAGGCCTTGGTAGATAACACTAATGAGAGCAAAAACATTGGTGATGCAATACTGAGATTTGTCAGCAACAACATGCAGCACTACATCAACATGTGCTTAACAGAAAACAACAGTCACTTCCATTCCAGCATTTGCTGTGATGGGATGTGCTCAACATAAGAGGAGGTATGCTTCCTGAAACTCTCATTAATTTCCATCCCTTTCTTTAAGATCTATAACAAAAAAGTTTTGGTTCAGGTCTGTGCCATTCACCTTGTATAAAAGGTAGGCCAAACTTGGGACCCCATGCTCTATGTTCTTATAGGAATATCAGCCAAACTTCACTAATAAGATCCATAGAGTTTGAAAAGATTATCTACGTTTGACATATATATCACAAAAAAGGAAGATTTTGCATTCTGGATCTTGACTGACTTTTTGAGTTGGATCAGACTGATATGCAAATCACGTCACTTGCTTGAGATGTCACCATAGGATGAGCTGCGCTCTTATTCAACACTCTCTTTAAACGTTGCAGGGATCCTCTTTTCTTATGCGTAATCAGCTAATCATCTCTATGACTTCTGCTGCTTTTCAAGTGCTATAATTTGAGATCAAAGCGATAAAGACTACAGAGTTTAAATGGAATGTACATCGTTCCCGTTGACTTCCGTTTCAGTCAAAAAAGAATTCTGTAACAAAGTTCTACATTTGAAGCAATCAATGCGGAAACAAATACCATGGTCCTATTAACTCTACAAAAATATATTACTTTTTTTCACAGAAATTCTGCTGCTTTAAATTGAACTAGACCATGTATGATATTTTTACATTTTTTTCAGATTTTACATTAAGTCGACCCATTCTAATGACATACTTTAATAACCAGCAACATGTGTGCTCAGGATGTCTCAATCAACCTTTTTTGTCATCCGGCAATTTTGATTGGCCGATACCAAGTCTTGATCTGATACCGCACAACCCACGGTCAGTCAGACGTCTCAGCCACTAAATAATGCTGGAGCCTTGAATTTTAACGCGCACCTTCTCTGGAAGACGTTGCATCTATGAGCAGAGCCATTGGTTGTGCCACGTTCGCTATGGCGCTCACCTAGGATCAGCGTTGTTTGGATCCTTATGGACAGATTAATCCCGATACTTGACTGAATAGCAGTTACTACTGCCACACCTAGCACTCCCAGCCAGTGAGGTGATGTATAATTCTAGATACCACTCAGCAGCAAGTGATTTCGTGACCAAATGTCTGCTGAGTGAAGGCAAGTTAACTATACACAGATAAAGATAGTATAGTAAGACAGAAACAGAACTTGGTTCAGAAAAAGTGTAGTCAATAGTACATTCCGAGTTGGCACCATAGAGGGTAGTCGTACAAACAGGATTGGCAACCGAGAGGACTCCCATACACTTGTGCTCATCAACATCTAATGCACACACAATGAATTCAGCAAGTTGCAGGGCAGGCCTGCAATGCGAGATAACACCGAATGCAGTATAAATATGCCTAGTACCAAACAGTTCACATGACTTGATAGATTCAGCAACCTGCAGGGCAGACCCGTAATGAGAGACCATGCGGTATGAGTTGTGCCTTGGCTTACTACCAGATGGTGGACATGGAAGCCCGATAGATTCTGCAAGCTACAGGGCAGACCCACAACTGGAGACCATGCGGTATGAACAGCACATACACTTTGCAAACACAGAGTATGAATACAACAAATAAAGGGCAAGAGCGTAAGAATAGTCAACAGGCAGTCTGGGTTCGATACACAATCAGGGTCCTCATACAAGCAGAGATTGGCAACTGAGCAAAAGCAGACTGAGACAATAATGATCAGCTGGCGATGCTGGAATGACAACACGCCAGGGCGACGAGCAGAATCTCGCGCCCTGTATTTAAGGCCGGCGGCTCTGCATCAACACACCAAGCCCTGCCCCCTGAGATGCCGATCTGCCAGCTCCAGCTCCTGGCACCCGGCCAGCCAGCGATGCTGTCGGGCGCCCAGGCCCCCAGGTGCCGGGGTGGCCGAGGATGTGACAGGTTGTCAATGAAAGCTGTGTAGATTGAAATCTGCGCACAGTTTTCGGCAATCTCTGTAAGGACGCCCATACTCATCAAAGAGGGAAAATCACAACCGCTGTGTGATGAGTATGGGTGGCGCTACAGAGACGGCCGAAATCTGTTTGCACATAATTCCCACTGCACAGCTTTCAGTAACAGCAGGGGGCTCTGCACGTAGCTGCAGCGTCTTCCCTGCGATTAGGCAGGGAAGACGCCACAGTGAATGCCGAGACTGCTGTCTCGAAGTCCAGCAGGCCGAGGACTCAGGGGTCGGACAGGCTTCAAGAAGCCGATCCCCAAAAATAACGGGATTGGGTCCTTATCCTAATCCTTAGGATAGGATCGGAACAACCCTACTTTGTGCTGAAAACGTATCCTGAACATCAATATTATGGAAAGGGCAGCGATGCAAAATATCTAAACCAGGGGTGTCAAACTGATGGACCCCCCAGATTTCGATGCCTACAATTCCGTGAATTCTTTGAATGCAATAAATGGTCAGAGAATCATGGGAGTTGTTGTTTAAAAAACATCTGGGGGGGCCATAATTTGACAGTTCTGATCTGAAGATAAAGTACGCTGGTTTAATAACACGGCACAAGTTTACTTTGCTGGGAATCTGCGCTAGGAACAATAGGTCATTGTATTAGAGTTTGCGAACAAATGAGAATTATCAACACTCATTATAAGTAATTTAGCTTAATAGATGAGATGTAATTGCCTAAATAATAGCTGTGTATCTTGGCCTCTACATGATCTCGGTCAATACTGTGTGCTTCACAACTCACAGCAAAGTCACAACACCTTGATTGATCCTACTCTATTGGATTTAGAAAATAGAATATATTGAAAACTGACTTTTTTTAGACAGAATTATATATAATCTGCTCTGTTATCAGCCTAACCATTCAAATCTACCAAAAATGGGAGGAATTTAAGAATACACATGAAAAATAGAAAAAGATAGAATGATACATATTAACAGAAAAAGCATTGTCGTGTCCATGCCCATCAGGGCGGCTGCAACGACCAGGAGTAACAACCCAGTTCATGTATAAAACATAATGAGAAAACAAAGTGTCTTCTGTTCTCATTTCTATACAACTCCATGTGAAACAAAACACAATCAGAGGTTTTGGTTTACGTGAATGGCCGTTGAAGTGGCAGGTGAGCTTACACTTCAATGGCCATTCAAGTAAACCAAAACCTCTGATTGTGTTTTGTTTCACATGGAGTTGTATAGAAATGAGCGCAGATGACACTTTTTTCTTGTTATGTTTTAAAGATAGAATGTGGTCCACTCCATTCACAGAGGACCAGCCACCTTTCCCCACCATCTGCCCCAATACCTCCTCTCCCATCCGATAGATTATTCAGATGTTGAGGTAGGCAGGGGTTAAAGACTGAGCTACTGATAAGAGGGCTGGAGACATTATGTCAGAAGTGTATGTATTTATATGTATATACACTGCCTGGCCACAAAAAAAGATCACACACTCGAATATTCGGTTGTAACACCTTTTGCTGTGTTTCCGGTTCGCATTCGCCGTGGCATCGTTTCGATAAGCTTATGCAATGTCGCAGCATTTATTTCCATCCATGGTCGCATTAATTTGTGGCCAAGATCTTGTATTGATGACGGGAGAGTCGCAGCGCTGAGTAAAGTCTTCTCAAAGATTCTCAATGGGGTTAAGGTCTGGACTGTGCGGTGGCCAATCCATGTGTGAAAATGATGTCTCATGCTCCCTGAACCACTCTTGCACAATTTGAGCCCGATGAATCCTGGCATTGCCATCTTGGAATATGCCAGCTGTGCCTTCAGGGGAGAAAAAACCCATTGATGGAAAAACCTGCTCATTCAGTATATTCAGGGAGTCACGTAACCTCACTTTGTGCCGACTGAAACATATTAATCACTGCAGTAATTAGCCAATGGAAGGCTCAGACCTATTTGCTGAGCTAAATCCAGGTGGGGAATTTTGTTTCGGCCAGGCAGTGTACATGTGTTCATGTATGTGTATATGTTTCCGTATGTTTAACTGTATTTGTGTGCGCCTGTATGTGTGTCTGTATGTGTGCATATGTGTCTGTTTGTGTATACATCTGTATGTGGGCATGTGTGTCTGTATGAGCATGTTTCTCTGTATATGTATGCATTTTTGTGTCTGTGTGTGTCTTATTCACTATGAATGTGTTTGTCTCAATGTGTCAGGTGTATATGGCAATATACGGTATATATCTTTTTCCTCAGGTGCCTAAATAACCTGCATGGCCCTGGATTCATGTTGCCTTTGCTATTCACGCTGGAAAGGTTGTTTATTTAAGGTCTCATAAAAATAATCCTGAACAGTTGGGAAACAATATGGAGGAAATGTAAACATATATGACTTTAAAAACAATGTTATGTTTTTATATTACTTGCGTATATTTACACAGATAAATTCCTTGTATGAAATAAATATTTGAGAAAATAGATTTAAAAAAATATATGTTTAAAGTGTATTTTCTCCCATTTCTCCAAATGATGTTGATATTTCATTCACTGCAACAAACTCAAGCAGAATAGGTAATAATTTGCAGTCAGCGCCACAACTTATCCATGTTCTGTGAAACAATATAAAGCAGGGCGAGTAACTGTATCATTAACTGTGATACAAGTGTGGAATTGTTCCAAATGAGGAGCACTAGCTATTGCTGGGGACACGAAAAGGACAAGGGGATTATTAAGGCTAATGGCTTGCCTGATACTGCGGCTCTCTCAGGGGAAAGTTAGATCCTAAACAATTGAAGGTTTGGAGTTCTAAATCTTTTCGTTCTTGTTCCGCGAACAAAGGAATTAAGCACCAAAATCTATTAAAATTTGCTTGGAATTTTCTATTTGCTAGAAACTCAGTCTAGCCCAAACACTTTTAACCTCTTGTTCCTAGGACACTAGTTGCTTAAAAGAATCCTAGCATGTGTTTTATTTAAATCTTGCAATAATTTTCAACAGGGGTCAAGTGAGTCCAAAAAAAGTGTGGGAAATAAAACATTTTACAGGGAAACAAATGACTGAGCACCTGAATATAAGATTTATAGTGTGTGGGAACAGGGATCAAGACCTAAAAAAAGAAGTGTAGGAGCTCACCAAGATTTCTGTCCCCAATTATTAATTATCATCTCGCACTTAACATAAACACACATTCAAATCTCATATCTTTATGTAAATATATGGAGTTTAGCAAAATCATATATTTATTGTGACTTAAAAGGGAAAAATATGATTGAACACCTGAATACAACTTGTGGGGAACCAGTTACAGTTACAAGTACTGATACAGCGCCAACAGCTTCCGTAGCGCTTTACAGTGGGGAAGCACAAACAGGAGATGTACATGATATAAGAGGAAAGATAACCCTGCCCGTAGGATAACGGTCCAGGTAATACAGCACTTTAAACCAAGTACTCAGCCAGACTTCCCGTGAGCTTACAATCTAAGTCACGGGGGTAACTGAAACAAATGGGAGCAGAGGGAAGGTGAAACTGGTGGCCAGAAGAATATCATATGGATTGCATGAGAAGGACCAGAGGTTTGGGCTTAGTAAAAGTAATTAGAGAGAGAAGTGGAGACAGCTGGAAAGAACTCCGTTCCCTCTGCAAAACTAGTGCAGGAACTTTGTTTTTCCACACGTTTTCCCTTGACTTGGCCCTTGTGTGGGACCAATGGGAACTCAGTTCCCTCCGCAAATATAGTGGAGGAGCTGCATTCCCATGTGATCCGCCTCGACTTGACCCCTGCTTATAAACACTTCTATTATAGATCTTATTTTATGTGTATATAGCATTTGTAGCAGTATTAGTGCGTCATTACAGCAACCAGAGCTAGACTTGCAATTCCAGTGGCAAACTGCAACTGGTAACATTTTAACGAGAAATTCTATTAAATATTGACTTCCTTTTTTTCCCCTTAAATAATTGGGCAGATCCTGCTGACAGCCTGTGCCCAATTATTTTTAGATATATTTTTTTCTATTTTCACCACATCGGTGAAGCTGGAAGGGGAGAAGGGGTGTACTCATCACATCCTGACCCCTTTAAAACTAGAAAGTGATCAGGATGAGTAAAGTGTCCCTGTAACTATATCGTTAGCCATTTATCACACTACTATGAACAGGCCTGAAGGTTGAACCAAGCTTTGCATGCTCTGCAGGTCAACATAAGGTCTTTTTTCATCACTTCTAATCAACATGGTCATTATATAGAGTTACACATTCTTATCCCACCTGATCTCACCAAAATTTCCATAAATTAAAATCTAGAAAAGGATAACTGGGGGATACGTATCTTCTCGCTGCGCGACATGCAACAAGTGGAAAATTAAAATGTAGACAGCCAGATATGTCACATATGATATAAATCACCAGGATGGTTGCCATCTAGTCAAAACAGCTAATAACATGCATCTTATTAGGAATATTATTTATATTAATTAAATTTGGACTGTCACTCACAACCAGCCATTCAGATGGACGCGCTTCGCATTTTTTTTTAAGTATACGTTAATGAAATGTTTTCTTAATTGCATTTCACGTATATTTGGTGTTAACGATTCATTAGTGACATATAAATAAGGTCAGATCTCCGGGGACTCAAGAGAGGATTAATGATATCTTTAGTCACAGAGGACAAATTTGTGGCGCGACCAAAATATGATGAAACTAATTTCAAACTTGAGAATTGAAGGGTAAAGAAAAGGTTATTGGGAAATAAATATATGTTAAAGGGACATCGTGGTAGTCTTTTAATTGTACCTAAATCTATTCAACTTGTTAAAATAAGCATTATACTGGCAGGGTCCCTGCTTGGCTCCATGGAGTACTACAGCCGTTGCCGGTTTTTTTGACTCCTGGCTGTTCTGACTCAAGCTGCAAGTACAGCGACTGGACCAGAAAAGACCCGATAACTGGGACTGAATAAGAGATATTAGTTTTACTGACTTTTCCCTTGACAGCTCCCTGTTACCGGCAAGAATGGCATTAGGGCTCCTTGTGTTACTTTATGCTGGTTACCCAAAACTTTTCACTGGCAAATAGCCATTCCAGATTGGCAGCCGTCAAGGTAATGGTGAGACCTCTACTTTGAAGACCTGTCATTTCTTATGTAGATAAGGGAGAAATCAAGGAAGACTCCTGTCACAATGACCACTTAAACAAGATAATGTGGTCACAGCATCTAGTGTATCCTTCTAATGACCTTTATCTCTATTCCCATATAGTCCTGGTTTGAGAAATATACACCGTAGGGACAAAGTATTGAGGCACATGACCATTACACCAACAGCGACTTTTATGACATCACATTCCAAAAAGCTAGACATTAATATGGATCTAACAGCTTCCACTCTTCTATGAAGGATTTCCACAAGATTGTGGGCTGTTTTGTGGGACTTTTTTCCCATTCATCCAGTAGAACATTGGTGAGGTCAGGCTCTGATGTTGGACGAGAAGGCCTGGCTCGCAATCTTCATTCCAGTTCATCCCAAGCATGTTTGAGGTCAGGCTCTGATGTTGGATGAGAAGGCCTGGCTCGCGATCTTCATTCCAGTTCATCCAAAAATGTTTGAGGTCAGGGCTGTACACGACATGTCAAGCTCTTTCACACCATAGTCAACCAGCCATGTCTTAATGGACCATGCTTTGTGCACTGGGGCTCAGTCATGGTGGAATAGAAAAAGAGGTCTTCAGTATGACCCATGTTTTCACAAAAGTTTGTAAATGCAGACTGCATGGCTAGGCGATTGGTTTTATACACCTCTAGCAATGGGTCTGATTGAAACACCTAAGTTCAATCATTAAGAGGTGTGTCCCGATACGTATGTCTATATAATGTAATTTTCAAGGTCACTTTGGCCATTTTCCATGAAGACGGTTTACAATAAGTTGTCCACAAACACCCCATGTAATATTAAGCATATACTAGGATCATCCCCAGAGTTGCCCAGGATTTGTTCATGACTCATTGACCACCTCGTGTCACACAATGACTGTTCTGAGCGATAGCAGCTGTATCATTTCAGCCCCGAGCGTAAATGTAACCGTTGTTCATCCTGATTCACACTATCGGATTTCCTTTCCTACCTTACGGTAGCACAATGTGCACTTCATTCCAGGCTGCTGCAAATGTGACTGATTTATTTCTGCTCTGCTATCCTTGTAGCCCACTCGGAAAGTCCAGTGGACATTTCATGAGAAGGATGCACGCTTAATTAAACCTATCGGCTGATGAATTTGCTCTGCAGTGTGGACACAGCATGGCTCGTTGACTGGAGAAGTGAAAATTGTCACAGGAGATTTTTCAGCTTCATGGATCAATTTATCCTAGATGTTCAAGAGAAGATAGAGATGATACGTTATGGATGTAAATATGATGAAACAGAAAGAAACCTTTGGGAAATTTGCTAGATATCTCATTCATCATCCTATCCTGTACAGGAGGCAACACGCAATGGTTCAATACCTCTATTTCTAGCCATGCCTCATATTTCTACGCCGAGCTCTCGGGATCTCCTGCCATCGGATTTGCAGAGGTGATGGCCTGGTAAACACGAGGAAACGAAGGACATCTGCAAATTTTTACCCAAACACAGTGGCTTTACATGTCTGTACCTACAAGTCAGTGTAGGATAACATCGAAATTAAGAAATCTGAAATATTAATTTTAAACTTCATATAATAAAATAAGAGAATAATTTCATGTTAAACTATAATACATAACGATGATCTTGACATCTTGTTGCTTTGTTTGTGCCGGTTAGAAGTTATCCCTAGGGCTACAAGCTGTTATGTTCATTCTGCTGGTGCACTGGGTCACATATAAGGGGTTATTCAATAAGAGCCGAACTTGCCCCCGAACGGTGAATTTCACCATACAGTGCAATTTCGGTGCAGTTTATCTATTCAGAAAGCTGTCAATTCCCTCATAGGATTCAATGTAAAATATATTATCCTTTTTTTTTTTAATTCTATTGTTTTTTTCTTTTCATTTTCAGGAAACCATCTTTTTATTTATTTATTATTTAGATTTTTTTTGTATTTTTGGGGATTTTTTAGGCAAAATGCTTAATTCCCAATTTATTTATTTTTAAAGGCGTTTTTTTTACACTGTAACAGACCTTTTTATTATTTTTTATAGAACCTTTTTTATTATTTCCACACATTTACATACATTGTTATTGTTTTAAACACCTTTTAAAGAATAGCAGAGTTCCTTTTTTTCCTGTAGTTCGGGCGGTTTTCGGCAGTCAGGTCAACGATCTTCGGCGGCGTTTGGAGGTCTGTTCGCCGGTCTTTGGCGGCATTCGGTAGACTGATCGGTTGTCTTTGGCGGCATTAAGCGAGCTGACTGGAGTTCAGCAGCAGCGTTCGGCGGTCTGTTCGACAGTCGGCGTTAGTTTACGGTGGCTCCACATTCGGTGCATTTTGGGACCCTGCAATGAATAGTGAATTCACCGCAGGGTTGGCGAACCGGAATCGCGAAGCGCACCAAAGTGAGCCGAACGATAAGGCATAAGAATAATCCTTTTGATCATCTTTGTATTCTCCTCTTCTTTTCACGTGTAGCGATTTCTGTAGCTCAGGAACGAGCAGTTGAAACAAGTTAGCGGCTTGTTTTATGCCGGAAATTGTAACATTCTAGGAATGAGATTTAGTTACTGAATATGTACATACCAAATAAAACATGTCCTAGGGATTGGTGAACCTGTCACGGGTCACGAAGTTGGATATCGTTTGATAAGTATTTGAATTTACCTTTACTTTGGCCCTGTTTGTTAAAAAATGGTAAAAAAATGCATGTAAAAAGATCTGCCCCCATTACACTGCTCAACAACTGTCAAGCAAATGCAGTGAAAGGTTGACAGTTGGCTAAAAAAGGTTTTCCAGCTCTCTGCAGCCCCTGCAACCACTCAATGGCTGCTGAATCACTCATGGAAGAGTCAACGCATTACAGAGATACCATGGAACTTTGTGTGAGTTGCGACACCGGTGCTGGATTTGAGGAAGAGACAATAATTTGGTAAGACAAGAAGCCGCTCAAACAGCCAAAGGGCTCCTTTAGCTCGGGGCATTGCGATGGAATGACAGACAGATGTCCTCACTGTATCGCTCAGCTTGAGTTGCTCTACTGTATTTAGCACGTTGACTTTGAAAAGTCCATGACCTGGTGACTCAACACCTAACATATATGATTTGTCCAATTTTTTCTGTGTTAATCTGTATATTTGTGTTGTTGTTTTTTAATATCTTGCATTTTATTACATTGAAATTGTTTCAGTTGTTACAGAAATACAATGTTCTTGAACTCAGGTCATACTTGAAAACGAGAGAAATCTCAATGTATCCTTCCTGGTAAAATACTTTATAAATAAATAAATAAATATATCCACGAACCAGTTGGAGAGAAAATTAAAATAAAATATTTGCAACACATAAACATTCCTATGAATGTATAGCAAACGCAAATGTCATTGGGACACACTGACACTCTGCAGAAATTCATCCATACAAATACACTCAACAATGCTCTAACACAACACCCCAACACCCCATACAAATTCACCTCTGCATTTATGTTCGCACTGACCTTTCAGGCCATTTATGTATTCCTTTTGATCAAGAAAATCTTTTAAATTATATTTTATTGCTTAATTTTATAATATAATAAATATGCATAATTTTATAAATAGAATAGTATTTAATTATTGCATACACCAGGGCTCAAAATTTCAAGTCCCAACCTACTAACCAGGCCATAAGAGTTACTCTCTACAAGTTGCTCCACCTAACCCCTACCCAGCCCTTAACTCTGCCCCTAAACACACACCCTTAAATTGTCTTCTGAAATTACACTGTTAAAAGTTTTATTTAGAATAAAGTTACAAAAATAACATTAATACCCAGACATCAGACCACAGATACATGTATACCCAGTCATCAGAGCCCAGTGTGAGCAGCGTGAGGAGGCAGAGAATCTCCTCTCCACCACCCTGCAGCGACAGAGACAAGCTGGATCAGGTTAGGCAGCTGATCCCTGCCACCATGCAGCCTGGGGAAGGGGTGGCTGCACAGTGGCATCGCTGGAATACGCAGCACAAAATAATTTATTGTGCTGCCTGTGTGTGCATTTCCACTCGCCCTCACTTAATTTCCACTCGCCAAATGCGAGTAGGCGAGTGGAAATTTTGAGCCCTGGCATACACCTAAGGCCAGGGTCAGACGAACGCATTTCTGACGTCCAGCGTCAAAACGTACGTTGGTGCGTGCGAACGCATTTTTTCACGGAATACGCGAAAGCGGTCAGACAATGCGCAATTCTGGACATATTTCATGACGGAGCTGTAAAAAAATAGAAAAATTCGATGAATCTAATTAATTGATGAATGAAAAACATAAGGGGTAGGGTTATAAAAAGGCATTTTGGGTATGGTGGCGTTTTTCAAAGATGGATCCAGTACGAGTCTTTGTGTTTGCTGCAATGGGGTACCTGTACCTTAAGAGGAAGAGAAAGCGGCGAACCTGGGTTCATCAAATTAACGCTGCCAGACCCACGCATGGACACTTTGTGACGCTGTACAGGCCACTGTGAGAGAGGGACCCCGTGAAGTTTTTCAACTACATGCGGATGTGCATCCCCTCCTTTGATGAACTGTTGTCGCGGGTACGCGAGCCACTGACCAAGAGGGACACCAACTTGAGGGCCGCCATACCACCGGAGGAGATGCTGGTCATCACTTTGCGGTACGTACTGTCAAACACCTGCATACATGACATCGCTGCCAGTCACCTGACATGAGTGCATCATGTCTGTAGTAACATGCCCACTGTCACATACACACACACACACACACAGGCATCACATCACACGTACATAATCATAAATGACTCCGACAACAATGTAGACCAAAATAATAATATAATATGAAACATGAAATAAAATAACAGTAATATATTCTCGACATATATTATAACTTGTTAACTGAAGGTCAGGATATATTAAACATGAAACCAAATAACACATGACAAACAAAACTAAAACATATTCATGACATGTATCACAGATCATGATACCGCCGAGCATCTGGGTCATGAGGGCCGGTGGTGTGGCTAGAGCAGGACTCCGACTCTGTGTGTGGCCTGGCTCCAGGGGGCATGGCTGGGTGGGTGGACAGCACCTCACTGGGGAGGGATGAGCCACTGGCATTGGTGCATTGTGGCACAGCATTGTAACCGGCTGCGTGATGGGGACGGGAAAGGATGTTGTCCAATATAGCCAGAGATCTGCGCCGGTACTCCACCTTCTCAGCCTCGCTCATCTTGTTGAGGAGGATCATACAGGAATTGAAGAATGACATGTCCATGGAGTCCGCAAGCATGCAGCGTTGGTGTGGATGGTTGGTTTGAGCCTCCATGAAGGTAACCATGGCCTGCTCCAGGTCTGTAGCTGGTGCCCTTCTCTTCTGTGCAGGTCTGGTGCTGACCGTTGTTGCGGTACCTGCCACCTGTCCTGTCTCCACATCCTCCTCCAGTTGCGACTCTGCACCACCCCGGTTCACCTCCTCCTGGCAGCTGGCAGAACCTCCTGGCACCGTGTGTTGGACCTGTGAGCCAGAGGTCGATGGCTGGTCGATGCTGCTGACGCTACTGCGCGGCTCCTGGGTCCTTCGGAGGAATGACAGTTGCTCCGTGTAGATATATCCACGGACCTTTTTGGAACCAGCTCCAGAGCGCGCAGCCATGGCTTGCTTCTTCTGCACCCGCGTGTAGTTGTCGCGTACTGTGCGCCATTTGTTCATCGCCTCTTGTGCTGCAAAACATGATGAGTGTGACATTAGCTTGTGTTCATGGTATGTGATCATATTCAAACAGTTTTGTTTTGTCTTCTAGGTATCTCGCTAGTGGATGCAGTTTGAAGGATCTGCATTATAACTTCCGCGTTGGCAGATCAACAGCTGGTGAGATCGTCCGCAAGGTGTGCCAAACCATATGGGAAACCATGAAGGACCAATGTTTGCCAAAACCAACACACAAGGCATGTCTAGAAATTGCAGCAGGATTCTGGGAGAGAGCCAACTTTCCAAACTGCCTGGGAGCCGTGGATGGCAAACATGTCCGCATAGTGAAGCCACCGCACAGTGGCTCACTGTATCAGAATTATAAACATTACTTTTCCATTGGCCTACTGGCGGTGGCAGATGCCAACTATAGTTTCGTCTATGTGGATGTCGGTTCATACGGCAAGGACTCTGACTCCACACTGTTCAGGAACTCCACACTGTGGAATGAAATTGAGAGTGGGACCCTGAATATCCCCAGAGCCGCACCATTGCCTGGCAGTGACGTGGCAGTCCCCTATGCCTTCGTGGGTGATGAAGCATTCGGACTATCCACACACCTCCTATGGCCCTACTCAGGGACACACCTGAATGTGAAGAAGCGGGTTTTTAATTATAGGCTGTCGCGGGCGAGACGGTATGTGGAGTGTAGCTTTGGCATACTGACCAACAAGTGGAGGATTTTACATAGACCGCTGGATGTACAGGTTGATTTCTGTGTGGATATAGTCAAATGCTGTTGCATCCTACATAATTATATGCGTGCCAGGGATGGTTTTAATTTTGATGATACCCTCACAGTTGTTGGTCTTGAAGATGATGTGAACGATGACATCATAGCTGTGAATAGATACAGCAACAGGTTTCGCGATGCTCTGTCTAATTATTTTACGAGTGATGCAGGTCAGGTGCCCTGGCAGCTGGGGAGCATTTGAGATTTCACCCCAATGATTACATATTTGTTTTTATTATTATTATTGAGATTTACATGTATGGGATTATGATTAAAATAATCAAATACTCACTCTGGATATGCTGCTCTTTCTCGGACCACGTATCATAATCGGGGTACACGACACGGGACACCACGACCCATGCGTTGGCCTTCTTCCCCTTGTCTTTGTACCTGTCGCAGGCCGTGTCCCATATCTCAGGATGCTCCCCCACAGCGCTGATCAGCCTCTCCACATCGATCTCTGGTCCAGCAGACATTTTCGACGGTCGCAGGTACACTCCAACAAAACCTGGAAACTTTGGCTGTTTGGACGTGATGTAGGCCGCACAATAGCAGCGTCTGACGTCTCCTAATCACGCACACACGCTGCTATGCGGCCGCAGCGCACTCTGTACGTCTGTACTAGCGGTACACGTTGTACGAAAAATGCGTTCAGTTGGCCGGTTGCGTGGCGTGGACGCACTTTTGTACGCCCGTACTGCGTATATTGGCCGTCATTGGCCGTCATGTGCTGCTACTACGGCCGTGATTTAGTGCGCCTGCACGCGCGTTCGCACTGCCCCAGTCTGACCCTAGCCTTAACAAACCTAGAGCTGCTTGTGATTGTAGATAAGTTGAGGATTGGAATCTTGAGGTATGGCACAGATCCTTGTGGCAGGCCTCAAAATTTCCACTCGCCTGCTTGCATTTGGCGAGTGGAAATTACATGAGGGTGAGTGGGAATGCAGAGGCAGTGCAAGATAAGGGGTTAGGTGGGCAATTAGTTGCGAGTAACTCTTAAGGCCTGGCTAGTAGCTTGGGACTTGAAATTTTGAGCCCTGCTTGTGGTATTTATTATCAATTCAATAATCAATGTTTGACGATAGAAAGGGAACCTCTCCATGAGAAGCTTTCAGAACAAGGGGGGCACTGGGGTAGTAGGACTCTGGGTTCTTTTACATTTTTTGCAAATATTTTAAACCAGGCAAAATGTTAATATGTTTTACAAGGGGCTTTAACCTTTTATATAGCTGGTCTTAAAACTTACCTTACTTTGCGATAATATACAATACTGCAACAACGCTATTGAAAAGGCCTTTCCTTACCCATATATTTAATGATCGACTCCCTTTGGAAATGAAACAATAAACCAGCTAAAGCTCTGTCAATATTTATGACGCAATATTGACTGACCTGAGGTTGACCTACCGTGGTCAAAATATGAATAAGGTAGTTTCGTTATTTCCAAACTACGTAAAAAAATATTAAACAGAAAATTAAAAAAAAGGAAAGGAAACATTATTTTTGACGATACTGTTTAAATACATTTTCTTTAAGATTCTGTGTGCGTGTATATATATATATATATATATATATATATATATTTTTTTTATTGGCCATGTGATTATACATCGATAGTCTCGGCAGGGCATAACGTCCTACATGTGAAGTTTATTGAAATCAAGTATCAGCTACGAAAATGTAAATAATATCTAATGAAAGAAGTAAAATCAAATCCGTTTACATATTGACACAAAAATGAAAAGACGATCAATGTTTTTCAAGAAGCTGTTTTTATAGCTTTACGCACGCATACAAATAAATGTATATTCATAATGAATTGTAATTTTTTTTCTTTATGTGTAATTAGTTTAAGCATTCTAGCCCCCCAGCATGCCATGAATTCATTAAGTGCACTGTATTTTTGCTGTTATATACATGTATAAAGCCAATGGACAAACATTTATTTGCAATGAATCAGATAGTAAGAGTGTTTTATCACAGCCTGCATGTACAGCTAGGGCTCCGCTAAGCTAGAATTCTAATATCCAAAAGACAAACAGTGTTATTCAGAGAGAGGTGAAAACCAGGAGAATGACTGGAGAAGTGAAAATTCTAGGTAAAAATAACCAAACCAGAAAAATTCACCCATTTATCCCACTTTCCAAATCGGCTATTTTGACCTAGAATTTTAACTTCTCCAGTCGTTCTCCTGGTTTTCACCTCTCTCTGAATTACCCTGTTAGAAAAACATAATTTTAAGTAATAATCACTTTCCTGACTTTCCGGATGGGTCCTCGTGCTTTGCGGCACATGCTGGGAGCATCTGGGCAGCCCACTCGCAAATCCAGAGAGGGGGCAAAGTTGGCACCCCCCCCCCCGCTGGAAACCCATTGTAGGTGATACAGGGGACCTTTGAAAGTTGAAACCTCTCTATCTCCATTTCCATACAACCTATATGGTTAATTGAGATGTCATTGAAATGGCCGGTGTCTCACCTCTCCAATGATATCAAACACGACTCTCTCTACTGTACATAGAAAAAAATTAATTCTGGGGGAGAAAATAGCTTTTATGAACATAAATGACCCGGTGGTTTGTGATGCCAACTCAGAAGTCTTGGAATAGACTAGTTCTCAGCCTGCCTACATTGACTTCCCTAAATGGTATGTGTGTATGTATCTATGTAGTTGTATACGTGTTTGTATCTCTGAGTTATATGGCTATGTATGGGTATAAGTGAGTGTCTGGACCTGCGGCGTGTTATTGCTGCTGGTGCTTGATTCTCAGTGACAGGCAGAGCATGTGCCAGAAGGCAGATTGCAGAGCATTGCTGTGCGGGTTGTCAAGTGTCACCTGAGCAGCAGGAGGACAGACCCGGGGTGGCAATGCTCTGGAGAGAGTGAGTGTGATGCGCAGAGCCTGAGATCCAGCGCCTGTTCTGCCTGTCACTGCGAACTGAACAGCAGCTCTTAGCCAAGATTGGTAGCGTGCCCCCAATGTGTCTTGATCCAACCCAGCATGTGACATGCATGATGTCCACGGAGCAACCCTGCATAACGTTTACAGTGTGTGACCAGGCTGGTGGCTGCAGCAGGAAGTTGATCGTAGCTTAGCTGCCATGATCTTCGTTCTCTTAAACATTGGTTTCTCCTGGATTCTGAAATCCGAAACAATCCGAAATGTGAAATGCTCAAAATATTCCGTGCATTCTGGATACGAGGTGCTCAACTTGTAGGTAATTAAAACCAATTGATCGGCAGCTTTATTAATATTTTATTATCTGTCACTGCTTGGGTGATGGTGAGGAAATGGGAAATGAAGTTCCAAAACATCCGTAATGCTGAGGTTGCTGATCCCAGCTCTAGATTTTAAGTCTCAATTACTGAATGCACTTCTATTTTTAAGTTACAAGCCCCCCCACCCCATCCCACCTTTCGGTGTACCGCGCTACAGAAGCTGTTAGTGCTTCACAACCGAATTGACTCTCAGCATCTCAATAATTCTCTGATCGGTGATAATGACGTGTGAGAATTGCAGGAGAGCAGAAAGTCATGCCCGGAGACATTAGACAAACACAATTACAGATATGTTTGTACATCTTAAAACAACCCGATGCTTAATATGATTCATTGAGTGTAGATAGGGCCAGAGCACTTCTGTAATAACAGAGCTGTTCGTCTCAGAAAGTATCTTGTTATTGGTAATCAATAGCAGAGCAGAGATGACGGATGGCTTTGTTTTCCTCGGATGCTTTTTTTTTCTCTTTTTTTTTTTCTTAATTTTCCCCCTTTTTTCAGTAGAAGATGCGCAGCGTTACGCGGGAGCGTTACATTTACCGTGTCCTTATAATAAAACTCCTGCAGGTTCCGTAATAGAACTTATTATTCATTTCATTATAAAATTCCTACAGGTCCCTGGTTTTTCCTTTGGATAAAACGGAAGGATATACTGTGAAATCTGCATTGTTAACAAATTTTGCTAAGTTTATGTTTTCGGAATGTGAATTCCTTGTTGTGTCAGTAGCCTTTTATTACTCTACATAGATACTATTTACATTCAGGTGGATACTGGGGCGTATTTAGGGTTGGTGCTGCCTTAGGCAAAACCCCATCAAATAAATGCAGGCATGAACAAAATAATGAAATTAACCCCTTAACCCCTTTACTGCGGAAGACGTGTGAAGAATGTCATGGGAGACTCCCATTATATGTGGAGGATGTTTCCCACATGTCTTCCGCTTGACGGGAGGCTCTCTTACATACTTTCCTCTCTCCTCTGGGGTCCCGTGGTGTTCTGACTTCCTGGAAGCCAGATGCTGCTTTTGGGACCCCTCCCGCGGTGATGATGTAATTTTCAGGTGGCCACACGGCAAAGCCGGGAGATTGCCGGAAAGGAGGGTGTTCATTTCGGATCAGCCTCCTCCCGATCGGGAGGAGGTAGCAAGTAAATCCAGGCACTGCTGAAAAGGGGAGAGTCTCCCCTTTCAAGCGATGCCTGATGTTAACCTCTGAGGTGCCGGTCCGTGGCCTAGTTCCGGTGGGGGCCCCGGAGTAGAGGTAACATCACTGCTCTGCGTGGAGAGAGCCTGTGGAGACATGGGTTTGATCCTGATGAGCACCTTTCCAGTAAGTGTCCTTGGGCAAGACACCTAACGGTACATACTCGCCACCCAGGACATACTTGAAAACGAGAGAAATCTCAATGTATCCTTCCTGGTAAAATCCTTTCTCAAATAAATCAATAAATAAATTTTATGGCAGCTCCACCCCCCTGATCATTTGGCCGTTGGCAGCTATAATGATTGCTATCATTAGAAAGGCCAGAACATGGCCTTTCCAATGATACCAAACATGACCATGTTCAGCGTAACAAAAAATACAAATATTAAATAAAATAATAAACATAAAAATAAGTATTTTTTTGTGTGTATTTTTTTATTAATGGAGCAATATTGTTCCCATCTGATTTATAATATGAGCAATGCTAACACTAACAAATTTTATTTTTTAAAAATCTAATTTCAAATCTAATATAATTTCCTAGAAAAAAAAAGTAACGAGTTCCCATTTCTAATTGTTTTAACAAAAACCCCAAAGAATAAATTACCGCAAAGGCTTGGATGATAAAATGTGAAAAAAATCACTTTACACACTGTAGATGATTGAAAATTCAAATTTTATTGCATTTTTTGTTACAATATTCAGGCAGGACATGACAAATATGACAAATAATGATATATTATGAATCTGTCGAGTCTGCCGGAAAAAGGATATATAATATGTCTGGGTTGTATAATAAAACGTGACTTCAAATCGCGTTTAAACATGATGAGCAAAAGCGGTAAAAATGAGCTCAACACATAGTGATTGAATGGCTCAGCAGTGAAGGGGTTAAGCTTGGAGGCAATTTTACAAGTTCTCATCAAAACAAAACCTAGGGCCATATTACAATGTTCACACTAAAACAGGGACGTTAAGGAGTAAAACATGCTCCTGCGCATTTCTCCTTAGTGTCCCCTGTGACAGAACACGGTGTCACTGTGCGACTTGGAGGGGGCTGTGCGCTAGCCTCCTGCCCAGAGACTATGGCCCGTAAATTAAATATATTTGTTTTTCACTATTTTATATATCTGCCAGTTAACTAAAGATTTCTGATGTCTGTGTGTTATTCCCTTGTGTATTTATTGTATAGTCTCTTGTTGTGTATTTTGCGTACATTCCCTCAATTATAAAACCCTTCCATGTATAGTGTAGATCTCTGTATTAGTACCTACTCTCGCTATTGTGTAAGTTTTCTCTGTAAGAAATTCCTTTTGTTTACCCTTTTCTTTCTCCTTCCCCTATTCTCCATTGTTTGAAGGTACTGTGTAGTTATCTGATCTGTGCAGCTATCTGCTTGATTGTATGCAAATAGGGTTGGTGGACGAGTGTATCTCTGTGCCTGTGTAATAATAAATCAGTTCTATTCTGACCTAGCTTGAAGTCACAACTCATGATTTGGGGTACCAGGAATCTCCTGCCCGCTGTGCCAAGGAAAGGCCCCAGGTTTACAGCTTTTGCTTATTTCTGGGGGTGCTAGCCAGGCTGTCTACATGCACCAGGCCTTAAGCTGCAGCTAAGGTATTAGAGAAAGGTGTGAGAGTCACGAGGAGAAACTGGGTGTCCAGCAAGGAAGCAACATTTGGCAGATGTGACCCTGTCCAGGCACAGAGATCTGTTACAGGGCAGGCTCTAATCCAGCAGACTGCGCCGTAACACGGCGCTAAGCCTCAGAATGCTTGAGGTAGCACTAAGCGCTGCATGGAGTGCGGGGAACGAGAGTATGGGGAACAAGTGCGGGGAACGAGAGAGCACAGATATGTCACTGACATTTCGGTGCTCTCTGAATAACCCCCATAGTCTGTAGAGCAAAGGAAAGATCTCTGCTTTAGTGTTTGTCACAGTGGCCAAGCCAGGAAAACCAGGAAAGGAAGATCACTTACCGCATCATGAATACCTGAACTCTGCTACCCATCAAAAATGATTTTGTGTATTCAATGTGTAATTATTTATCATTTGTAGACTTCTTTCTGTTCATCTATTATCTGACATACTCCTTTATATCAACTTCCCCTTCAATGGACAATGCACGATGAGGATATGATGTCAGTTCACCGTTAGAGATCATGTCTCCATGTTTATGGGTTAACAGCCCACCACCATTTGGAAGTGCTTGCAAAGGCTTCTCTCGAGTCTTGTGCATACGGAATAAAAAGCAATTTCAGTGGTTGATTGTGGTTAATGATTATAATTTAAGTCAATATTAAATGGCCAATGTCTATACATTAAAGCATTCAACTGCCTCATTAATGCTGACGCGTGATTTGGTTTTGGCGATCGATAGCAAGCTGCCATGCCAGCATGTGGAATTCTCCATGTAGCTGAACTACATGTTCATAACAGCTGGGTAAAGGTTACAGTGTCTCTAAAGAGAATATCTGCATTGATTCAAAGACAACCTGAGGTACGTATGAAGTCTAATCTACTTGTCTATCAGGTTAAGAGAGGGGACAGTTGAGGAACTTGAGGCAATGTAGTTTCCAAAGGTCAGATGACCCCGCTACACTACAATTTTTTTCATTCCTGATTAAATGTGAGCAAGCAGTCAGTCTTCTATCCTGTGACTTAGACTTGGCTTTAAAGTCACGTCTAAAAATGACGCAATGTAAAGTTGTGAAAAAAATGCTTCATCTCAGCTATGGCCAATTTGGACACCTGTCAAATTTAGACGCACCACTATTTAATGCTCCAAATGTGGCTGGATCTGATTTTGACACCTCAGCTGAATTGTAGCATCATTCCCATTAGCTATGGTTAGAATTTAGGTATAGAGATTAGGGTTAGGGTTAGAAATTAGGGTTTTAATTTAGGGTTAGGGCTAGAAATTAGGGTTAGAAGTAAGGGGTAGGATTAGAAATTAAGGTTAGGGTTGCAAACTATTATTAGGGTTAGGTTACTATTTGTGCTTGTTTTAGAGCCAGGGATGGGGTTATCCCTAACATTCTGCTTCATTTTTAGGCAACAGAATCTGCCCCGTTTTTTGACGTGAGATTCTGATAGTCCTAAAATGAAGACCAAACTACCTAGTCTTTAGAAATCCAGTGATGAAAGAACTTTAGTTTGTGATTGTTGTTACAGATATGTATTTTTCGATATATTGTAACCCAGAAGCAGTTGGGTCTCATTGGACCTGAGGGTGTCAGGATATGATAAATAGTTGACCATACAATCCTTCACTCATCCATTATGCATAACACCAACAAGGAAAGTACACAAGAATTAATATATAGCAGTCATTCCCAAAGGGGTAGTAAGGAAAGAGGGGGAATGTGTTTACAATGTTAGATTAGCTGTTGATTTGAATTTGTACTACTACTAAAAAGTAGGTGTGTGTGTGTGTTGGAGATATGGCCTGAGATCCAAGGGAGCCACTGATCTATTGCCTAGATATTAATAAACATTTCAGATGGCACAGAAATGCTCAAGAGCTCCATAAATTCTGCACTCGGTTATCTATGTGTGCCTTTGATCCTCTCTCTGGATGGAGTTTGCACTCATGTACAGTCAGGTCCAGAAATATTGGGACATCGACACAATTCTAGCATCTTTGGCTCTATACACCACCACAATGGAGTTGGAATGAAACAAACACAATGTGCTTTAACTGCAGACTGTCAGCTTTAATTTGAGGGTATGTACATGCAACTCAGGTGAACGGTGTAGGACTTACAGCAGTTTGCAGATGTGCCTCCCACTTGTTAAGGGACCAAAGGTAATGGGACAATTGGCTTATCAGCTGTTCCATGGCCAGGTGTGTGATATTCCCTCATTACCCCAATAACAATGTGCAGATAAAAGGCCCAGAGTTCATTTCAAGTGTGCTATTTGCATTTGGAATCTGTTGCTGTCAACTCTCCAGATGAGATCCAAAGAGCTGTCACTATCAGTGAAGCAAGCCATCATTAGGCTGAAGAAACAAAACAAACCCATCATAGAGATTGCAAGAACATTAGGCATGGCCAAAACAACTGCTTGGAACATTCTCAAAAAGAAGGAATGCACCGGTGAGCTCAGCAACACCCAAAGACCCGGGAGACCACGAAAACAACTGTGGTGGATGATCAAAGAATTCTTTCGCTGGTGAAGAAAACACCCTTCACAACAGTTGGCCAGATCTAGAACACTCTCCAGGAGGTAGGTGTATGTGTGTCAAAGTCAACAATCAAGAGAAGACTTCACCAGAGTGAATACAGAGGTTTCACCACAAGGTGTAAACCATTGGTGAGCCTCAAAAACAGGAAGGCCAGATTAGAGTTTGCCAAACAACACATAACAAAGCCTTGACAGTTCTGGAACAAGATCCTATGGACAGATGAGACCAAGATCAACTTGTACCAGAGTGATGGGAAGAGAAGAGTAAGGAGAAGGAAAGGAACTGCTCATGATCCTAAGCATACCACCTCATCAGTGAAGCATGGTGGTGGTAGTGTCATGGCGTGGGCATGTATGGCTGTCAATGGAACTGGTTCTCTTGTATTTATTGATGATGTGACTGCTGACAAAAGCAACAATATGAATTCTGAGGTGTTTCGGGCAATATTATCTGCTCACATTCAGCCAAATGCTGCAGAACTCATTGGACTGTGCTTCACAGTGAAGATGGAATATGAACGAAAGCATACTGCAAAAGCAACCAAAGAGTTTTTGAAGGGACAGAAGTGGAATGTTATGCAATGGCCAAGTCAATCACCTGACCTGAATCCCATTGAGCATGCATTTCACTTGCTGAAGACAAAACTGAAGGGAAAATGCCCCAAGAACAAGCAGGAACTGAAGACAGTTGCAGTAGAGGCCTGGCAGAGCATCACCAGGGATGAAACCCAGCATCTGGTGATGTCTATGCGTTCCAGACTTCAGGCTGTGATTGACTGCAATGGATTTGCAACCAAGTATTAAGAAGGGAAAGTTTGATTTATGATTATTATTCTGTCCCATTACCTTTGGTCCCTTAACAAGTGAGAGGCACATCTGCAAACTGCTGTAAGTCCTATACCGTTCACCTGAGTTGGATGTACATACCCTCAAATTAAAGCTGACAGTCTGCAGTTAAAGCACATTATTTAACCCAGAAAGAATACATTTAGTCGAATGGTGCTGACACTGATTGACAAGTGTTGAGTTGTCCGCCCCAATGACTAATCAAACTTTCCGTTTCATTAGGTGTTAAAGATCCTGTAGTTGGAGCATTAACCACTGAGCAATCACTGTATTTCTTTCAAAATGATTACAGAGAGATGAACAAAAGCAAACTGGATACCAGGCACTCCAGTAGAGTTCAAGGAGCAATGCAATGTTTTGGTCTTAGCAAAAGACCTTTGTCAAGCTTGAGAAGGTTGCTAAGATTGAACGCTGCATGGCTTTTTTGTTCAATAAAGCTCCTTGTTCTCTACTGGAGTGCCTGGTGTTATTATTATTATTATTATTATCCTTTATTTATTTAGTGCCAAACGTTCTGCAGCGCTTTACAAGATCAGTGTACGAGGAGTTGATACAGTGGAATACCATACATGAATGATGACCTGATTCAGGGGGACCCTGTTCCCAAGGGAACTTACAATCTATAAGATATACAAGTATTTTGTGAGGTAGGCGCATCCATATCGTTAGGTGTCTTTCCCAAGGACACTCGCTGGTGGCGTCTTCTGAGTGGGATCGAGTCGTCTTTCCCTGATTGTAGAGCAACGACCTGGTGGTTAGATTGAACCCGCTTCTCTTAAAGTCGAGACTTGCTTCTCCACAGTTGTATTGGATTGATGTGGTGATGGGATTTGACTTGCTTCTCCACGGTCTAAGGGTAGAGACGTTACCACAGGACTCTACAGCTGATATTGTGTGGTAGGCAAGTATGTACCGTTAGGTGTCTTGCCCAAGGACACTTACTGGAGAGGTGCTCTGGTCAGGATCCAGTAAGGCATCTGGTATCCAGTTTGTAGATGAAGCTGGATGCAAATTTCCAAGAGCACTTTGCTTATGACTGATATTTCTCCAGACCGACATACAGTCAGGTCCAGAAATATTGGGACATCGACACAATTCTAACATCTTTGGCTCTATACACCACCACAATGGAGTTGGAATGAAACAAGTCATTGGGGCGGACAACTCAACACTTGTCAATCAGTGTCAGCACCATTCGACTAAATGTATTCTTTCTGGGTTAAATAATGTGCTTTATTGACATAAATTCTACATTCGACCAAAATTTATATTTTGTTCAAGAAGCCTTGCAGTAGACTTTCTATCAAATAAATCAAAAATGATGAAACCTTGATGAATGAATAAGTTGGGGAGGTCACCTTTCCCCGCCTTTAAGTTTCCTAGAACATTTTCAAAATTCTTTACAAGAAAAAAGTCAATGAGTTTAATCCCATTTTTTTTATTTCATGCCATATTTTATCTGTGGGAGACAATGTAATCACAAACTTTAGATACAAATATATCGCTTACGGGTTTGTAAGTGAAAATGGCTACTTATTATTTACAGTCCGTCCTATGATACTGTCATGTAGTAAATTAAACAGGACATTTTTTATATAATAGTAGCATATAAGATTTATGGTGGATCCAAGCCATCCTATTCTCACCTTAAATGACATTTATACACAATAGGGAGGAAAAAATAATCTTAAGCGAGTAATTACAGCTGTTTTCCAAAAGGTGAACTGTCATCGTCCCGGAATATTAGAGAATTAGCATGCATTTTAAATTCAGTGCTGTGAATGTGTTGTGTCACCTAGAATTAAGCAGTCTGCCGTATCATAAGCCACGAGCGAGTGACAGTATAGTTTAACTGTAAGAAACATTTTAAAGAGCAATCCATCATTGCCAATCCATACTTATACATACATTGCATAGTCATAAGCGCAATATTGTTTAACTAGCATGGAAAATAAAGGATTGGTACCAAGTCCACCTTATGAATGGGGTGCAGTCCAAATTGTTCTCATATTTGTGTCGGGATCCATGCTGCATAGGAAGGTCAGATGTAGAGTTCAGTCTCTGTGTCTACATAGACAATGCGTACTGCCTGTCTTCAATTGTGTGTTACATAGATTTGTAGGGTTGGCTGCTTGGAAACAGACATGGTGGATGAAGAAGGAAAGGAGGGCACAGACAGGAAGGAGGTGGCTAGTATTTTGACTGTGGAATATACTGGAACTATATAAATAATAATAATAATAATAATAATAGACAAACTGGCCTGAAATTGCACCGAACAGTGAAATTCGCTGCTCAGTGCAATTTGGTGACCAATTCAGAGGTTTGTGTATAACCCCTAGAATGTGATAGGTGTAATGGTGAGCCCCCTTATTGGGTGATGGGGAGCCTTTAATCTGCGGAGGTTGAAGCCTTTAGGGCAGGTATATGGTATAACAGGCAGTAACAGGATCAAGCACAATACCTTCAGACTTATATTTTGAATCCAGGGAGTATTACAGGAGAACTAAACTGCTACTAAGCTCCAATGGTTGAGACCAATGGACAATTTATAGCACCCAACAATACAGAGGATAGCAAAACTTGAGCTTCAGAACTAGAAGGTATTTGGCAAGACAGAATGAATTGTGCAAGCTGCAGGGCAGCACTCAATACTGATACAATAGTACAGACTGATGAACCAGACACTCCCAGCCAGGGAGTATAGATAAGGTCCTGAGTACCACGCAACAGCAAATTGGCTTCGTGGCCAAATGTCTGCTGAGTGAAAACAGCTGCGAAATGCACAAACACAATAATACCTGAAACAGACGAGGTTAATTACTAGAGAGGTCTAAAAATCCAAGCCAGAAGGTCATACACAGAATATCAGAAATACATCAGGGAACAGACAAGAGAGAAATCCAAGCATAGGAGCCAGAGGTCATACACGGGATATCAGAAAAACTTCAGGGGTCAGACAAGAGAGAAATCCAAACATAAGAGCCAGAGGTCATACACGGGATATCAGAACAAGAGTAACAATGATACAGCACACAGGAACTAGGTAGAATAAGGTCTATCCTGGTCCAAGGATCAAGGGAAATCCTGGCCCTACATATAGGGCAGAACAGGTCATGTGACCGCAGACCAATAAGCCCAACAGATGGCATGCAGCCTGAAAACGAAAACAAACAGGAATCCCTGCTACGCTTACTCCAATTATACCGTGTGAAACTAAACACAATTAGAGGTTTGGTTTTTTATCAATGGCCATTATAAGACTAGCTCGCCTGCCACGTTGGCGGGCGAGCTAGTCTTATAATGGCCATTGATAAGAAACCAAACCTCTAATTGTGTTTAGTTTCACACGGTATAATTGGAGTAAGCGCGGATGACATTTTTTCTTTGTTATGTTCTACACATGTTGTTGGGCTGGATGCATTTGGTGGTTGCAGCCAACCCTTCGGGGAATAGGCGCGACCCCACCCCTCCTGCACTATGTAGGAATCCCTGCTACCACCAGCAGGAGGCAGGACCGAGACATGACAATAGGTCATTCACTTCACCTCACCAATCTGAGGTCTCGCATTACTTAAAGGGCTGACTTTTCTTTAAGTTATATTTAAGTGAAGGTCCTACTTTACATATTTTATTGGTGGGTCTACAGTGGCCATAACTTTCATTTCTTTTAACCTCTTTTGGAAAATAATTTCAAATTAAATATACAGTAAGAAATATTTGGGAATATTCCCAGTGTATTCCTTACTGTAATAACTTGTTTGTGACGTTTCCGCATTCCAGCCAGGCCCCCAGGTGGTGAGAGCGATCCAGGCCAGCTCTTCCCTATCTGGGCTTAGCCATTCTGCCCTGTGCCACTTCTGGATTCCCCTGCTGCTGGTCTGGCCTGGGGTCACATGGTCCGCCCTGTTCCTATATATAATCAAGCAGCACATAGGCTCCTGGTTCTTGAATGGGTTTCTGTTCCTAAAGGGTGTCTTGTTCCTGGGAGTTAGTGCTTCCTGGTACTATATCTTGTCTTGGTAATCCTGTGTATGATCTTGGTCTGGTTCTGACGTTTCTTCTGTGTAATCCCTGTACTCTGTGTATTGATATTCAGTGTACCGATTCCTGGCTGTTCTGACTTCCCCCTCTGGATCTGATCTTGGCTTGTCTGACATTCTCTCCTGGCTCTTGATCCTTTGACTCTGGTTCTGGCAATTCTATTGTATGTTCCTTGTGTTCTGTATTCCAGTTCTTTGTACCCAGCAGCATTATATTCAGTTAGTTAGTATTAGAGACAAATGCAAGGACCTTATCCCAGTTCAGGGTTTATCTGTGTTGCTGCTGGGTGTGATTATATTGTTTTACTGTATCCTCTTCTCTTGTTTCTGTGTGTTTCTTGTGAGATTCCCTTTCCCTAGAGATGAAGGCCATACAAGGACCTTATTTTAGAGTTAGGGATCCCTTTAGTGTTCTAATGTTTTCGCTTTGTTCTCCTGCCATTCCTGTTCCAGTTGTTCTGTTGTTTATCTTGTCTGGTATCTGCATGCTGTGGTCTGTGTCCATGCAGACAGCAGCTAACCTGCCTCATGGGCTGAATATCCAGTACAAAGGGCCTACCTTGGTTCATGCCAGGTGCCCCTGGGACACTGTTTGGCAGGCAGATGTCGCCCTCTACTGGCCAAAAATAGTTAGTACAGATATAGCCTTCATGCAGGATCAGCTGGGGAGATGTCAGTTAGAGGCATAACCCCAACTGGTTTTATAAAATGTTAGCACCTCAGGCACCATGCCCATAGTGCTAAAACTTTGGGAGCCCCTTCTGGAGCCCAAATGCAAACAAAATTTGTTGGCAACAAACAAGTTTCATTTGCATTGATACAGCATAGCTTCAGATCGTGTTAGCATGGTCTAGGGCTGCCTTGTCTTCTACGGATGATCGTGTAGATACGATCCAGGTAGTGAAGGGGTTAACACAATTTCCCCCTGTTTTAATTGCTGTCATACATTTGATCTCAAATGGAATATCTCTAGATGGAAAATAATCCTACGAATTAAACTGAACTGTGTTGTTAATTACTGAACTAAGCCGGAATAAAACCCCTGATAATCTGTCACATCTGGAGAGAGAGCTCTAGAATATTCATATATTGTTGAATTTTGTTCTAGGCAAAGCAATGTTGACGGATAAAACTAAAGTTTTTTTCAGGATTCTCTTTGGCTATTGATTGAAATACTCTGGAAGTCATTGGCTTGTAAAGACGACAGAACTGACCTGAAGTTTTTCAAAATTAATGCACAAAAGACATATAAGGAGCTATTCAAAGAGCACCGAAATTTCAGGGAAATTTCATAAGGTGCACTTCAGTGCGCTTCAACGATTCCAGTTTGCCGATCCTGTGGAGTATTCAGTATTCCCCGCATGTTTCTCGTAGTGCACCGAACAAGGTGTCACTGCAGATAATAAACGGTTGAGTAAAAAATAAATGGGATGAAATATTGCTTTACAGTGAATCCTATGGGATTCGCCTGTTTAAACCCATCGAACTGAACCACGTAAAATCTAGGCATTTCGCCAACATTTTGGTGCAGTTTGGCGTTCTCTGAATAGATTAACCATCTCTACGGGTCAATTTCACTGCTGCCGAAGGTCGCCTAATTGTGACGATCTGTGGGGAACTGCACTGTATTTTGCTGTCAAAAAGTATATTTTTACTACTTTTTCTGTCTCAAACATTATCTATCTATTTATAAATATGTCTGTGTGTCTCTATCTATCTATATCTATCTATATCTATCTATATCTGTCTGTCTATCTATATATCTGTATCTCTGTATCTCTCTGCCTATCTCTCTGTCAAATCAAATCAAATCAAAATAAGCTTTATTGGCAGGACCAAATACATTTTAGCATTGCCAAAGCATATGGGGAGGAGGGGGGGGGGTAGTGGGACATATATATGGGGGGGGAATGGGCAAGTCCATGGACATTATCAGGGGTAAGGGATATCTCTGTATGTATGTATGTATCTCTGTATGTAGCTCTCTATCTCTTTATCTGTCTATCTATCTGTATCTCTGTATGTAGCTCTCTATCTCTTTATCTGTCTATCTATCTGTATCTCTGTATGTAGCTCTCTATCTCTTTATCTGTCTATCTATCTGTATCTCTGTATGTAGCTCTCTATCTCTTTATCTGTCTATCTATCTGTATCTCTGTATGTAGCTCTCTATCTCTTTATCTGTCTATCTATCTGTATCTCTGTATGTAGCTCTCTATCTCTTTATCTGTCTATCTATCTGTATCTCTGTATGTAGCTCTCTATCTCTTTATCTGTCTATCTATCTGTATCTCTGTATGTAGCTCTCTATCTCTTTATCTGTCTATCTATCTGTATCTCTGTATGTAGTTCTCTCTTTATCTGTCTATCTATCTGTATCTCTGTATGTAGCTCTCTATCTATCTATCCATCTTTCTGTCTATCTATATCATTCTATATCTGTCCATCGTTTGAAAAGTAGAGTTCGTTATCAAACATTTTTAAGGTGGTTTATTTTCTTCTTTTCTCTCATCTCTAGTTCCCTAATTCCCAACTCAGCAGATTTACAAGTGATAAATAACTCTGTGATTTGACAGCATCTGCATAGATTTTGAAAAGGTTTTCCGCCTTAAGCTGGAGAAGCTGCTGTTCCGTGGGTCATTAAACACCCTCTGCTACGACACCGGCCAGAAGAGAGATTTGTGGCATAAAAAAAAGAGAATTATTTGCTGAAATGAATATATCATGCCCAGCTGGGCAGTGCACCTTTCTAGCACATCAGTTTCTTTTTTATCACATTTTACCACTGCGCAGCTGATGAATGAAACTAAAAGGCTTTGTTAACAAAAAAAAAAAAAGTAATCTAAGCAGTATTTCTCGGGTATAAAGTCAAACCATTTGGCCGTTTCACTAAACAAAATTGAAAATCAGATTTCAGACCTGAGACTGAGAGGAAACAATTCAGATAAGTTACACTTCCTTCGGTTGTTTACAAAACAAACTGATTAACAAACCAAAGTAACAATATAAACCAATACGGGGACTGTATGCTTAACCCTTTCACTACCAAGCGATTTAAAAAAAATAAAATTCCACCCTAGCATTTATTTGAAAAAGGTGATGTGAAGTTAATAATGAAATGTAGGGTAAGATAGAAAACGTGCGCCAGAGATTAAATAATGTAAATGTGCTCATTTTTTATGTACATGTCCATATATATATATACAGTTGTGTTCAAAATTATTCAACCCCCAATGCTGTAAAGGGTTTTAGGGAATTTAGTGTACATTTGTAATTGTATTCAGAATGAAATCCTACAAGGACTTTTTAAAGAACCATATGCAACTAAAATGACATCAATTGGTTTTGTAATACAGTAGTAAATGTTTCTTTTGTGAATTCTTCATTGACACAATTATTCAACCCCTTAAAGACTACCACTCTGAAGAACAGAGGTTCATTCAAGTGTTTTCAATCAGGTATTGAAAACACCTGTGGATGTCACGGAGCAGCAATAAAGCATAATAAGCACCAATTAGGCAGCTTTAAAATGACTGTGATACTCAGCTCCTTCTAGACATTTACTGGTGTGGTTACAAACATGGTGAAGTCAAGAGAATGGTCCAGGAAGACAAGAGTAGAGGTGATTAATCTTCACAGGAAGGGCAATGGCTATAAGAAGATTGCAAAGATGTTAAACATACCAAGAGAGACCATAGGAAGCATCATTCGCAAATTCAAGGCAAAGGGCACTGTTAAAACGCTACCTGGTCGTGGCAGAAAGAAGATGCTGACTTTGACTGCTGTGCGCTACCTGAAGCGTAGAGTGGAGAAAAGTCCCCGTGTGACTGCTGAGGAACTGAGAAAAGATTTGTCAGATGTGGGTACTGAAGTTTCAGCTCAGACAATACGGCGCACACTGCGTAATGAAGGCCTCCATGCCAGAACTCCCAGGCGCACCCCCTTGCTGTCTCCAAAGAATAAGAAGAGTCGACTGCAGTATGCCAAAAGTCATGTGGACAAACCACAGAAGTTTTGGGATAGTGTTCTGTGGACTGATGAAACAAAATTAGAACTATTTGGGCCCATGGATCAACACTATGTTTGGAGGAGGAAGAACAAGGCCTATGAAGAAAAGAACACCTTGCCTACTGTGAAGCATGGCGGGGGGTCAATCATGCTTTGGGGCTGTTTTGCTTCTGCAGGTACAGGGTAGCTTCAGCGTGTGCAAGGTACCATGAATTCTCTTCAGTACCAGGAGATATTGGATAACAATGTGATGCAGTCTGTCACAAACCTGAGGCTTGGGAGACGTTGGACCTTTCAACAGGACAATGATCCCAAGCATACCTCCAAGTCCACTAGAGCATGGTTGCAGATTAAAGGCTGGAACATTTTGGAGTGGCCATCGCAGTCACCTGACTTAAATCCGATTGAGAACCTCTGGTGGGACTTAAAGAAAGCAGTTGCAGTGCGCAAGCCTAAGAATGTGACTGAACTGGAGGCTTTTGCCCATGACGAATGGGCGAAGATACCCGTAGATCGCTGCAAGACACTTGTGTCAAGCTATGCTTCACGTTTAAAAGCTGTTATAACACTAAAAGGATGTTGTACTAAGTACTAAGATTGAATGTCACTTGGGGGTTGAATAAAACTGATAATGATGTGAGCACAGAAAAGACATTTGTGGTTATTTCATTATAAATGTTATGTTATATTTGTCTGACCTACACGTGCCTCTTTGATTTAATTGTAAGCAAGATGACTGAATGATCAAAATCAATGTCAAACTGGCCAAAACACTCAATTTCAGTTGGGGTTGAATAATTTTGAACACAACTGTATATCTATATTTATATCCATGTACTCGTTGATCCTTCCCAGAAATATTGTTGGAATGAAAGATTCTGAAAGCTATATGGTGTTCCTTATGTCGCGTAATGTCACACGGAGACTTCATTATCAGCATACAGGCAGAATTGACCTTTGTGTCATAGAATAGTTGTGATACAGACAGATAATAAAATGGTGAGATCTCCTGCTTATGAGGATTTGTAGTGATCAGAGTGAGATTATTAGCATTGCAGCTTCCAAAAATACCAATATCTGTATGTGCTGCATAATGCCTGTGTATGGAAATTACAGCAACACCTTGTATCTGTATGTGCTGCATGATGCCTGTGTATGGGAATTACAGTAACACATTCTATCTGTATTTGCTGCATAATGCCTGTGTATGGAAATTACAGTAACACCTTGTATCTGTATGTGCTGCATAATGCCTGTGTATGGCAATTACAGTAACACATTGTATCTGTATGTGCTGTATAATGCCTGTGTATGGCAATTACAGTAACACCTTGTATCTGTATGTGCTGCATAATGCCTGTGTATGGCAATTACAGTAACACCTTGTATCTGTATGGTATGTGCTGCATAATGCCTGTGTATGGCAATTAGAGTAACACCTTTTATCTGTATGTGCTGCATAATGCCTGTGTATGGCAATTACAGCAACACCTTGTATCTGTATGTGCTGCATAATGCCTGTGTATGGCTATTACAACAACACCTTGTATCTGTATGTGCTGTATAATGCCTGTGTATGGCAATTACAGTAACACCTTGTATCTGTATGTGCTGCATAATGCCTGTGTATGGCTATTACAGCAACACCTTGTATCTGTATGTGCTGCATAATGCCTGTGTATGGCAATTACAGTAACACCTTGTATCTGTATGTGCTGCATAATGCCTGTGTATGGCAATAACAGTAACATCTTGTATCTGTACTGTACAGGGATTTTCACTCATTATAACCCCTGAATCTTATCCCTGAACAGCAGTGAGTGACCCCAGATCTCTCCCTGCATTCCGCCCTCTCCCTGGATGTTTTAATGCAACAGCAAAATGTTAGAATTTTTTGTTACAGTGAGGTTTGGGCTATTTTCATCTTGTATTATCTCTCTTCAGGGTTACAGATTTAGTTACATCACAGTTCTCACATTAATCCTGTTACAAAAAGGTGGGGAAATGCATTTTTGATATGCTAATGAGTTCTTATCAATATATTACATAGAAAAATTGACTTATAGGTTAACATGCTTTGGCAGCAAAGGGTTCAATCCTATAGTTGTTGATATGATAACTACAGGAAATGTTACACATAACGTCTCATGTAGCTATTTTACAGAGGGGAATTGCTATTTCATTCTTGCTGCAAACTGGGCTTGCAACTCAAATGTAGCAATTCCCTGCATGTGGTTACTATACATTAATGTCTCCTATGCTTTTTATAGGAGACATTCATTTTCCCCTCTGCATTGAAGTGGAGGCTATTCCAATGTAGCCTGCGCTTCCACCCGGGAGACTTTATTTTACTGTGAAATGACATCTCCTCAAAGCTGGTTTTAAGTGATTCTGCATTTGCAAAATCACATAACACTCTCTGAAAACCCCCCCACTAAATCCCGTATTCACTTCTCCTCCCAGTGGAATGTGCCACACGATCCGCCACTTTGTCTCACCAGCAGCAGAATGAGATTGGGAACAAATCATTCCTAGTTTCCCTCTGTAATTCACCCGTGACCAAGCTTGCTGGCCGGGACACGAAAGACTCCATGAACTCCTACGGATTCCACAAACCGGTACTCTTGGCAGCATGCTGCGCTCCTGCCGGTATCTGACTGCCTTGTGCTTCATTCCGGGACTAGGCGCTAATAAGCGCCTGCTGCAGAATAAGGATGGGATAATAGAGATGGTAAAGAAGACCTGCACACACAGATTGTCCTGCTTACCGTCCCCATTATACCGTCAACTATGGAACATGGGCCAATGTTTATCTTTCGTCACAGATGTGTCCTTGAGTCATGTGACTAGATGCTACTATTGATTCTGGTCTGGCAAAAAATATGATTCCATCCAAGTCCGAAATAACCCAAAGAAGATAAATTCTGATTTAGAACTTTGGTAAACCTGGGGAATTTTTTTTTTTTTTTTTTAGTAAATTCTTTTAATAGGGTTTACTAATTGTCAATCATTATTATCAACTTTCATAAGTACTTAAAACAAGTTCAGTTGATGTTGGATTGACCTTACAATGAGCTTTCTGACATGAAGAATGGTGAAACGCTTTCAGTGTTTTGTGTGTTCTTTTGTAAACTGCTACAAAGATTTCATCCCGTCAGCGAGTGAGAATGATTCAGGCTACAATTGATCTGACAACAAAAAAAACATTAAATTTATATTTGACCTAAAGTAAAAAGAAGAAAACAAACGACAACAACACAACCCCCCCCCCCAATGATAAATTCCACAGCAAAATAAGTTAATGAAATATAGTTAACTTTGGGAAAGACTTTTCATTTTATTCTGCTACTCTTTTCATTTATATCAATTTTCTGCTATTTATTTTTCCAAATAATCTGAACAATACCTGAATTAATTAAAAACAAAAAATGAAGAAATTTCTGTTAAATTGACTTTTTGACTTGTGACAATCTTTTAAGACTTTCCCTTAAGTTTCCATAAAAGAGAATTAGAATTAGTTGTATATTTTGGTGGATATAACCTTTCACAGTTATTTGTAAATTTGTAAATTAGTAAATAATTGACTTCTTGCATCCCTTTATATATAGGTAGAATCGACACTGAGATTATGTTGAATTGTTTTATATTATCATCATTATTATTATTATTTTTTACATTTTTCCTTTTGCTAGGTTTCCCAGGTAAATAGTAGCATAAACACTAGGAATCCAGAATGTTAGATTGTTCTGAGTATTTTGTTGCCTTATTCCTATTGTATAACTTTGTTTCAAAATTTAAAAAAGTCAGTGATCATGATTTTTATTGCTACTTCGGTAACAAAGATTTATATTCTACCAGTATTCTGTCTTTGTGTTACATGGCTTTAGGCTACAGCTAGTTTGATCAGACAAATAGGTTGAAATACGGGCAAAATTAAAATGTTTGGCTGGATTTGTATCACAAATTCCGTAACAAAATATTTGGATCAATTCAAGAGCAAAATTACTCCTTTAATTGAGAGGAAATGTACTATATTTTACTAATTTATAGACAATTAAAAAAAAAACACTTAAAAAAAGAAGCGTCAACTGCGTCAAGAAAAGGAGAAAAAACAGGAAAATAAGACTCTACTTGATTTCTGAAAGCTAAAATACAAAAACTCTAACAGGGTTATTCAAAGAGATCCGAATTGTGGCCGAAAGGTAACCGAATGCTGAAATTCAGCGTACGGTTACCTCTCCTGGCCATTCGGCGATCCAGAGAGCAGGCAGTTCATCAAATGTTGGCGAATTGCCTGCACATACGGTGCCTGTTCGGTGCCTGTTCGAGGGCAGTGAAATCCCCACAGAGAAGCAATGCTTCGGCTATTCAGAGAACACAAACCAGCAGTGAAAAGTTCCCGAAATGCCCTGCCATTCGGTGGCTTAATTCGACAGGTTTATTCAGGCGAATCCCATAGGCTTCAATGTTAAAAATATTCCTGTTTTAATTTAATATCTAATAAACCGTTAAATATAATATTCAGCAGTAAAAAGTCTATTTATAGATTTTTTAGAATCTTTTAGGCATTTTTCTGAATTTTTTTGCGAATTTGTTTTTCCCGTTTATTTTTTACTCGTTTTTTCTTTTTTCTGTAACAGCCCATTTTATTATCATTCATTGGATCTTATATGTAAATTCCAGACATTTTCGATCTGTAGTTTCTTTGCAAACAGAGTTTCACTTTTCAAACATTCAAGCGAACTGTTATTTTTTTTTTCACTCCATTCGTCTGCGGTCTCGGGTTTTTCCGGTGGCTGCTCTGCGCTGTGATCGGCGGCTACTCGGGTTTCTTCGGCGTGTTCGGCGGGGTTAGTCCAGATGTTTTTGTGGGTTTCGGTGAGCCTTCGCCGGGTTTTGCGGTGAGTTTTCGGTGGGTTTGCGGCGACTTTTCCCTGCATTACGATGGCCCTGTGGTGCTTGCTGAATATACCGCAGGGTCGCCGGAATGGGATCGCCAAATCGAAGAGAACGAAAAGTCACCGAACGTGCTGTGACTTTTCGATTCTCTTTGAATAACCCTGTAGGTATTTAAACATGTTTTGAAGGTCATAGACAGATACAATGGTGAGTTTCAAGAGTGGCCAGTAGAGGTAGATGCCATAAAAATCGGAATATTTAAAAAGATGATCCCCACGGTCACAAAATATCCTTCGAAAACAGCTAATTTGTGCAGATACTAAGAGAAAAGCACAGGTAAGTGACAGGACCGCTTCGATGTGACGGCTTAATGCAACTGTATCGAACTGTCTCTTTGTATCCCACGCGATAAAAAATGTATGTTCTATTTTCTGTCTTAGAAACATAACATGGACCAACGGAATCCATCAGAGGCTGACTGAGATGTGTTACCTGAAACGGATGTTGGGTTATGTCTAATGTGAACTGACAATCTCAGGCTATTCATAGACTCTTTAGAAATTAAAAAGCTATTTTATACGGCGTGGAGCACCATGAATCCAAATCAGATCTGACACAATAGGAGTAGCCCACGGACGTTTCTGCAGTGATAGCACCTCAGTCAGGGACGCACCTGACCTCAGCAGGGGTTTTACAGTTATACGAGCTGGAAGCAGGTTCTGGCTGTGTGACAATGGATAATTTCTCTACAAGAAAACTCTAGTAGACATTGATGCTTAAAAAGTTACTTGTAACGTTGTTGTATAGAGTGGGGTGTCAAAGGGGGGGGGGCCTTTCAAAACTTTCTGTAATTTGGTTTTTATTCATTTTCAAATAATATGTGAAATGACAAGAAACATTTAGGAAACAAGAAAAGGGGGATTATCAAGAATACAGCAATCATAACTGATATGTTAAACAAAAGGAAAAAAAGAAAAGTTAACATCCAGTGACACTATTAAAAGACTCAGGGTCATCATGGTCCATGAGCAGGTCTGCTCTCCTGTAGAGTCCTTTGGTCCTCTAGTGATCTTCCAGTCTATCTCCAGTTTTCATTCAGGTTAATTATTTTGATGCCTTTGAGATATGAGTGCTTATGATAGATTGTGACAGGGGGGGTAACGGGATGTCAGAGATCTGAGCCCGGGATGCGGTGAGTCACAGAAGCCCAGGGGGTCTGTGGGGGGTGGGCAGTTGCTGCAGTAGGCAGCTGGACAATTGCTTTGGAGCAAAGGGGCAGGACACGTACAGGGTTTGACAATGGGGAAGCAGGAAACAAACCAGGACAATGGGATCTTGGACACACTGGAGGGTATGGAAACAAAGTAAAGGCTGGTAATGATGGCAGGGTTTGGTTCAGGAAAACACAGGAGAGCCACAGCATAGGTCCTTTCTCTCTCTGGAAGTGGTTTGGTAAAGCTGGAGCAAGGAGGAGAGAGAGGCATGGTACTTTATTTCAGGTAAGGCATGTAACCTATGGTGTGTGTGTTTTTAACTGAATATATGCTGGATCGCTGCGATGGAAATGAGCAGCGCAGTAATGAACAGGACTTGAAGGAGGCTGCCCAGGCATGGTTCAGGAACCTGACAGATTGTCATCTACAGTTCTGGAGCGGGACCTTACATCATATGAGGCAGTTGTTCCCATCCCTGGTCCTCAGTTCCCCCTAAGGCTGGTGTCAGACGAGCGCACTTCAGAGTCGAAGGAACGTCCGTGAGAGTGGACGTTCCTTCCACTCTGACACCCGTCAGCGCTGCAAAACTCGATCCTCCTATGGAGAATAGGGATGTGCGTTTCGGGTTTCGGAATTTCGGGATTTTCACGAAATTTCCAGATTCGTGCATTCGGATTCGGCCGATTTTCCGAAAATTTTCAGATCCGAAAACGGCAGATCCAAACAAATTTCCGAGCTGAAACGAAAACTTTTCGGAATTTTCGAATGGACTAGAAATGTGTAAAATCGAAAATCATTTTCGTTCCATTCGTAATTTCGGCTCCATTCCTGATTTCGGTTCCATTTCAGTAATTTCGGACAACGTATTTTTTGGTTATATCGCTGATTCTGTAATTTTGTATCATTCCCATCTCAATGTATCCTTCTTGTAAAACCAGAGAAATCTCAATGTTTCCTTCTTGTAAAACCAGAGAAATCTCAATGTATCCTTCTTGTAAAACCAGAGAAATCTCAATGTATCCTTCCTGGAAAACCAGAGAAATCTCAATGTATCCTTCCAGGGAAACCAGAGAAATCTCAATGTATCCTTCCCGGGAAACAGAGAAATCTCAATGTATCCTTCTTGTAAAACATGAGAAATTTCAATGTATCCTTCTTGTAAAACATGAGAAATCTCAATGGCAGAATTATCGTATCGACAGAAATATCGGATCCGAAAAACCATTAGTTTACGTCAAAACGAATAGACACTTTGAAACGAGGAGAACAGACGTTCCGAAAAACACGAAAATTTCCAAAATTACGAAAAAGTCGATACGAAAAACGAAAAAGAAACGAACCGAAACGAAAATTTACACAATACGAACGAACCGAACCGAAAAAAAAATCGGTGCACAAGTCTAATGGAGAATCCCACTTTGCAGCCCCGTCAAACTTGTGTGATAGCGTTTTGATGGAGAGGCTTTCAACACGTCCGTTGTAGTGCACGCTGCACCATGTGGCCTGCCCTGTCGAAACGTTACAACGCTGCGACGGACGTCGGGAGGCGCATCAAGCTCATCTGACACAAGCCTAACGGGCCAGGTTTGCCAGATATCTGAAGCACAGCACAGGTGATATGATTTGCTGCTCAGTGATTGCAGGATTCAGTCTGCATTTCCCCCCAGGTAATCCTTAAAATCTGGTCTGTTAGGGGGACTTGAGGACCAGTGTTAGGAATCATTGGTCTTGGGCAAAAGTGTTGGTGGAAGAGTTGACCCTTTGTGGTTTGGGGATGCAAGTTAGGGGCTCTTTTAAGCTCCACACCAGTGGTGGAGTGCCAGAGCAGCATGGGCCTCTAGGGATGATCTGTTGATTTTCCCAGCTGTCGCTGGCTCTCAATCAATCACAGCCCAGCAGGCATCTGCCCAGTTTGAAAGACAAAAACAGTGTGCAGGGCACCAAACACTCTCGACTGGGAGAAATTCTGCTATGTATCATAGTTGATCCTCCATTGAAGTCTCCTCCATTACTTGTTCACAACATGGAAAAGTAAGGCAAGAGTAGTGTGGATCAGTGTAGAAAAATAGAAACACACATTAGTGATAGCCTTTAAAATATTGGGCAAAATGCAGCCCGAAACGGTCACTCCCAGAACATTAATGGCATCAAGCATCATGCATGGTACATTAACCATGACAATCGATAACTCTGTATCCGACTTAGTCTCCTGCTAACAAAGAGACGGTCCTCCACTTGGCGGCAGAAAATCTCCGGTGTCAGGTGTAACTGTAGAAATGTTTATTAGATGAAATAAATGAAAAAATTAATAAAATTAAAGCAATGAAATTCCTATCAGTCGTATCTCTTACCTTCACCAAAGATTTGCTCAGTTTGTCTGAAGGTCAGTCTAGGCCTGACCATTTATGTATATGCTTGGTTGCTTTCAGAAGCAAAAGGTGTGAAAAAATAGATGATGGTCAGTGAGAGAGGAACAACTTCATGTTTTGTTTGCAAGCTTTACTTTACCAGCTGGGTGGAGTAAGGTAACATCACTGCTCTATAACCGTGGAGACTGTGGAGTCACACAGGTTCGAATCCCGGCAAGAGCACCTCTCCAGTAGGGATGGGCTGCCTGTTCGAATCGGTTCAAAGTTCGATTCGAACATCGGATGTTTGAAAGTTTGCGAACTTCGAACATTTCGGGACATTCGTGGAAAGTTCGAGAAAAAAAAGTTTTCAAAAAATTACAAAAAATGCTTAAAAGATCCTAAAAAATCTAAAAAGAAAGAGACTATTTATTTACTGCAGAATATAATAATAAACGGTTTATTAGATATTGAATTAAAACGGGAATATTTCTAGCATTGAAGCCTATGGGTTTCATAAACATTTCTCATTGTTGGTCAAACATTTTGCACTCCTTGTTGGTCAAACATTTCCCACTCATTGTTGGTCAAACATTTCCCACTCATTGTTGGTCAAACATTTCCCACTCATTGTTGGTCAAACATTTCCCACTCCTTGTTGGTCAAACATTTCCCACTCCTTGTTGGTCAAACATTTCCCACTCCTTGTTGGTCAAACATTTCCCACTCACTGCTGGTCAAAAATTTCCCATGGCTTCAAATCGCGTTTAAACATGAGTAAAAGCGTTAAAAATGAGCTCAGCGCACAGTGGTGAAATGGCTCAGCACTCAGCAGTGAAAGGGTAAAAAACTTTTTTTAATTCTTTTTTTCCATTGTTTCCCCCCCAGGGCAGTACCCGGACCCCCATACACCTTTTATGGCCAATATCTTGCATATATGCCCTCTTGGAGGGGACCTTAATTTTCGAATGTTCGAGCCCCGTTGACTTGCATGATGTTCGCATTGTGTTCGAGTTCGTGGTCAAACTTTTTCGGGTGTTTGAGTTCAAATGCGAACCGAACACGGGGGTGTTCGACCCATCACTACGCTCCAGTAAGTGTCCCTGGACAAGACACCTAACGGTACACACTCACCACCCAGGACATACTTGAAAACCAGAGAAATCTCAATGTATCCCTCCTGGTAAAATACTTTCTAAAAAAACAAAAAACATCAACAGAGAAACGGTAAAAGGTAGAAACTACATGGATGATATTTCTAGTGAAAACCATTTCTTCTGCAAAACAGCAATACTTCTGCTTGAAAGAACACATATTGCTTATTTTTTTATTACCTACAGCCTAAGAAGTTTGGACACAATTGTTCTTTCCAAACACCAGGCCGATGGACAACCAAGAAAACAGCATTCTAGGACCACACGCAGACTGCAAGGGATGATGTAATACATTGTAATCAAATTTATTGTCAATAGTGATTATGCAACCTGCTCAAATGACACATGGGAGACAATACTTAGATCCAAGATAAAGAATTAGCACAAATTGCAAATTAGTGTAACAATATTATAATTGATTATTGATTGTTTTTGGTAGTTACTTGTGTTTAAGAGGAACTAAATGTGCAATAATGTTATCATTTATATTTACATTACAATAATGTCTTAACCACTAAATAAATTGTAATTTCTTTAAATCTGGGTAAAATTATTTTAATTTAATCTGGGTATACATTTTTTTCCTTCCCCTGTTTAAATGGGCTTTGAATTTTCTCTTGCTCGTTATTATTATTTTTTCCTTAACCACATTGACCTTTTTTTACGAATTGTTTAATAGGTAATCCTGTTACATTTGCTCTTAAAATTACCATTTTGTATTACATCTTATTTCCTTGTCACAGAAGTTACTTTAGGTATCTCTGGGAAGTGTTCAAACAATATACATATGTCCTGGCCACCAAGCCGCACCGGAGGTAGCGCAACCTGCCTCGATTGAGGATGCAGGGAGAAGATGTCACACCACAATACTAACAGGGTTATTCAAAGAGAATCAAAAAGTCACCGCACGTTCGATGACTTTTCGTTCTCTTCAATTCGGTGTGATTTGGCGATCCCATTTCGGCGACCCTGCGGTGTATTCAGCAAGCACCACAGGGCCCCCATAGTGTAGGGAAAAGTCGCCGCAAACCCGCCGAACACTCACCGCAAAACCCGACGAAGTCACACTGAAACCCGCAAAAACATCAGGATTAACCCCACCGAACACGCTGGAGAAACGAAAGCAGGAGCCTATCACAGCGCAGAGCAGCCGCCGGAAAAACCCGACACGCAGACGAATGGAGTGAACAAAAAAAACCAGTACGCTTGAATGTTTGAAAAGTAAAACGCTGTTTGCAAAGAAACTACTGAACTAAAATGTCTGAAATTTACATATAAGATCCAATGAATGACAATAAAAAGGGCTGTTACACAAAAAGGAAAAAAACAATTTAAAAAAATAAAATAAAAATAATGTTTGCAAAAAAAATCCCCAAAAATGCTTAAAAGATCCTAAAAAATCTATAAATAAAGAGACTTTTTACTGCAGAATATTATAATGAACGGTTTATTAGATATTGAATTAAAACGGGAATATTTTTAACATTGAAGCCTATGGGATTCGCCTGAATAAACCTGCCGAATGAAACCACCGAACGGCAGGGCATTTCAGCAACTTTTCACTGCTGGGTTTTGTTCTCTGAATAGACGAAGCATTGCTTCTCTATGGGGATTCACTGCCCTTGAACAGGCACCGTGTGTGCAGGCAATTCGCCAACATTTGGCGAACTGCCTGCTCTCTGAATGGCGAGGAAAGGTAACCGAACATTGAATTTCAGCGTTCGGTTACCTTTTGCCAGCAATTCGGTGCTCTTTGAATAACCCTGTAAGTTTTATTTTTGTATTTTTTTTCCTCTCTTTTTGTTTTTTCATGTTGCTGTTCTTCGTTTAACTTCTCTGATGTGATGCCACTCCATATTTCAGGGACGTTCTGTGGATTATACATTTATTTGCTGACTGAATTTTGCCCTGAAAAAGTGTTGAAAGTGTTTTCCTAGGTGGACCCTCTGTTGAATTTGTTTGTACAACATTGATCTTGACTTATCTCCTTTTTCCCCCCTTTTCTTTTTCCCTTTTAACCTCCCTGGCGGTATTCCCAAGTGTGGCTTGGGGTTAATTTTCAGTACCAAAAACGGTAACCACGAGCCACACTCTGGATTGTACATACCTTGTCCTGCGTTCCCTCGATGTCCTCCCGCTGTGTCCTCCGGCCGATCGCGGCATCCTGATTCCGGGTTCCCTTCTCTGCAGGGGGGGGGGGGGACCTGGTGGGAGAATAAAAAAAAAGTTCATACAAAACATGTACCGCTTTGACATTAAAAACAATGTCCTAATCAGACCACCAGGGATTTTAATACTATTTACCCTGGTATATTTTTATTGTCTGATGTCTAATGCTGTTTGTTATACGCGGTCCTGTTTCGGCCATTTTTTCGTGATACTTTGAATATGCGCGAAAATTCAAAAATAAAAGAATTATAAATTATAAAAAAAAATGAGGAGCACAAAATGCTCAAAATGAGCTCAGCACACAGAGGTGAAATGGCTCAGCAGTGAAGGGGTTAAAGCAAGAAAATAAAAAAACAATATACATATGTACACAGCACTGTATAAACAACAGTAGTGATGTCCATGTCTTCAGTTTGTTGATCAACTAGTCCGGGATGCAGAGGGACTCAAGAATTAATGATACAGTTATTATTACTTGCAAATCCAGGGATATTTACATTAATATATATTGTATTCGAAATTCTATATATATATATATATATTGTATTCTGCTAATAAATAAGAATCTTCAAGATTTGTGAAGGAATGTATGGTAGCCATTCAGATGGGCCATGGCATTGTCTAAGGCAGTGGTCAGCATCCTTGATCCTCCAGATGTTCTACGGCTCATACGACCTAATGAGTGGCTGAGAATCATGGGAGATGTAGTTCCAAAATATATGCCAAGGGTCAGCAACTTTGGCTCACCATAAGCTACACGACTGGAAGCTCATTACTGGTGCTAGAAGACCAGCTAGATGTAGAAGAGCACTGTTTGTGTATGTCTGTGTAGAGAGAGCTCATTACATGGAAGAAATAAAGCATTGTTATTGTATCTATGGATGTAAACAAGAATCAGAGCAAGAGAAGGAAAATCGAATGTGACTGCAGAGCAAATTGCCACCTGAGGGGCAATGGAGACAATGAAAAAGGTATCGAGGGGATTGCTGAGTACATTATACCTTCATAACCAGATGGAGAAAACAAGAGAGAAACACGGGATTAGACAGAGCGTAAATGTGAGCGTGAAAGTGATGGATATAAAGGAACGCATGTTGACGAGGGTGAGCGACAGAAATATGACTGATACATGTGAGGTGAGAAGGATACTAGTGAAAAGGAATTAGGGGTTTCTAGGGGCAACTAGACTGGCAATGGTGTAAGCTTCAGGCAGGAGACCTTAAGCTTAGATATTTGGGAAAGACAGAAAAACAGGTTCAAAGGACATAAAGGGTAATGAGATGGACAAAATAGGTTGCTGATAATTTTGCTTTCCTGGGATAAAATTCCGAATCACTGCAGTATAAATGCTCAAGACGTTTCCTTGCCGCTTTCAAATGCATTCCCCAATGTGAGTATGATATGTAAACACCAACAGGGTTATTCAAAGAGAATCGAAAAGTCACCGCACGTTTGATGACTTTTCGTTCTCTTCAATTCAGTGCGATACGGTAATCCCATTTCGGCGACCGTGCGGTGTATTCAGCAAGCACCACAGGGCCGTCGTAGTGCAGGGAAAAGTTGCCGCAAACCCACCGAAAACTCACCGCAAAATCAGGGAAAACGCACACCGAAACCCGCAAAAACATCTGGATTAACCCAGCCGAACAAGCCGGGGAAACCCGAGCAGGAGTCGATCACAGCGCATTGCAGCCGCCGGAAAAACCCGACATCGCAGACGAATGGAGTGAAAAAAACAAAACAGTACGCTTGAATGTTTGAAAAGTAAAACGCTGTTTGCAAAGAAACTCCAGAGCGAAAATGTCTGAAATTTACATATAAGATCCAATGAATGATAATAAAAAGGGCTGTTACAGAAAAAACGATTTAAAAAAAAAAACGGGAAAAAAAGTTTGCAAAAAAATCCCCAAAAATGCCTAAAAATTCTATAAATAAAGAAACTTTTTACTGCAGAATATTATTCATTAGATATTGAATTAAAACGGGAATATTTTTAACATTGAAGTCTATGGGATTCGCCTGAATAAACCTGTCAAATGAAACCACCGAACAGCAGGGCAATTCGGCAACTTTTCACTGCTGGTTTGTGTTCTTTGAATAGACGAAGCATTGCTTCTTTATGGGGATTCACTGCCCTCAAACAGGCACTGACCAGGCACCGTATGTGCAGGCAATTCGCCATCATTTGGCGAACTGCCTGCTCTCTGAATAGCCGAATGACCAGGAAAGGTAGTCGTAAGCTGAATTTCACTGTTCGGTTACATTTTGGCCACAATTTGGATCTCTTTGAATAACCCTGCAAGAGCCCTATTCTAAGGGAGCTAATGATTATTTGAACTATTATCGAAACTAAGTATTGGAACGTTTAATGAAACCAAAGAGATATCATGGGTTGTTCTTAAAACTTCCATCTGGTTTGGAATTAGGGAAGAATATGCAAGCAATATAACATTCATATCTTAAGATATATATATATGTATATATTGTGCTAAAAGTATCCAGCACTCAATCTTTCATAGCCTCAGTGCCAAAAAAAAATAAAAAATAGTTCATATAAATAACCAAATGGATGCACCCGAGAACATCATAAACCCTATTGAGCATCTGTGGGGCATCTTGAAACAGAAGGTGGAGGAGCGCAAGGTCTCTAACATCCACCAGCTCCATGATGTTGTTGTGAGGAGTAGAAGAGGACTCCAGTGGAAACTTGTGAAGCTCTGGTGAACTCCATGCCCAAGAGGGATAAGGCAGTGCTGGAAAATAATGGCGGCCACACAAAATATTGACACTTTGGCCCCAATCTGGACATTTTCACTTAGGGGTGCAGTCACTTTTGTTGCCAGCGGTTTAGACATTAATGGCTGTGTGTTGAGTTATTTTGAGGGGGCAGTAAATTGACACTGTTACACAAGCTGTACACTCACTGCTTTACATTGTAACAAAGTGTCATTTCTTCAGTGTTGTCACATGAAAAGATATAAAATATTTACAAAAATGTGAGGGGTGTACACAAAATATAAAACATATATATTTTATTTTTTATTAATAACTTCGCATTTCATTTTCTGAAAAACTAAAAACTTGGACGACTTTGACTTTGCGCATTAGCAGTCATTAGGTGATAAAGATAGGATCAGTCAAAAGGTGGGATACATTGGCGTTTGTCGACTGGCTTAAGCAATTTATGACCATATATATCGGGAACTAAATTTCCACCGTTTTCAGCAGAGCCCAGGGTTATAAAACTTTAAAAAGTCTTGAATGGGTTAAGAACTGTTGCAATCCTGAAAGGGGTAAGAGTTGTTGGAAGCTTTGAAGGGTTAAAATATGGTAAAATCTTTAATGTTTAAATGTATGGGCTGCTGTTGAAGTCTTTGAATGTGTTAACAGTAGAGATGTGCATTCGTTTCGAAAAAATTCGGAATTTGGAAAGAAATTTGATAATTCGTATTTAGAAGTACTTCCGAATAACGAATCGATACGAATTCGAAACGGAATGGTATATAACGAATTTATTTAGTTTTACACTGTGTCATCAACATAAAAGAAAAATTTGAATAACTGATATCAACTATCGAATTTGAAATGAACTATCAAATTGATATCAACCTTTGAATTGATATTACAATACAAGTAATAGTCAGCAAAGGACTTAATGAAACAAATTAATTTTGTTTCACTGTTTAATTTGACTCAAATACTAAATCTGTGACAGCTTAAAATTTAACCCTAGCTTTTCTTTTAACAGCACAATTTGATTAATTGGGGTTTTATCTAGTGATCCAAAATTCGAATTGATATCAACTATCGAATTGATATATGAAATTCGAAACGTTTCCAGATTTCAAATCGATTCGAAATTTCAAATCGATCCGAAACAAAACGAAACGGAATACGAAACGAAATTAGTTTCGAAATTCCGAAAATGAAATGATTTAAAAACTAAACTAAACAAAACAAAATTTTCAGCCATGCACATCCCTAGTTAACAGAGTGCTCTCTTCCTGGTTTGTTATATATATATATATATATATATATATATAGTGAAAAAAATGGGGTGATGCGTTATTGTTTTTATCCCTGATGAAAGCTCCTGTTTGAGCTGAAACGTTGGATTTTAATGCTTTCCCAATAAACTTTTGTTATTTTATTTTAAGTCCGTGAGTGCTCCCATTTTTTTTAACCAAATCGATTTACACTGGGACTCAGCACCTTGGCATGATTTTTGGATAACCAGAGCGTTGAGATGAACTATTTTGGATTACTATATATATATATATATTTTTATATATAACTTTTCAATTAAATTTTTCCGGAAAACTAAAAACTTTGACAACTTTGACTATGTGCCTTAGATTAAAGTATTTTTTGTTCATTCTTTGTTGCTTTTTTCCTATTGTCAAGACAACTTCCAAGCTTTCTATCCTAAACCTGTATAATTATTTTATTATATTATTTAATTCTCAATAACAATACAGATCGTGAAATTCAAGATATTTAAAATAAACAAATTAACCTAAACTTTTTTTAGGAAAGGAGAGGGAATGTGCTAAATTTATAGTTTTAAAAGAGCGGCGAGAGCGCGGGTACTCAGCCGATCTCTTGGAGACACTGTAAGAGCGCCCGTCACGTACACCAAGCCGATAGCTAATTTTCAAATGACAGCTGAAAGACGAGGGATCCCAGCAGCAAGGGTTTTCATCAGACTGTATATTTCATTTTTAGTATTCATTTTCGGGATATGGAAATGGTTAAACCAAACGAACAGAGAGAAGACGAAAGATATCAGACAGGACTTGTCATCTTTGGCGTCATTGACCAGGATCCTTTGTTGCTGTTGAGTGCTCCCACAAGTCAAAACGTCCCCATGTAAGACCTTGGTTCCTACGACAATCAGCAGATAACCTACACGGCTCGCATAAACCTCACTGCTTGGAATTTAAAATGAGTAATGAAGACGTTGCCTTGCCACTTATTAAGCAGAACAGGAATGTTATATCCCGTCTCTGGGGTAACGCTGAATATAGACAAGGCAGCATTTAATCGGCTTAAGAGTAAATGAGTTTTTTGTTGATGGTGTATTTTGGAATAGATGAAGTGAATTCTGCTTAGGTTATGCCTCCCGGAATGTTTGTGATTTGTATTAATGCAATCATAACTTTTTCCCAATGACAGCTATCTCTTACTCAGAGGAACAATTCAGATATGCAAAGCAAGCTAAGCATGTTAACGGCTATACAGCCAAGGAGGGGCTTTTAGTTTTTGCTTTTTGCTCTCAGTATCTGGGTCATGCTTTTACTCAATCATTCTTTAAGGTCAGCTAAAAACAACGCCTATTTAAAAAAAAAAAAAATCATTAAATTGGCTAAACGCAAACTAAGTTAAATTATTTTTGTTACTAAAATGGTGTACGGCTTGAAGGAGAAAAGTTACCAGGAAAGGCTTAATGATCTTAACATGTACAGCTTGGAAAAAAGACGAGACAGAGGAGATATGATAGAAACATTTAAATACGTAAAGGGAATCCACAAGGTAGAGGAAGGGAGTATATTTAAAAGGAAACAAAGTAGCAAAACAAGAGGACATAGTCTTAGATTAGAGGGGCAAAGGTTTAAAAGTAACATCAGGAAGCATTATTTTACTGAGAGGGTGGTGGATACATGGAACAGTCTTCCAGTTGAAGTGGTAGATGCCAAAACAGTGATTGAATTTAAGCAAGCATGGGATAGACATAAGGCTATCCTAAACAAAAGATAAATCCAGGTAAAGTATCCATGTAATTGGGCAGACTAGATGGGCCGAAAGGTTCTTATATGCTGACATTTTCTATGTTTCTATGTTTCTATGGAAGAATACAAGGATTTGGTAGCGCCACTGATAATAAATTTTCTTAAAAGGAATATATTCGAGGTTTGCCAAAAACACCAATGTGCCCTCTGTCCTTGGACACACACATAAAAATTAAGGTTCAGATAAAGAGATAGGCGTGGCGCTCACTTTAATTAACGCCAATACTAGTGGATTTAAAATATTATACACCAGATTTTTATATATTGTTTAGTGTTATATAGATCCCCACCAGATAAATATCTCTTAAATACATGTACCTTATAACACAATATGGATGCTGGTGCAGCTTATAGCACAATATGGATGCTGGTGCAGCTTATAGCACAATATGGATGCTGGTGCAGCTTCAATTAGATGCACCGAATAGGGGAAACACATAGACAATTTATCATAGCGCACCCTATATTGAATTGTATCGTGACTGCACAAATGTATGTCTTACACTCACATGACTCTGAGCCAGTCTTTATCTGTAATAAATATTTTAATTTTCACCGCTGGCATCCATCTATTATCCTTTGGAGTGTCTGGAGTTCTAAACACATTTTGGATAGAGCCTGGACATGGCTCAAAACCACGTGAGTGAGATACCTAGACCTCAATTGACATTAGAGCGTTAATGATAATACGCTATTGGCAATTTCTCCTTTTTTTTCCCCCTTCTCTGGAGGATTATCTTGAGAGGAAGGATTGCCAAGTAAAGACGGCAGAAGGGTGGCCGTATAAACAACCCAAAAGCCCCATTCTCTGAGAGCCCAGACTGGCTCAGAGTCATGTGAGTGTAAGACATACATTTGTGCAGTCACGATACAATTCAATATAGGGTGCGCTATGATAAATTGTCTATGTGTTTCCCCTATTCGGTACATCTAATTGAAGCTGCACCAGCATCCATATTGTGCTATAAGCTGCACCAGCATCCATATTGTGTTATAAGCTGCACCAGCATCCATATTGTGTTATAAGGTACATGTATTTATGAGATATTTATCTTGTGGTGATCTATATAACACTAAACAATATATAAAAATCTGGCGTATAATATTTTAAATCCACACGGATATATACTATAAGTATTGGTGTTAATTAAGGGGAGCGCCACACCTATCTCTTTCTCTGAACCTTTATTTTTGTTATTTGTTGCTTCTTTGAAAAATGTTAATTATTATTATTTTTGGGTGGAAAATTGTGCTTTGGCGACAGTTCTGATTTGTCACTGTAAATCAAATTCGCTGATGTCTTCTGTGTCTAGTGAAGAAGCCACAGATGAATTTCGCTGATATTTATAAAGCCCCTTCGTAGACAAAACCCACCCTGACTGGATTTCTTGAGTGGTTATCCCTTGGCAGGACATGTGTCAAAGCTATCGGTAGACTTTTATGGGCACCAGGAGCTCCTTATCAACCAGATAAAAATGAAGTAGACCAGGTAGTAGCATGGACGTTATCCTACACAGCTACATCCAAGGGAAACTGTTGGACGTGTCGCGATAACTGTGGTGTTGAAGACCCTGAACATTTCTCAAAAAATGACTGACTGAATGAGCTTTGGGCCATCATTATTCTTCTTATATTTTATGCCAGTGTTTTGCTGTTTCAGATGTTTTGGCTTTTAATATATGAACACTACGAAATACTCCTCGGTGGGGAGAGACCATCAGGACAAAGAGTACTTCTTTCCTTCAAATGCACTTACAAATGTATATCAAATTATAAATAAGTCACGTCTTTATGCTCTTTATACAGATTTAGGTTTTAATGCAGACGCAAATGTGTTAATTAATACATTTATTAATATTTTTATTTATTACTATTTTTGGCTAAATTTATTCACGAGGTGATTCATACAGAACCCAACCCAACGTTTTCTTTATAGATCGTAAATGAACGAAAGGACATTAATGAGGAAATGTGCCTCCTCTTATGTTGGGCACATACCATCACAGCACATGCTGGAAGGAGACACTAGAATAGCACAGCCACAAGAATACCAATCCCACGGAACAAGGTGGCTTACTCTGTGGAAGAGCACAAGGTTACTCCCAGAAAGATGGCTTGACATGCCACAAAACACATGAGTCAATGAATGGTGACAATCCAGAGTTTTTTGGAGGACCATGTCATCTCCAGGAATTTGTGGTCACCCTGGTTTCTCAATCTTACCAGCTCAGACTTTTTTTGTGGGTCTATCTGATGAAAAGAGTGTATCGTAGCAAGCCCCACACGATTGACACCTCAGGAGATAACATTAGGAATGAAATCCAAAACATTGATGATGCAATATTGAGATGCATTAGCAACAACATGATGTGCTGTATTGACATGTGCCTAACAGAAAACGCAGGCTACTTCCAGTAGGCTTGTGCACCGATTTTTTTTTCGGTTCGACTCGGTTCGATTTTTCGGATTTTTAAACTTTTCGATTCGGCTCGTTTCGACCGATTTCGGTTTCGATTCGATTCGGTTCGGCTCGTTTTTCGGGTACATTTTTTTTTCGAAATATCGACCATTTTTCGTATTTTCGTGTCACTGTGCTCGGTTTTTGTATCGACTTTTCGTAATTTCGGAAATTTTCGTTTTTCGGAATTGTACATTTTTCGGAATATCGACCATTTTTCACATTTTTCGTGTCACTTTGCTCGTTTTTTGTATCGAATTTTCGTTTTTTCAAAAAATTTTCGTTTTCTGAAAATTTTCGTTTTTCAGCAAATTTTCGTTTTTCGGAAAATTTTCGTTTTTTCGGAACGTCTGTTCTCCTCGTTTGACACATTTCAAGTCCATTCGAAAAATCCGAAAATATTTCGTTTCGGCTCGGAAAACGTTTCGGATCTGACATTTTCGGATCTAAAAATTTTCGGAAATTCGGCCGAATCTGAAAACACGAATCGGGAAATTTTGTGAAAATTCCGAAATTCCGAAACCCGAAACGCACATCCCTAACTTCCAGCACTTTCTGTGAAGGGATGTGCTCAACATGAGAGGAGGTACGCTTCCTGAAACGCTCATCAATTTCCATTCATTTGTTTAAGATCTGTAGCAAAAGATTCATGTCTATATGTATCATCTGGTATAACAACATTTTTCATCCTCATAATACAAAAGTGAAATACTTTATTGATTGTCAACACAACTCAACAAAAACACTAGGTTTATCTCAGTCTATTTAAACAGTGTGACATCTCCCTTGTGCTCGAGAGACAGAATAAGCCTGGGACATCCCTAAAGGTCTTATATTTGAAAGAATATCAGTTCACTACAAGTAAAGTTCTCATAATTTGTGTTAATATTCTGTTCTTCTCCAAGCTGACAATATTCCTTTCTCAAAATTATGCAAAACAGTCAAAAAGAGATTATAAAACGTTTGACAAAATGATAGGCTTTAGCTCAGCAGAGTATGGCTTCCGGTGTAAAAGTGTTATTTTAAGCCCTTTCAAAATCTGCAAAATCTCCCAAGCCACACTGCATGTCAACAGGCTACAGTACTCGGAACATTAGGATTCAGTCTGTGTTCTTTAATAGAATGGGATTTGATTTGCCATAGGGCAGATTGGGCTATTGCTTGCCGTCAAGGGAGAGAGATAAAACAAGTCATGTCAGGAGACTGAGGGTCCCTAAAACAAAGGTCGGGAGAGATGAAACCTCTATTAATGTGACATTATGAGGAAAATGTATTAATACCTAAGAAAAGGATACTGTGTGAGTATATGAGAGGGAGAAGGACAGAGACGGAAAAACCTTTAGAATAATCATTGAGTGCCATATTGTATTAACATTTAAAAGCAAATATATACCTGTATCGGATGTGATAAGGCAAGATGATCTTTCTTTTTGTACCTACATAGGTTCACTTATATTTTGGTCGAATTAACTCATTAGCAGCTTTCAAACTGGCCTAGACTAGCAGGTTTATTCAGAGAAAGGTGAAACTCTGGAGAACTTTTGGAAAAGGTGAAAATTCTATGTCAAAATAGCCAAACCAGAAAAATTCCCACATTTATCTCACTTTCCAAATCAGCTATTTTGACTATCAGGGTTATTCAAAGAGCTCCGAATTGCTTGAGAAAGGTAACCGAACGCTGAAAATCAGCGTTCGGTTACCTTTCCTGGCCATCCGGCTATCCAGAGAGCAGGCAATTCGCCAAATCCTGGCGAATTGCCTGAACATACGGTGCCTGTTCGGTGCCTGTTTGAGGGCAGTGAAATCCATGAAAAAGCACTGCTTCGGTTATTCAGAGAACACAAACCAGCAGTGAAAGGTTCCCGAAATGCCCTGCCATTCGGTGGTTTAATTCGGCAAGTTTATTCAGGAGAATCCCAAAAGTCAAATTTTTTTTTTTTTTAAGTTTACTTATTTTTTCTGTAACAGCCCTTTTTATTATCATTCCCTGGACCTCATATGTAAATTTCAGACATTTTCACTCAGTAGTTTCTTTGCAAACAGCGTTTCATTTTCACACATTCACACAAACTATTTTGCTAATTTATTCACCTCCCTCGTCTGCGGTCTCAGCTGCTCCGGCTGCTTCGGCTGTGTTCGGCTCCTGCTCGGGCTTGGTTTTCGGCAGGTTAATCCAGATGTTTTTGTGGCTTTTCTGCGTGCATTCGGTGGGTTTTGCGGTTAGTTTTCATCGGGTTTGCGGCAGCTTTTCCCTGCAATTTGGGGACCCTGTGGTGTTTGCTGAATACACCGCAGGGTCACCGAAATGGGATCGGCAAAAGGAACCGAATTGAAGAGAACGAAAAGACACCGAACGTGCGGTGACTTTTCGAATCTCTTTGAATAACCCTGCTAGAATTTTCACTTCTCCAAAAGTTCTCCAGAGTTTCACCTTTCTCTGAATAACCCTGTAGGTGTGTGCCTTGAAACAAATTACCAAACCCATATTATTGTTTCTACACTGGCTCATAGGAAGTGTAATTATTTGATTACAGGTGACAACATGAAAATCTCTGTTATTATGATTCTTATAGTTTGACTTCTTTGCAATATATTGACATATTGTATGCTTAGGAGCCATTAGTTGTTGGACAGCTTCAGGACATTTTGAAGACATTGATAAATACCAGCTCGGAGGAGAAGAACGGGCTAACTTCTCAACCTAGATGCAAATGAATGACTCCTCTACAAAGGATAGGGGCTGCTAAATTCCAGTAAGGAGCCGCAATGATTGAGCCACAAGCCCTGCTTGTGCCGAGGTCGGAATAGCAACTCCATCCATTAGGCCCTATTCAATATCCTATCGATATCCTAATGGCAGGAGTGGAAATGGGCCCTTATCTTTGAAAACTGAATGTAGATGTGTACACTGGAGATCCAACTCAAACCCCAAGAAAATTGGGAAAGCTCACGGCCTGTCAGTCACATTTTATGTAAAGTCAATGTCATTGATCCTCAACACACAGATTGTTTAGAGCATAAAATATCCACTTTCCCTGTTCCAGTCAGTTGTTCCCTTAAAGTAATATCTAACACTTTCTAGCTGTAGGTCAGAGTCCTTAATGAAAACAATCCACCTTGAAATCTGTAGGGGGAAAACTACTACTTATGTGACTTCACCTTGTGCAGGTGATGGTGAAACATATTCCACCATCCTTGTTGACTTGTAGGTTATGGAGGAGGAGGAGGAATTGAAGTCAATGGAAGACAACATCAAGTAGACCCCATGGTAAACTCGGTATGGCTTGTTCACTGCCCACTGTGTAGAGTTATATCCAGAAGACGAAGAGTTTGCCCCATCTTCTCAATTTCCTATCTATTTGTCTATCGTGTTATTAAAACCAATTTAACATATTGTGTTTCTCCATTTTTAAGCATCTCCTGGGGAGTTGATGCTTTTTCTACACATTAAATTAGAATTTCATCTATCATATTGGAAGAGCGAGAGGTCGAGTAGACCCTACTTTGAAGAAAATATGAAACCCTGCTCTACCTGTCTGCTTAAATATTATCAGGGTTATTCAAAGAGAATCAAAAAGTCACCGCATGTTCGGTGACTTTTCGTTCTCTTCAATTCGGGCCGATTTGGCGATCCCATTTCGGCGACACTGCGGTGTATTCAGCAAGCAACACGGGGCCGTCGAAGCGCAGGGGAAAAGCTGCCGCAAACCCGACGAAAAGTCACCGCAAAAAAAACCCGGTGAATGCACGCCGAAACCCTTAAAAACATCTGGATTAACCCGCCGAAGACGCCGGAAAAACCCGAGCAGGAGCCGATCACACGCAGCGAAGCCTCCGGAAAAAGCCAACACCGCAGACGAATGGAGTGAATAAATTAGCAAAACAGTTTGCAAGAATGTTTGAAAAGTGAAACGCTGTTTGAAACTACTGAGCGAAAATGTCTGAAATTTACATATGGTCCAATGAATGATAATAAAAAGGGCTGTTACAGAAAAAATAAATAAAGTTAAAAAAATATAAAAAAAATCGGACTTTTTAGAAAAAAACAAATCCAGAAAAATGCTTAAAATATCCAAAAAAATCTATAAATAAAGAGACTCTTTACTGCAGAATTTTGTAATGAACGGTTTATTAGATATTAAATTAAAACGGGAATATTTTTAACATTGAAGCCTATGGGATGAAACCAGCGAATGGCAGGGCATTAGGGGAACCTTTCACTGCTGGTTTGTGTTCTCTGAATAGACGAAGCAGTGCTTTTTTATGGGGATTTCACTGCCCTCGAACAGGCACCGAACAGACACCGTATGTGCAGGCAATTCGCCAGGATTTGGCGAATTGCCTGCTCTCTGGATTTTTAGCGTTCGGTTACCTTTCTCCAGCCATTTGGATCTCTTTGAATAACCCTGTATATATATGGCTCTATACTTAAATTATACTTGGAAAACAAGGAAGGAACTCAAGGTAAAATCATGTTACGTATAGGACATATCTGAATTTTAGAAACTTTTGAACTAAAGAAAAGATAGATAATGCTGATCCTTTTTCTGGTTATCCTGAAAGCCTTAAACCTTCTTATGTCAGAGACAATGTTTGAAAACCTAAAATTATCTTCTTTATTCTTTTTTTAACCTTCAAAATTTCTTCTGCTTATTTATAATTTATCGTGTTGTTGATGCACGATCCAGATGCAGCAATATGCAATATTTTATAATGAATTCGGCTGCTTGGAGTAAAACTCAAATGTATATATAAATATCGTAACAGCTCTCCGTACCCTGACTGGGTATACCCATTAATGTCGCTCTCTTCTTCCAGGAAAGGACATCCATTCTCCATCTACCAGAGATCTTCCATGCTTTCTCCAGTCCTTGGCCGAAGCTTAAGGACGGATAATATAAGAGTGTGATTATAGCATTCCTCAACAAAAGTGAAAGTTAGACAGGAAAAACAAGTGTGCTTTAATGAGCCATATAAACCATAATATACACAGTGCATCGAGAGACTGGGAGAACAATAGATGGCAGTGGTGTAGCGTGGGGGGGGGGTCTCGGGGGTGGTCTCCCCAGGCGCAATTTTCTTAGGGGGCGCAACATTTCAAAAGAAATTTGAACCACTAATATTTTCCAGCAGGGATTATCAAGGTGTGCGACAGTTTTTCCACGCCGGCGGTGACTTAGCACTCAGCGTACAGAAGGGAGGATCAGGACAGAAAATTCTGGTCCTGTCATGACTCCTCCTTAACACTGACATGAGTCACATGAAGCAGCTCAGCATTATTCGACAGAACACCCTGTACCATGCTTGTCAGCCCCCCTTGAAGCCCTGTTCCAGTCCCCCTGCCGCTGGCAGCCCTGCAGCCGCTGAACAGGAAGGAGGGAGGGAGGCGCCTGCCTTGCAGCACATTTAAAATCCAGTCTCCACTAAGCCCCCTGGACAGCTTCTCCCCGGGCCACCAGCAACTCCACGCAGGTAGGCGACACTGTGTGACACCAGAGCAGCGTGACCAACACACAGTGTGGGGGTACTGGGGTACAGGGAGAGGGTGAAGGTTCGGGGAGAGAATGACTGGGGATACTGAGAGAGAGAGTGACTGGGGGTACTGAGAGAGAGAGTGACTGGGGGTACTGAGAGAAAGTGGGCGTACTTGGAGAGAGAAAGAGTGAGAGAGAGTGACTGGGGGTACTGGGAGAGAGTGACTGGGGGTACTGGGAGAGAGTGAGTGACTGGGGGTACTGGGAGGGAGTGATTGGGGTACTGGGAGAGAGTGAGTGACTGGGGGTACTGGGAGGAAGTGATTGGGGTACTGGGAGAGAGTGAGTGACTGGGGGTACTGGGAGGAAGTGAGTGACTGGGGGTGGTACTGGGAGAGAGAGAGAGTGACTGGGACACTTGGAGAGAGAGAGACTGGGGGTATTGGGCAAAGGTGGGGGTACAGGGAGAGAGTGACTGGGGGGCTACTGGGAGAGAGTGACTGGGGTATTGGGAGAAAGTATGGTACTGAAAGTGTCTGGGGGTACTTGAAGGGAGAGGGTGACTGGGGGTAATGAGAGAGAGTGACTGGGTATAATGTGAGTGTGGAACTACGCTAGGGTATACTGGGACAGGGTGACTGGTAGCATGGGGGGCATGTGTGTTTCGTTTTTTATTATATATAAGTATTTTGTTAATATACAATACATGTGCTTGTGGGGTAAGGGGGTCAATACTATACTGGTGGAAGGGAATCATGGTGTGTTACCGTGTCCACAGGTTGAGGGGGCGCACAATTCTTGCCTTGCCCCGGGCGCTGACGACCCACGCTACGCCACTGATAGATGGTAACACCCTGGTGCCCGTCCTGCATCATCGCCTTCCAGCATACTAGCCCTCTGATGATCATGTAGCAACCATATCCCCAAATTAAATAAAAGACAAAACAATAAAGCACATTACAATCACAAGGTGGGCACCGCTCTGTCTGAATAAGACAGATAACAGATAGCACAAACACACAACAGTTTGATCAAATGAGAGGCAATGTTTGTAGGAGCATACAATGAGCGCTCACATCAGTCACAATCGTAAAAAATATTCTGTTACAGAGGGGGCTTGGAAATGGGTCTAGTGACACACAAACAATCTATACTATAATACAGTAAGGCTTGGCGTGTCCGTCGCCAAGCCTGTACTGCGCAGTTGGCTGCGCGCGCATGCAACCACCGCGGCACGAGCCGGCTGTGCGCTTGCCGTGGCGGTTACAAGATGCGCACGCAGCAGCCGGGTAGAGGCTGCGCGCGCATCCTGTAGAGCCGGACGCGCTCGCAGTGTCTACCTGGCTGTCGCTCGCGCATCCAACCGCTGCGGCGCGTGCCGCGGCGGTTACAGGATGCGCACGCAGCAGCCGGGTAAAGGCCGTGCTCGCATCCTGTAGAGCCGGATGCGCTCACAGCAGACAGCTATAGGCTGCACGCGCATCCAGTGGACCAGGATGCGCGTGCAGCCTATCGCCGTCTGCTGCGAGCGCATCCAGCTCTACAGGATGCGCGCGCAGCCTCTATCCGGCCGCTGCGTGCGCATCCTGTTCTCCTGGATGCGCGCACGGCCGACAGGTAGAGGCTGCGTGCGCATCCAGTGTCTGAGCTGGGGGCACTTAAAACCACGGGAGCTGGGGGCAACTCATACCCACGGAAGCTGAGGGCAAATATACCCACGTGATCTGGGGGCAAATATACCCACGTGAGCTGGGGCAAATATTCCCACGTGAGCTGGGGGCAAATTCCAACATGAGCTCGGGCAAATATTCCCACGTGAGCTGGGGGCGATTATACCCATGTGAGCGGGGGCCATAATACCCATGTGAGCGGGGGCCATAATACCCATGTAAGCGGGGGCCATAATACCCATGTGAGCTGGGGGCAATTATTCCCATGTGAGCTGGGGCAATTATTCCCATGTGAGCTGGGGCAAATATACCCATGTGAGCTGGGGGCGATTATAAGCATGTGAGCTGGGGCAATTATTCCCATGTGAGCTGGGGCAATTATTCCCATGTGAGCTGGGGCAAATATACCCATGTGAGCTGGGGGCGATTATACCCATGTGAGCTGGGGCGATTATACGCATGTGAGCTGGGGGCGATTATTCCCATGTGAGCTGGGGCAATTATTCCCATGTGAGCTGGGGCAATTATTCCCATGTGGGAAACAACAGTGGAGACTGTGGAGACCCAGGTTCGAATCCCAGCCAGAGCACCTCTCCAGTAAGAGTCCTTGGGCAAGACACCTAACGGTACATACTCGCCACCCAGGACATACTTGAAAACGAGAGAAATCTCAATGTATCCTTCCTGGTAAAATCCTTTCTCAAAATAAATAATAATAAAAAATAAACACAAACACTCTGCACCTATAAAGGGGGTGATTTGGACATAGAAGAGGGTTGGTGGACAATATGAACCGTCAAACCCACTGGAAGTCGTACCTCCCAAAAGTAATTTTAGGTCCAGTTATACAGAGTTGTAAGTGACTCTACCGTCACAAATATAAACCGGTAAAACAAACAAACTAGAAATAAAAACATGATAAAAGCGAGCTTTTCTGTATTCTTGTTGGCAAAATGGCTTCAGCTAAAAATACTATTTTTTTTCCATTTTACAATAGATTATAACTCGAGATAAAAATCGTCTGTTTCCAAAAAAATACCTTTATTAACTTTTCCCCGTAAATTCAGTAAAATCCCTAAATTGTTAGATCAAAGCCCCTTGTATACTAAAACTAGATCGTGAGTTTCCAAGGGAATAGGGACTCCAATTCCTTCTGAACCCGCTGATGAAATATTGACTTGCTTTTTGGCTTTATTGTAGAATTGTCTTGTCTTTACCCATCGTACCTTTTGTACAGCGCTGGAGAATATGTTGGCGCTTAATAATAAGAATAATAAGAATGAGTTTTAATCTCTTCGCTCACAGATTGAATTGAGCCACGAATGCCATTGAGTGTCGACCATGACTTTTGACCACGATGAACTGCTAGCTGCTACGCAAGGTTTTCAAAATCCATCCTCCCAGTAAAGATACATTGTGTAAATTGTGTCCTGTGACCTGTAATGCGGTTAGGAATCTGCCCGCAATCACTGATATTGGCCATTCCAGGAGCGCTGTAGGCTGCCGGGCTGTAGCCATATTTGCGAGGTAGTAATTTAGCATGCAAACATATTGTAATACCATATGGCTCACTCATTCTTAATGCCAGATTAAAAAAAAAAAAGACTAATCCACTTAATGTAAAATTCAGAACCAGTGATGGGTAACGCATACAAACTCAGCACAAAGCCAAAGACAGAGAGTGAAGTCCATCAAACTTTTTTTAATATATATATTTTTTTGTCATGCGGCAATTAGACTGTGGCAGGTGAAACTCTGTATGTTGTGATGAACCCATTTTATCATTCTGTTATTTGTGCTGCAGTATCTTAGATCTGCTGTAAAACCCATCACAAATTGACTTGCATGTATCTAGGATGGCAGGACCTTAACTACCGACCTTTTCTGATTATCATCAGGGGTGAATCCTGGGTAGCCTAAGAAATGTGAGTCGTATGCTTAATGGTTTCTTCCGTGTTGTATTTTTTTTATTGAACATTATGATAAGCAAATTACCACCATAACATAAATGCCAAAAATGAAGACAGGATATATAATATATATATATATATATATATATACACAGTAAAACCCCTTAAGGACGGGAGTAATTTTACAACTTCGGCGCTGTTTCGAAGTAGAAGTTTGCTGAGCTCATTTTGACCGGTTTTAAACGCAGTTTTAAGTCACGTATTATTATCCCACCCAAACAAATTATATATCGTTTTTTCCGGCAGACTCGGAAGATTAATAATATATCATTATTATATGTATATGTCATGCCCTGCAAAAATGCTATAACAAAAAATGTAAAATAAAATAAATTACAATAAAAAATGAGAATTTTCAATAAAATTTCAATCATCCACAGTCTGTAAAGTGTTTTTTTTTTAAAATTTATTATCCGAGCCTTTGCGGTCATATGCTATGGGGTAGATTTGTTAAAAACATTTTGGGGAGAAATTGCGTGATTTTAGCTAAAGCCCCCCCCAAAAAAAATCATTAGTGAAGCATCATTGTTCACATTATAATTGAAATGTGAGCAATAGTGCTACATTAAAAAAAAAAACTTTTTTATTTTTTTATTAATAAATTTTTTTTTTTTTTTTATTTTTACATTTTTTTTAACTTTTATTTTACTTTTATCATGGTCATGTTTGATATGCTCTGGCCTTTCCAGCAATATCAGACATGACCCCCTAGCTGCCACTGATCAGGAGATAAAGGGGTTCAAAGAGTCATACATGGAACAGTCTTCCAGCTGAAGTGGTAGAGGCCAAAACAGTAATTGAATTTAAGCAAGCATGGGATAGGCATAAGGCTATCCTAAACAAAAGATAAATCCAGGTAAAGTATCCATGTAATTGGGCAGACTAGATGGGCCGAAAGGTTCTTATCTGCCGACATGTTTCTATGTTTCTATGTTTCTATCTCCTCTATGGGATTTCCCTAGGAAATCCCTTTGCAGCTAGGGGGTTCCCCGGTTAACTGACATCATCGCGCATGGCGCGATGAGTCAGTTGACGTGGGGGGGGGGACCCAGAGGTGGGGGCTGCCATCCAAGATGGCGGCCCCCACCCGAAAAAAAGGCCACGATCTTGCTAAGGGGTTAACCCCTTACTAAGGGGTTAACCCCCTACATCGCTGGAAAGGTCAGGCTGTGACCCTTCCAGCGATGCTGGCCACAGCCGCCTGGCCCCCGGCGATGGGGAGATAGAGGGTTCCAAAGGATGCCCCCCTCCCCTTCAGGCACGTCAGTGCGCCGGAAGACGGATTCACGCTGATCTGACTCTGCGGGAGTCAGAGCAGCGTGGGAGCGACCGAAGGAGGTGAGTATTGCCGGAGGGGACTGTAAACGCCAAGGGAGTTAAAGCCCGCCTAATGCAGGACGTAATTGTACGTCCTGCGGCGTTAAGGGGTTAAATAATCATATAAAAAAACAACGTTTCGGCCCCTAAAGGCCTTTAGGGCCGAAACGTTGGAATTTTTTAATCATATAAAAAAACATCTTTTATTGAACTAAGTCCTCGAGTGCCTCCCTGTACCCATATTTTTTTCTATATATTTCGCTTATGGGAGCTAAGCACCGAGGCCAGAAAGCATCTACTATCCATTGGGGGCCTCTTAGGAGTTAGCCATCCGGGTAAACGAGTGCCCGGTTGATCGATTTTTTTTCTATATACTGTATATATATTTATATAAGAATAGAATAATAAAAGACAGTTTTGTTTCACAGGAAGAAAACATCAAGAGAAACACGGCTATATTACGTTTAAAAAAATGCATATTTAACAGCTTCACTAACAAGTAGTTTTCCATAACACCCACTGATGAAGTTCCCGTGAGCGAAACGCGTTTGAGGTGTAGTAAATGAAAGTTTTATTTCTTTTATTGTATATTCAAGTACTGCGGTAAAGGAGAACTTACCTCTGAAGACCTAACACCATCTGTACTTGCGCTGGTATCCATACTCTCCACATATTTAACCGCTTCACTAACAAGTGGTTTGTTTGGAAAATCACATCACATTAACTACACTGCTAGAAATAACTGTGCATCTGACCAATGTATTTTTGCTGCCAGTCAGCACACATGACAGGCAGACAGCGGCATCTGCTGGCCAAAAAGTGCTATTGCAGCTCTGTGTAAAATCAGCTGGGCCTTCATGTTTTAGAGGCAGAAATCCCAGCTGATTATGATTCTGCACCTTGGCTGACATGTCCAGGGCACTGAAAACTTAAGGACAAAATCTGGAGCCCACTAGCAAATTAAATTTATTTTCAATAAGCAAATTTCCTTTGTATTTCTCCAGAATTTGAGCAAATTGATGTAACTCAAACTCAAGCCCCAAGGGGCTTTTGTAGGTCAAACAAAACGATGAGAACAATGTTTTCTTGAATTAAGTTGGCCTACTTTTTGTTCATGGTCTTGAAGGCCTGAAGAAAGCTCTGAATGCGATAGAACATTGGATCTTCTACATACACATGGTTTAAACTTTTCCACTTTGATCCCAAGTTGAAGATAGCATTGCCCTTTTGTTTTGATGCTGCCACAGTGAATGGAAAGCTAGCAACAGTTTAGGAGGCCCTTGCTTCTTAGTTTCCTTTCCTATACATGGCAGCTTTGGCTTGCTGAAGTTGGTTAGTCCACGGGCAGCTTTCTTGGCTCTCCCTTGGCAGATGGTGGATAATCAATTCATCGATCATTCATAACAACCAGTGACACAAATTAACCTTATCACACATTGCATTGTGAGGTTCCTGTGGTTTAGATCATTGGTTCCCAACCCTGGTCCTCAAGAACCCCTAACAGGTCAGGTTTGCAGATATCTGAAGCACAGCACAGGTGAAATGATTTTCTGCTCAGTGATTGCAGGATTCAGTCTGAATTTCTCCAAGATAATCTTAAAGTCTGCCGTATTAGGGATATGTGAAGATCAAGGTTCGGAACCAATGGTTTAGATCAGTGGTCCCCAACCCTGTCCTCAAGTATCCCTAACAGGCCAGATTTTAAGGATTACCTTTGGGAAATGCAGACTGAATCCTGCAATCACTGAGCAGCAAATCATATCACGTGTGCTGTGCTTTACATATCTGGCAAACCTGGCCTGTTAGGGGTACTTGACGACTGTGGTTGGGAACCACTGGTTTAGTTGATCTATGGTTAACCCAAAAGCTTCCTTTAGCACATCAAGTTCATAAAACCTGACCTTCCAGTCATTTTATTATTATGCTACTATGCTACATTATATCAACATTGTTTTATTTAGAAACCAATGTTGCAGTTGTTCAGATTTATGGTCCATGTGTCACATATACGTGGGTATTTTTTTTTGGGGGGGTCTATCAATTAGCAGGAAATCGAAAACCGGGTGGAATACGTTAACCAATATGTCAAGTTTTGTATTAAACTTCACAACCACTTTGATAATAATCCGAATGGAATTAAAGTTCAAAGTCGAGGTGACCGGACAATAATTCTTCAGAAAATATCGATTTATTGAATTTATGAAGGATGCGGTTGACATATTACAGGTGATATTGTTTTTAAAATGTAATTTAAGTTGCAGTCTCTTCATCGTTTTACAAGTCTTACTTTTCTACAAATGTCAGTGTAAATGTACAGATTATCGGTGAGAATGAGATTCTTCACTGTGGTCTCCAAACCTGACTCTAGCATTTCCTTAATGAAATTCCTTGACCGGCAAAACACCATAAACCACATTTGAAGGAATCAAGTACCTCCGCATGATGCAGCAGTTCCACGAGTTTACAGCTTATGGTTTTCTCTTAAATCATTTTTCCATGAAATGGTTCAGTATAAATTTAGACAGTGTCATTAGGAAAGCATCCACATGTCCCACTTCATCCTTTCCCCAACTAAGTGGTCTAGTAATTAAAGCTTTATTGATATAGCCATAAAGGCAGAACTGATTACTATCTAATGACATTCTCGTAATACGTTTCTCCAATCAAACCAAGCCAAAGCTGTAAATTTTGCTCGCAATTCATTTTCTCATTATCCTAATACTCTTTCTCTCAGTTAATTATTATGAAAATTATGGCTACGGATGAAAGTAAAAACAGTGAACAGGAGAATAAAATGAGGTATGGTTTGGAGAAAATATTATTTATTCCTAAACATATCAAGTGAAGACCCTCATAGGACCTTATTTCAAGTCCTCGAGGAACTTAGTGCCAGTGGTTTGGGAATGGTGGGGCCATACAAGCGGCTTCAATCAAGTGTGAGTAGGTGAGCAGAGGGATGAGTTGCATCAGTGATGCGATATGTTAATCTGAAGAGATGGGTTTTGAGGGATTTCTTGAAGGCCTGAAGGTCAGGGGAGAGTTTGATAGGGCAAGGCAAGTCATTCCACAAGACAGTTGCTGCCCTTGATAAGTCTTGGAGGCGAGAGTTGGCTGTGCGCGTGTAGACCGATGACAGGTGGAGATCACCTGCAGATCGGAGTTGTCTAGATGGGACGTGCTTGCAGAGTAATGAAGACATATAGGGAGGGGTTGAGTTATTGATTGATTTGAACGCGAGCATCAGTATTTTAAACTGTATCCTGAAACGTACAGGAAGCCAAAGGAGGGACCGGCAAAGGGGGGAGGTACGCGAGGTGCATCTGGTGAGAAAAATAAGCCTGGCCCCTGCATTCATTACAGATTGCAAAGGGGCGATACGGGAGTTGGGGAGGCCAATAAGGAGCGAGTTGCAGTAGTCAAGTCGTGAAATGACAAGAGCATGAACCAGCCCTTTTGTGGAATCTTGTGTCAGAAAGGGGCGGACACGGGCAATGTTTTTGAGTTGAACATAACAGGATTTGGTCACTGTCTGGATGTGGGAAGAGAATGTTAGGTCAGAGTCAAAAGTGACTCCAAGGCAGCGAGCTTGGGGTGTTGGGCTAATGGGTGTTCCATTTACTCGTAGAGAGATAGGTGGTATTGGGTTGTTATATATGACAAATATAATGACACAGGGTACTTAGCGTTTGAAAAAGGAATAGATCAGCTCTCCTCGGAGATATTCCAGATCTCCATACGCATAATAGTACAAACACATTATTATTATATTATAGATATGGTGGAACTTGAGGCATATGGACTCTTTTTGACTTTTCCATGGCATTGAAGAAAATCGAATGATATGAAAACGAAAGCAAAAGCAAGTGAAGTCGGATTTATTAGAATGATTACGATACTGTGTATAACACGGCATCAGAATTGGCTTTTGGTTTGTTGAGAGACATACACAGGGTAATTCAAAGAGATCCGAATGGCTGGAGAAAGGTAACCGAACGCTGAAAATCAGCATTCGGTTACCTTTCTTGACCATTCGACTATCCAGAGAGCAGGCAATTCGCCAAATCCTGGCGAATTGCCTGCACATGCGGTGCCTGTTCGGTGCCTGTTCGAGGGCAGTGAAATCCCCATAGAGAAGCAATGCTTCGGCTATTCAGAGAACACAAACCAGCAGTGAAAGGTTGTACTCTTGAATTGTTTTATTCTGCTTTAAGCCCTTGAAAAAGTCCTAGTGACGAAACGCGTTGGGCATTTTTATTCATAATACATTTTTACTATTTGGATTACTGCCTTCCCAATTTCATCTCATTGAAGCCTGCTCCGAATCACAATAGCTTGGGTCAACTCCTGAGCGCCATAGTTGGATACAGTGACACCTAGGATAAACCAGTTTGCTCACCAATAGTATCAACGTGCTGAAAACATATCTTTCAGTTGCACATTGCATATAATTCTAGAAAATAAAAACAAGATTTTTTAGAATGGCCATATTGGATGACTGGATTATCAAAAGATACAATTACGGGTGAAACATTGGGCTCCAATCACTAAGAATGTTAACTAACAGGTCTATTCAGAGAGAGGTGAAAACCAGTAGAATTGGCAGGAGAAGTGAAAATTCTAGGTCAAAATAGCCAAACCAGAAAAATTCTCCCTTTTATCTCACTTTCCAAATCTGCTATTTGGTCTAGATTGTTCTCTTCTCCTGCCAATTCTCCTGGTTTTCACCTCTCTCTGAATAACCCTGTAAGAAATTACAATCAAATCATAACTTTTGCAGTTGCGGAGTTGTACTTGACATCATCGACTCGGATAATCACAATAGAGAAACATCAGCTATATCAGGAGCGCTAACCAACATTTCCCTATGCGATTTGCCAAACTGATGGTATTACAACTCAGCGATTACCACAGAGTTGTGCTTGTCGCCTCTAAATTGGCTTTTAGTGAATAGAGCCCATTATTATTATTATTATTATATGTGTCCATCTCTGGCAGCTCCTCCCTCCCCCTCCCAGTTACGTGCGGTGTACCCCAAGGCTCAATACTCGGCCCCCTGCTATTTACAATATTCATAAATGATCTGCCTAACATCTGCAAAGCCTCAACTGTACACATGTACGCAGACGAAACCGTAATCTATACCAGCAAACCAAATCTCAGGCAGCTGGAGGCCGTGCTGCAAGAACAATTCACAGAGGTAGAAAAGTGGATCAAACACAACAAACTTTTCTTAAATACTGACAAAACAGTAACGATACTCTTTGGAACAGCACCTAAACTCCACAAATTGCAAAACCCCCATCTATGTGTCAGGACAAAATCAAATGGCGCGCTGACCACAGTCACTTCTCTCAAATATCTAGGCATGTGGTTTGACCCAAATCTATCCTTTGGCCCCCATATCAAAAAACGCTCATCTAAACTTTACTCCAAACTAGGTGCCCTGTACAGAAACAAATCCTGCCTGAACCCCGCGGTAAGAATCAGATTGTACAACAAATGCTTATGCCGGCTATTGAATATGGAGATGTAGTGTATGCAGCGGCCCCGCAAACACACCTTCAGAAACTTACTACATTGTATAACTCATTCTGCCGCTTTGCGCTACAATGTAACTACATGACCCACCATTGTGACATGTTAAAAGAGCTAAACTGGCCGTCGCTGGAGTCTAAACGCACCCTTCACCTTTCCAGCCTGGTGTTTAAGAGCTTTTCTGGGAAGCTGCCACCCTACCTGAATAGGCTGCTTCCCCCAGCAGCTCCCTCATCCTATAACCTCCGATCCAGGACCAGCACCTTACTTGCAATACCACAATACAAAAAGAAAGTGTCTCAATCCTCATTTTCCTACAGAGCCCCACAATTATGGAATAACCTCCCAGACGCCATCAAATCTTCCCCCAGTCTAAAGTCACTCAAGAGCTCCCTATTAACATACCTCAATACGGAATGAACCTGTAAACATGTAATATAGTGACTATTTCCTACATATTTATTTTCTGCTAATCTGTATATTTGTGGTTTTTTTTAATATCTTGCATTGTATTACTTTGTATTTCTCAATGTATCCTTCCTGGTAAAATCCTTTATAAATAAATAAATAAATTATTATAGATTTATTTGAAACAAAAAACATATTAAAAAGTATCAGGCAAAGGAGGAAGGATGGGTGTAGAAGAACTCTGATCTCATTGATCTACATGGAAAGACGAGCTACACATATCTTTCAGTGTTGTTGACAGTTTGACTTGTGCTCTGGGTCATATCCTTGCTGGAGAACAATAACAGTAGTAATCCATGCTGGCTGAGTTTGATATCGACTCAATGAACCAGTCCAAGGCACTGCCAAGTAAGTAAACCTTTGGCTGACACTAGAACCACTGGTGCATCCATTTCATTGAGGTGGACACCCATACAATGTTTAGTAATTGCAAACAATTTAGCATGGAATGTTTTTTTGCCCAGCAATAATTTATTGTAAACAGAGCCATGGTCAAGTAATCATTTTCTAGAGCATGCAAAAAGTGTATAGTGGGACCTATGTAGGAGACATGCAGGAAATACTCACCCAGTATTAGGATGTCAGGTCTTACTCATCCAGTATAAGGATGTCAGGTCTTACTCCCCCAGTATTAGGGTATCAGGTCTTACTCCCCCAGTATTAGGGTGTCAGGTCTTACTCCCCCAGTATTAGGGTATCAGGTCTTACTCCCCCAGTATTAGGGTGTCAGGTCTTACTCACCCAGTATTAGGGTATCAGGTCTTACTCACCCAGTATTAGGGTGTCAGGTCTTACTCACCCAGTATTAGGGTATCAGGTCTTACTCACCCAGTATTAGGCTGTCTGGGCCCAAACTGCTTTAAGAGACGATACACAACAGTTACTGTGTCATGCTACAGTCCAGGATAACTTGGCTTTGGTGCATTTAAAGCACACCAATCATATTTACATACAGGGTGCCACTACCTTGGGTGATAGCTTTGTACATAAATAAAACAGCAGTCTGAGATCCAATCAGAGCTGCTGATGTTTCCTGTTAGTTGAGATCACTAGAGCTGGACTATTGGAGACATGTAAAAGAGGCACCCAGCAGTGAGCGTGATGGGTGCAACTTAACCCCTTCATTACCGAGATCGAGCTATCCCAAGCTTCAAACGCACCATCCGGTGCCCTGATATCGAGATATCTCAATATGCCCTGCATCGGACATTCAGCAGCCGATGCATGGAAAAAAAATCGAGCTGCAGCTGTAACTCAATTTGGCAGTAGATGGCGCCATCTACTATCCAAATAGGTTATTTACAATAAGAAATACAATGAATACCCAAGTATCTCTTACTGTATAAGTAATTAAAAATGATTTTACAAAAAAACACTGGTTTCTGACAATATTTTTTTTGGAAAACCACTTGGTAGTGAAGGGGCTAAGTAAGTCAGCAAATATGATTTTGCCTAGGTGGAAAAAATAACATCCTAGCTCAACATCTGTACTCTAGGACAATGGGCCCCAAACTTGGTCCTCAGGTCCCTCTAACAGGCCAGGTTTTCCAGATATCTGAAGCACAGCACAGGTGATATGATTTGCTGCTCAGTGATTGCAGGATTCCATTTGCATTTCCCCAGGGAATCCTTAAAATATGACCAGTTAGGGGTACTTGAAGACAAGGATTGGGAACCTCAGTTCTAGGACATAAGTAACATGGGTTTGGGTTGAAATCCCTACAACCAAGTTCCCTAATGCCAAAATCCCGATGGCCAACTTCCCTACACAGACAACTCCCTGACGGCCAACTTCCCTACACAGACAACTCCCTGACGGCCAACTTCCAGACATCCAAAATCCCAGTGGCTAACACTAACCCTACTCCCTAACCCCCTAAACCTAGCCCCCCTAAACCTAACCCCCTAAACCTAGTCCTAACCCTAACCCCCTAAACCTAGCCCTAACACTAACCCCCTAAACCTAGCCCTAACCCTAACCCTCCAAACCTAGCCCTAACCCAAACCCCCCTAAATCTAGCCCTAACCCCCTAAACCTAGCCCTAACCCTAACCCCCTAAACCTAGCCCTAACCCCCTAAACCTAGCCCTAACCCTAACCCCCTAAACCTAGCCCTAACCCCCTTAAACCTAGGGTTAGGGTGTTAGTATTAGGGTTAGCCACTGGGATTATGCACATAGTTATACATAGTTATACATAGTTATATAGGCTGAAAAAAGACATGCGTCCATCAGGTTCAGCCTCTCCCACATAACCTACTGCTGTTGATCCAAAAGAAGGCAAAAAACCCAGTCTGAAATGCTTGCCAATATGCAACACACTGGGAAAAAATTCCTTCTTGACCCCAGAATGGCGTCAGATTTCTCCTTGGATCAAGCAGCTTTTACCCACATATTAAATATTATATCCCTTAATATTCTGTGTCTGCAGGAAGTCATCCAGTCGTTTTTTAAAAGTCTGTACAGACTCTGACCCAACCACCTCAACAGGCAGAGAATTCCACAGCTTTATTGTTCTCACCGTAAAATAACCCTTCCTATGCTTTAAGCTAAATTTTCTTTCTTCCAGTCTAAATGGATGACCCCTTGTCCTATGTATAGACCTGTTAATGAATAGGTTATCAGACAATGGTTGATAATGGCCCCGTATATATTTATATAAGGTTATCAGATCCCCTCTAAGGTGACGTTTCTCTAAACTAAACAGGTTTAAGCTTGTTAGTCTTTCCTCATAACTTAACCCTTCCATTCCCCTTATTAATTTAGTTGCCCGTCTCTGCATTTTTTCTAGCGCTATAATATCTTTTTTTTAAGACAGGTGCCCAAAATTGCACGGCATATTCAAGGTGCGGCCTGACCATTGATTTATACAGAGGCAAAATTATGTTTTCATCCCGTGAGTGAACTCCCCTTTTAATGCATGCCAATACTTTGCTGGCCTTGGCGGCTGCTGTTTGACATTGCACATTGTTACTTAGTTTGAAGTCTATGATTATTCCCAAATCCTTCTCCTGCTTGGATTTCCCTAACTCCGTACCATTTAGGGTATAAGTTACTTGTGTGTTCTTCACTCCAAAGTGCATAACTTTGCATTTATCTACATTAAGTTTCATCTGCCATTTAAGTGCCCAGTCCCCAATCTATCTAAATCCCTCTACATCCTGCTCACATTGTATTACTTTTCCTAGTTTTGTGTCATCTGCAAACACTGATACATGGCTTTCAATGCCTATCTCAAGGTCATTTATAAATAAATTGAATAGTATTGGTCCTATAACAGACCCCTGAGGGACACCGCTTACCACTGGTGTCCATCTTGAAAATGTACCTTTTATGACCACTCTCTGTACCCTATCTTTTAGCCAGATCCATCTTTTATGGATGTCTGGAAGTTGGCCGTGTAGGGAAGTTGGAATGTCCGGCACTTGTTCTGTCTGGAAGTTGGCCGTCGGGATGTTGGCATCAGGGAACTGGCTGCAGGGATTTTGTCCGGCACCCAAGTAACATATATAAGACCTTTTATGATTTCTACAATTCTATATACATGAGGAAATGTTTCCATTTATTTTATATTGCACAACACTCTTTTTCTCTACATTGTTGGATTGTCCTGTGCCAGTTCTGTGGATAACATACTGAAATGTATATGCTTTACATTTGTAGCAGATATGTGATACACATCTGTTTATATTGCACCAAAGGTCATGCCATACCACCAATTGGTTTTGACTGTAGAGCATTTCTCCGACCCTTGTATAAGCCAACCAGCATGTTTTGGTAATGACCTTAAAAAAATCATTGGACTGAGCCAATAGTGCTTTTCACAACATAAACAGCTCCATCTCATTTCCTTTAAATGTACTGGAATGATCGCGTATTCCATGTCGGTCTTCCTATTATTAATGGATGCTCTAATCAGTGGCATTATCGCTCGTCAATACAACAAATGAGCATCCTATTCCTCTAGCACCTTCCTAATCTTGCAATATTTATAAGCGCTTGCACAATCCATACAAAGGATAGCGTCTCCGTTCCATGGATATACCCAGAAATGAAGGCTCATCGGTTTTAAAGCTGGGTGTCAAACATGTAGGAAGCGCCATAAAAAGGAAGCTAAATGAGCGTTTTGATTTCCGACTACCTTCCTCTTTTTACATCTCTCCATCACTGTTTTCATGTGAGAGCCACGGCATCTGTTCATTCACCAATTAAACGTGTTTCTTACTGATAAATTAAAAGCATTTCTAATTAAATGTGATAATGGAGCTATCAATCTATGTTACTGAGCTGGAACCAGAGAGTAATTAGTTATTGATACAGAAAGAGCTCTGTTCGGGCAGATTTCGTTTGTTCTACAACCCCTCCCCATTCTGTGCTTACCATGTACAAAACTTAAAGCAGCCTTAGGATACATGGTCGTGTTTTAGGAAATGTAGATTTGTTTTGTTTAGTTTCTTTAACTTTTTTTGTCGACTCTGAAAAAAGGCCATTTGTAGATCAAAGATTTAAGTAACACTTATTCACGACGAGGGGAATTGATGGAGAATTGTAAGGAACATCGTACAACGAAAAACAAATAAACAGAGGTTGACCTGAAAGTACTATATATCTAAGTTAAAAAAAAATGAAATTGGCTAATTTGGTTTAAACGTTCAGTTCCCTTCTAGTTCTCTAGCATTCCACACCTTTCTATATAACCCCTCATTGAATTTTACTTCTCAGAGGGAACATGTCATATACAAGTGCTCCATTTCAAAAAGATACCATTTTGACCTATTAATTAGCAAGCCAATTAATAGATTGTGATTAACATCTATCATGTAGTTAAAGGGACACTACACATTCAATGAAAATCGAGTTCTAACAGTGCATAAATTGTCCTCAGCCCTCTTTGCTTTTTGGGGAGCACTTGCAGGGCTGATTCAACCCTCCAAAAGCAAACACTTAGTCCATCCCTGAAGCACCAGTCAACAGCGGGTGACATGAGCTTCCATGTCTGAGTACAGGAAGTGGGCACCAGTTTGGTCCCAACTTTCTCTCCCTCCCGGCACTTGGATTGGATGGACAGTCATAAAGACAGGGCTTAGCCTCTCTAAAGCAAGCACTTAGTCTGCCCCTGAAGCTCTGGTCAACATCGGCTGACCTGAGCTTCAGTGTCTGAGTACAAGAAGGAAGGAACCAATTTGGTCCCATTTTCCTCTCCCTCCCAGCCATTGGATTGCTGGACAATTGCTGGAACATCTTGCCCATCTGTGACCATTCAAATTGCTCCCGACTTCAAGTAGAGAGCCAAGAGCATGCCATGTCTGGAGGATTGGAGACTGGCACTCTGCTGCATGCATGAAGAGTTTTAAAGATATCTAAAGGGTTAAAATGGGAGTTGTCAGGAGGGGGTCAATGTTTAAGCTCTCCATGCCCACCCTTCTGTTTTAACCCTAGGGTATCTCTTTAGCGAGTCATGGAGGCTCTTCCAGGTTGACCATCTCAAAATTGAAAATATCCAAGATGATGAAAATGCTGCTATGTATGTACAGGACATTAATGTGATAATGGGCTGATCTATTAATAGTTAATAATGTGACTTGTATGAAAATTGCAAAGATAATCATTATGCAGAGAAAATGCTTGAGTCTTCCTTTTTTGTAGAATACCCATTTATTAAAAAAATATAAATTAGTTCACCTGTTGTCTTTGGGTTTTCTAGAGTTCATGTATTTTATGATATCCATATTATATAATAGAATATCTGGAAATTGATGCTGAACGTTTGCCAAAAGGTTCCAGTTTGAGGGGTTCATGAGTTACCATACATGCCCCATACTCCAATATGGTTCTCAAAGCTCAACGTAAATGCACAAAGCATCTCTTCTCATGCACACCGAATGATGTCCAAGCAGATGTGATGAGAGTAAATAGAGACTAGGTAATAAATCTTTTTTACGCCAGCAGGAATGCCAACCTTCTGATAATGGATTGGCAGTGGGACTTTACAACAGGCGCTGAGAAGACTCTTGGCATTCAATAAATATAAAGGGATGCCAGTTACCATGTGCCAGGCACAGCTGCTCTTCGGGAAGGTATCCCAAGTCTATTTCCTTTTTTTTTTGCCACACAGTGAATACCATTACATAACTCAATAAATGATGACTATTATTCCGCAGTTTGGAAAAAAGCAAAATGTAACATCACGGAAAAGGGATTAATTGTGGATCAATGCACCACTGAAACAAGAAACTGGAAACACTGACCAGCTTTCAGGACATAATGAAATGTCACTTTGTTCATTGGAATTTGAGGTCATCAAAGTGATGGTATAATTCACAGCATGGAATGATGCCTTGAGGAAAGGGTAGGATTGTTGGTGGCAGGCATCATCGAGCAGGAATGTAGTTCTTCCACTTATTTGGCAGGTGGAACAGAATTCCCATTTTTCCCACAACCTGAAAAGTTTAGATTTCCTTATAAGTCACAATAAAAGTATGATATTTGTGATAATTAAATTAACAACTCTTTGAGACACAGCCTGGCTGTAGTTTTATCAATATCAAATGTGGGCTGAGGGTGAGATGAAAATGATTTCATGGGGTGCGGGGGTGATAAGCAGAAATCTTGAGGAGTTCCCACACTTCGTTATGTTGGAATTGACCGTTACCCTTAGGTTTTATGTCAGGAAGTCAGAGTTACAGTTTGTAATTATGTGTCATTTTTGATCATTGGGGGGGATGACCATGGGTTAGGGATTTCATGGGCCTAGGTTTCCATTCATTTCACTCCACAGCTCTACCTTCTACCCGTTGTCTCTCTCTGACCTCTTGTGCCGTAATGCTCACTTCTCTCTCCATCCATTCTTCACTTTTCTGTTTCCAACCATTGCTCACTTCTATGTCTGTCTTCCACTGCCCACTTCTCTCTCTCTGCCTCTGCTAGACATTTCTCATTCTTTATGATGCCTACAATTCTTTCTTAAATGGCTTCTCAGCTCTATCTCCACCCACTGTCTTCTCACTTTATCCATTTCCAACTTCACTCTCTCCATTGTCCCCGTGTCTCTCTCTCTCGACTGACAAATTCTCCCCATGTATCTGTGTCTCAACAGGTTACTACCCTCACTTTTGCTGCCCACGTCCTCTTCTTCACCAGCTGTCCACCTCTCTCTCCCTCCATGGCCTACGTTTTTCTTTTGCTTCCATCTTTTCTGCTGTCCACTTTTTAATGTAGTTAAAAATGTTAACAGAGACACCGTTAAAACATTTTAATTTCAATTGAAGCGTTTGAGTTAAATCTGATTGACTGCTGACGCTGCAAGGTCTCTGTAACTCATTGTTTGATATCATGATGCTATAGCGAGATGGCAATTATCTTCCTGAAAACCCAATAGCTCTTCAAGGTGGCTATGACGGAGCGACTGTACCCTAACTTAGTACCTCCGTCTACGGGCTCTCTCTCATGTAACAGATGCCGGAGCAATCTTCCCTAACAGCTCCCTCAAAGCTTTAACCACAGTCGAAAAAATGAGGCTCACCGTTTGAAGTCAAAAGCAGAATGCTAGTTTATTCAGAGACACAGATACAGTCAACCACCAACCCCCTTTGCATACAGCCAAAAAGATAACATCACAGATCAAATACTGAACAGGACCTTCAAACAATGGACAATGGGATTTCCTGGGAGAAGGGGGGGGGAGGAAGAAGGCAGGTAAAACAAAAGGAATTTCTTATAGAGAGAACCTACACAATAGAGAGAGCAGGTACTAATACAGAGGTCACACTATACAGAGAGAGGTTAGATAATTGAGGGAATGTATGCAAAATACACAACAAGAGACTATACAATAACTACACAAGGGAATAACACACAAGCATCAGTAATCTTTAGTTTGCAGGGGAATGTTTAAAACAGTGAAAAACCAAATATACTATATTTAAAAGGTCCACCAGTTCCCCAATAGTCTCTTTCACGGTCCATAGTCTCTGGGCAGGAGGCTAGCCCACGGCCCCCTACAGATGCCCCAGTGACGGCAGGTTCCGTCACAGTGGTCATTACTTCTACATTTCTTATAGCTTGGCATCATGAAGATAAAGTCGATCTACCTGAGTTATTGTTGTCAACCTTCGATGCTGAGTAACTCGCTATACCAGTCTGAAAAGTCTGTCCTCAGTGATTGCAGGATTCACACTGCATTTTCCCAAGGCAATCCTTTAAATCTGGCCTTTTAGGGGTTCTTGAGGACTAGGGTTGAGGACCACAGCCTTGAAGTAAGATCAGGTTTCGTAGCCATCATGTTGTAAACAGTGTTATACTTACCACGCCTCGCTCCATGTCTCCTACTTCAGGATCACCAATTCTGACCTCCTGCATGACCTATCGATGTCACCGCGGCCATGTGGTTGATGTGATTGTCTGTCACATTGACCATATTGCATGACATGAAGGGTGATCTCAACTACCGGATGAGCACACTGTTAGTCACGAATGGGTTAATCTGATCTACGGAAAATGAAACTTTAGCTGTCACTTTAATAATGAATCGACTTGTTTTACAGTTAATTTAGAATAATCTAGTCTTTCTTTTACACGAATGCGCTTTTCACTGGGAACATTGCGGTGACTTCGAAAAAAAAAAATTCAACAGGGATTCTCGTTAAATGTCTCCTGCAGGTTTATCTCTCCACTCGGCTAATTGCAAATTTAACATTGCATGTGTATGCTGTTTCAGGCCTGATGTGATTTCATTATGATTGTTACTTTAAATTCTGAACTTTGCAAATTAATTAAGCATTTTTAATTATGAAATGCTAATATGGACACCATGGCAGACACAAGCTTCACATGACTTCCGGTTTAATAACCTTTTCAGAACTCTTCAAGGGAGTACACCACTGTGAATCCGTTCTAGGACAAGTCTCAGGATTTTTTTTTCTCTGGGATTTTATTTTCTATTAGCAGCAGATTTTGAGACGCCTAATTAATTCCAAAGGTTCCGATTTCGGAATGTAACACGTCAGGTTGTTTAACTACACAAAAGTCTTGATGTGACCCAAACACTGTAGGGGTTATTCAGAGAGAGGCAATCTGACCCCGAGATGTAACCGGACACTGAAATTCAGTGAACGGGGACATTTCAGGGCAATTCGGCTATTTGGAAAGCAGGCAATTCGCCAAATTTTGGCGAATTGCCTGCACGCACGGTGCCTGTTCGAGGGCACTGAAATACCCCATAGAGAAGCAATGGTTAATCTATTCAGAGAACACAAAACAGCTGAGGAATGTCAGTGAAATGTCCTGCTGTTCGGTGGTTTGATTCGGCAGATTTATTCAGGCGAACCCCATAGGCTTCAATGTTAAAAATATTCCCTTTTTATCCAATATCTAATAAACTGTTTATTATTTTATTCTGCTGTAAAAAGTATCTTTATTTATAGATTTTTTAGGATCTTTTAGGCATTTTTAGGGATTTTTTGGGAAACATTTTTTTCCCTTTTTTTTTTCGTCCACTTGTCAGGTTTTTCCGGCGACTGCTCTGCACTGTGAACGGCGACTCATTGTTTTTTTCCGGCGTGTTCAGGCGGGTTTGTTAGGTGAGTGTTCGCCAAGTGTTCTGCGGGTTTGCGGCAAGTATTCCCTGCACTACGGGGACCCTGTGGTGCTTGCTGAATACACTGCAGGGTCGGCGAACTACAATCGCCGTTTCGACCCGAAATGCGGGGAACGAAAAGTCACCGAATGTGCGGTGACTTTTCGTTTCTCTCTGAATAACCCTGAGTGTGCTCCACATCGAGTTTTCATCACATGTAAGAGGAGAGATATACATATATTGTATAATGGTACAGTATGTCAAGAATTATATTGATGGTATTAGAACATTATTTATAGAACTCATATTAACCACTTCCATGCGGAGGACGTGCTCAGCGCGTCCTCCACATGGCTCCTGCTGTGCGGAGGACGCGCTGAGCGCGTCCTCCCTTTGGGGTCAGCGTTCGGCCGGGTGCCGGCCGATCGCTGGCCCCCCCGGTGCGGGCTGACATCCTCGATGTCAGCCCAGCATCCGGAACCGCCGGCGATGAAATTAGGTGTCATCGCGGCAGCGCGATGACACCTAATTCAGGCGCCCCCCCGCATGTGCGGAGGAGGCGCCTGAAAGGGAGGGGGGAGGTCCTTCGGACCTTTCTCCCTCCCGATCGGCGGCATTGCGGGGGTTAACCCAGGCACCATTTGGAAGGGCACAGCCTGCCCTTCCAAATGGTGCCTGGCATTAACCCCTGGGGAGCTGGATCGCGAATCGGTGCTGAAAAGCGCCGGTTCGTGATCCTTTCCCGGAGCTGGCCGACATCTTGGATGTCGGCCAAGCCTCCGGGAACTCCCCCTGAGGACTGGCGTCATTGTGCATAGCACGATGACGCCAGTCCTAGAGTTAACCCCTAACTGCCACCAACGGTGGAGATAGGGAGTTCCAATGAACTCCCTATCTCCCGATCCGTGGCAGCTAGGGGTTAAAGTTTGGTATGGTTGGATCGGCCAGAGCATGGCCGTTCCAACGATACCAAACACTACTGTGAAAAAAGTATTTTAAAAAAAATTAAATTTAAAAATAAAAATAAAAATATATTTAAAAAAAAATTATAAAAAAAAAATAAACATTTTTTTTTCTTTTTTTGGTTCGTTAATGCAGCAATATTGTTCCCATTTCAATTATAATGTGAACAATGATGCTGCACTAACAATTTTTGTATGCGGTGCGTTTGTTAAAAATCGTGTAATTTTCCCCAAAAAAAATGTAACGAGACCCCATCTCTAATTTTTTTAACAAGCGCACCCCATACAAAATATAACCGCAATTTCTCGCATGTTAAAATGTGAAAAAAACACTTTACACGTTGTAAATTATTGAAAATACATATTTTATTGCATTTTTTGTTATAATATACAGACATGACATAACGTATACATATAATAATGATATATTATGAATCTACCGAGTCTGACGGAAAGAACGATATATAATATGTCTGGGTCATATACTAAAATAAGCCTTCAAAACACGTTTAAACATGATGAGCAAAACCGGTAAAAATGACCTCAGCACAGAGGTGTGAAAAGCCTCAGCAGCGAAAGGGTTAAGGCTGGCCATCCACTAGGTATGTAGTTGGAGTTTCAGCACCAAGGACAGCCCTGTCAAATACAGCCGAAGCTGAAAATATAATAATATTTCTTTTTGCTGAAGGCTGCGGGGGGGGGGGGATAAACCCCCTGTCCTTGGTGCTGAAATAGGTTGCACTAACTGGTGAATTGCACTGACTGGTGAATTTCAACATACGTTGCAATTTCATGGCAATTTGGCTATTGAAAACAGCTGTCAATTCGCCAATAGTTGGCGAAATTGCCAGTGAAATACGTTGCAATTCGGCAGCAGTGAAATTCCCCATAGAGAAGCAATGATTAATCTATTCAGAGACACCAAACAGCCCTGAAAAGTCAGCGAAATGCCCAGATTTTCAGTTCGACAGGTTTAAACAGGCGAATCCTGTAGGTTGCAATTAGGGGTGAGCCGAACACCCCCCGAGTTCGGTTCGGGCCCGAACCCGAACATCCCATATGTTCGGGTCCGAACCCGAACCCGAACTCGAACTCCATGCAAGTCAATGGGGCTGAAAATTCGGTTTTTAGAGTGCCCTCCAAGAGGGCATATATGCTAGATATTTGCCATAAAAGGTGTATGGGGGTCCGGGTAGTGCCGTGGGGGACAGGAAACAAGGACAAAAAGTTTAAAAAAAACGTTTTTAACCCCTTAGTGACCGGGCGGTTTTACACAAATCCGTCCTTTAGTGACCGCTGCTGTTTTTACGTTTCTGCGCTGCTCGTGTTTAGATCAAATTTTCCTCTTACTCGTTTATTCAACCCACACATATTATACACCCTTTTTCCCGCCATTAAATGGACTTTCTAGAAATACCATTATTTCCATCATATCCAATAATTTAATATAAAAAAAAATATGAAATATGATGAAAAAAATGGTAAAAACACACTTTTTCGTAATTTAATCCCCTAAAGTTATAACCACCAATAAAGACCCCGGCTAAATAGTTTCCAAATTTTATCCGAGAATAGAAATACCCAATTTTTACATGTTTTTACCTTTTAACCCTTTCACTGCTGAGCCAGTTCACCTATGTGCGCTGCGCTCATTCTGACCATTTTGTGCTAATTATTTTTAGATGACAGCCTAGGTCCTATTTAATTAAACTCCCCCCAGACAAAAAAACTTTAAAAAAAAAAACATTTTTTTATTTTATTTAATTTTTTTATTATTTTTTTTTTATTTAATTTTTTTTTTACATTTTTTTTTAAAACCAAACCTGGTCATGTTTGGTATCATTTGAAAGGCCATAATCAGGCCTTTCAAATGATGGCAAATATGATCATCTAGCTGCCATGGATCGGGAGAGGGTTAACTGGCCCACTGAGATCCTCACACATATGGTGAGGTTGTCAGTGGGTGGGGGGGGGGAACCTGGAGGCTAGGCTGACATCCAAGATGTCAGCCCCCCTCCAGGTTTGAATCACGTTTTGGCGCCAATTGGCGCCGCAACGTGATCTGGCGGCAAAATGGTTAATGCCATACACCGCTGGAAAGGGGAGGCTCTCCCCTCTCCAGCGGTGCAAACGGCATCTCCCTAGCTTCAATGGTTGGGTAGATAGAGGGCTCCGAAGGAGCCCCCCCTCCCCTCCATTGAAACACATGGGGGCACCTTCTGATGACGTCACCACGCAGCGTGGCGACGTCATCAGCCTCGCCTGCCCATGTAAATCACATGGGCAGGCTTCCTCCCTGTCAGATCGACGTGGGATCCGACGAGGGAGGTGAGTATCGGGCGGGAGGGGGATTTGGCGCCTCTGACGTACCCTGTACGTCATCGGGTCTAAGGGAGACCCGAACACAGGACGTACAGGGTACGTCAGTGGTCGGGAAGGGGTTAAAGGGACAGTGAGTTTTCCATGAAATAAGCGTTAAAAATAAAAACCAAAAATTCCTTCAAATATCGTGCCTAGGAGGTCCCCATAACCTGCCCGTGAAGTGGCGGATTTCTAGGATGTTTATAAACACTTAAAAACAAAAAAATGAAGTTTCAAATGACGGTAAATGCTTTTCCTTTAATCTATCCATAAACAACTGCTTGGGGCGGCAGTCTGTATGAAAAGAGGAGACATTTTCGTACACGCAGAAAACGTTTACTGATTTTTTTGACTAAATTATTGTGAAACTTATGCAGGCTTTGGATAAAAGTAACAATAGGTGCTTCAAAATTGGCCCTTTAGCGTCCCCAACAGTGCCGTCACACCGTAACCCATCTGAGGATATGAATCTGATACAGGCATCAGTGGCAGTGCACCCAAATATTGTGCTTTTGGTGCCAGGCCTGCAAGTACTATCATACAGTAACCCCTCTGTGGTATTGTGGAAGAATGCAGGGGTGGACCATGTGGTCCTATATGGAAAAGATATGATTCTGGTCAAGGCGTCAGTGCACCCAGATATTGTGCCTTTGGTGCCAGGCCAGCAAGTATCATCATACAGTAACCCCTCTGTGGATTTGTGGAAGAATGCAGGGGTGGACCATGTGGTCCTATATTGACAAGATATGATTCTGGTCAAGGCGTCAGTGCACCCAGATATTGTGCCTTTGGTGCCAGGCCAGCAAGTATCATCATACAGTAACCCCTCTGTAGTATTGTGGAAGAATGCAGGGGTGGACCATGTGGTCCTATATTGAAAAGATATGATTCTGGTCAAGGCATCAGTGCACCCAGATATTCTGCCTTTTTGAGCAAGACTGCCAGGCCAGCAAGTATCATCATACAGTAACCCCTCTGTAGTATTGTGGAAGAATGCAGGGGTGGACCATGTGGTCCTATATTGAAAAGATATGATTCTGGTCAAGGCATCAGTGCACCCAGATATTGTGCCTTTGGTGCCAGGCCAGCAAGTATCAACATACAGTAACCCCTCTGTGGTATTGTGGAAGAATGCAGGGGTGGACCATGTGGTCCTATATTGAAAAGATATGATTCTTGTCAAGGCATCAGTGCACCCAGATATTGTGCCTTTGGTGCCAGGCCAGCAAGTATCATCATACAGTAACCCCTCTGTAGTATTGTGGAAGAATGCAGGGGTGGACCATGTGGTCCTATATTGAAAAGATATGATTCTGGTCAAGGCTTCAGTGCACCCAGATATTGTGCTTTTGGTGCCAGGCCTGCAAGTGCCATCATAATACAGTAACCCCTCTGTGGTATTGTGAAAGAGTGCAGGGTTGGACGCTGCGGTTCAAAAAATTAAAATGATATAAATCTGGCACAGGCATCAGTGCAGCCAAATATTGTGCCTTTCATGGCAGCAAGTGCCTTCACACCGTAACCCTTTTGTGGTATTGTGGAAGAGTTCAGTGCTGGAGGTTTTGTGAATGCAGAAGAGGACATCCCCGATCTATTCCATTACTTCAGCATCCGGGGATTGATAGCTGCTGATACAGGACTGATTCATTTTTATAAATGTCAGCCGGTCTACAGAGTCGGTGGACAGACGCACTCTTTTGTCTGTGACAAAACCTCCAGCGGCACTTTCGGAAAGCACGCTAGATGAAGGGCAACCTAGTAGCTGCATAGCATATTGGCTAAGTTCTGGCCAGTGATCCAATCTCAACACCCAGTAAGCCAGTGAATCATCTGCTGGAAAGGTATCCAGGTCTGCCCTTGCCCCTAGGTAGTCCTGCACCATATGGTGAAGACGCTGGCAATGGGTGCCTACATTTGACGTCCCTGGGCGTCGAGGACTAAAAAAATTTAAAAATGCATCAGTCAAGCGGCCCTGGCCTTCACCACTATTCCTCTGATCATCCGCAGCCTCAGAAGCACGTGTGTCAGCACTTCGTAATCTACTAGTGCCTGGAAAGGTGTTACACAAGTGTCGCTTTGGAGCGTCCTCAAGTTTTTTCATCCTGTGCTCCCTCTGTGCGGGCAGGATGAGCTCTGCAACTTTCCCCTTGTATCGTGGATCAAGAAGGGTTGCCAACCAGTAATGATCCCTCTCCTTGATAGCACGAATCCTGGGTTCCTTTAGCAGGCTTTGAATCATTAGGGAGCCCATGCAGCGTAGGTTGGAGGTGGCATTAGCTTCTGAGTCTTCCTGGTCAATGAGGATGACCGTATCGTGCACTTCCTCCTCCCAGTCAAGCACTAGCCCTTCTGTTTCTGGGCACACGAAACCCTCCCTTGAGGAATCCCCAACTTCAATGCCCCCACTACTTAAATATTCTGCCTCCTCCTCCTCCTCCTCCTGTCTGATCTGAGTAGGACCCGCTGGAATGCTGTCTGCGGAAAGACTGGGGCCTTGAGAGCTAGGGAAGGCCTCCTCTTCCTCCCGTTGCTCTGCCTCTAGAGCCACATCTATAATTCCCTGCAGAGTGTGCTCCAGCAGGAACACTAAAGGAATTGTGTCACTGATGCATGCACTGTCCCTGCTCACCATCCTCGTTGCCTCCTCAAATGGTGACAGTACAGCGCATGCATCCTTGATCATCAGCCACTGCGGGGGGAAAAAAAACAAGTTGACCTGAACCTGTCCTTGTGCCATACTCACACAGGTACTCGTTGATGGCCCTCTGCTGCTTGTTCAGACACTGCAGCATTGCTAATGTCGAGTTCCACCTGGTGGGCATGTCACAGATCAGATGGTTTGTGGGAAGGTGGAATTCTCTTTGAATTTCTGCCAGACAAACGCTTGCTGGGAATGACCGTCTGAAGTGGCTGCAGACTTTTCTGGCCTGGATGAGAAGCTCTGGCAGCCCTGGGTACTTGGTTAGGAAACGCTGTACCACTAGATTTAGGACGTGTGCTAGGCATGGTACATGTGTCAATTTACCCTTGCGTAGGGCGGAGAGAAGGTTGCTGCCATTATCACAGACGATCATTCCCAGCTGAAGCTGGCATGGTGTTAACCATCTTTGCACCTGCCCCTGCAGAGCTGACAGAATTTCTGGCCCGGTGTGGCTCCTGTCCCCTAAACAAACCAGCTCAAGCACAGTATGGCATCTTTTTGCTTGAGCCATTGCATAGACCATGTCAGGCGTCGGTTTAACTGACACTTTGCCAGAGACAGAGAAGGAGGAGGAGGAAGAGGAGGAAGAGGGAGAGGTGGTGGTGGTGGAGCAGACAGACCGCATACAAGCAGCTTTCTGGAGGCGTGGTGGATGAACAAGCTCCAGCAAAGAGCTCCGTCTTGGATCCCTCCCAGCTGCAATCAGAGTTACCCAGTGTGCCGTGAAGGAAATGTAATGACCCTGTCCATGCTTCTTGGACCACGTGTCTAAAGTCACATGCACCTTGTTGCTGACTGCCTTTCCCAATGACTGGATAACATTGTCTTCCACGTGCTGGTATAGTGCTGGAAGGGCCTTGCGTGAAAACTAATGGCGTTTTGGAACCTGCCACTGTGGTACAGCACATTCAGCAAATTCACGGAAGGGAGCAGAGTCCACCAGCTGGAATGACAGCAGCTGCAATGCGAGTAATTTTGCTAAGCTGGCATTTAGATGCTGTGCTTGGGGATGGTTGGGACTATATTTTTTCTTTCGCTGCAGCAGCTGCGGCAAAGTAATCTGACTGCGTAAATCTTCAGCTGCTGGAATGATGTCACATTGTGAGGAAGGACCTGGTACATCTATTACTGTAGCATCATCCCTGTCGGTGGAGGTTGTAGGCAATGACATGGCAGGACATACAGTGGGGGTAGAGACAGATGAGGAGGAGGAGGACCTACGCAAAGATTTGAGCCAACGGGATGTGTGGCAGTTGTTCATATATCGCCTCAAGCACGTGGTACCCAAGTGTCCGGTATCTTTCCCACTCTTAAGCCTCATCTGACATAGATTACAAATAGCAATGTTGGGGTTCTACTGCACATTTCTTAAATAAATCCCAGACAACAGAGTTCCTGCATGTGTTCTTTGGGACAACAGCGCTCTGCACCGGAGCAGCTCTGACATGTGATGCCTTGGACTGGCTAGTGCTACGGTTGGTCACAGAGGATGTTGTGCCACGTGTTTGCTGTGCCTCCTCCTCCCCCTCTTTGTCACTTAATTCCTCTGTTCGATCAGGCACCCAGGTGGAGTCAGTGACCTCATCATCATTGTCATCATCACCCCCTATCTCCTCATCACTGGAGCCAACTTGGCAGTATGCTGCGGCTGCTGGGGCAACATGAGTGCCAGTTATTTGTGTGTCATCACTGGCACCCCCTTCCTCTAGGTTGATTATACTCCCTTCCTCAACCTCAGAGTTTGAATCAGAGCACTGTACTTGCTGCGCATCCTCAAGCAGCATGTCACTCTCATTGTAGTCAAACAATTCAGCTGAATCCTCCGTGTGTGATAGCGAGGCTACGGCAGGAGTAGCTGTGGACATGGAGGCTGCATTAGATGCTTTGGCAGCTGAGGTGGACTGTAAAGCACTAGAAGCCTGGCTGGCAGAGGACTCGGAGGATGAGGATGGCCTGGTTAGCCAATCCACCAAGTCCTCTGTATGTTGCTGCTGCTTAAGACGGCCAGCACCAGTTAGAAAGGACAAGCGTGCCCCTGCAGAGGATGCACCACGTCCACCACGACCAGAGGCACAGCCTCCCGACACAGGCGCTGCTTGCCCTCTTATCTGTGTCTGGGAGCATCTGCCTGTCCTTTTTGTTCTTTCAGACATGGTGAGTGATATATAGATTAATATATACAGAACTCTGATTCAACTCTGGTATATAGATTTAAAGAACTCTGGTATAACTCAGTGAGACACCCTGATAGCTGGCAGACAGTGACAAGACACAGATTACAAGTCTCAGACTATAAATCAGTGAGACCCCTTGATGTGTGGCAGTGAAACCTGCTATAAATCAGTGAGACCCCTTGAGGGGTGGCAGCCAGTGAGAACACACGAATTATAACAATTCCCAAATGTTTTTTAGAAATTAGTGAGCCCCAAAATACTGCGTGGTACTGGCTGTGTGTCAAGAGACAGATCACCTCAATTCACAAATGTTTTAAAGAAATTAGTGAGCCCCAAAATACTGCGTGGTACTGGCTGTGTGACAAGACACAGATCACCTCAATTCACAAATGTTTTAAAGAAATTTGTAACCCCCAAAAAGACTTGCTGACACAGTGACAAGACACAGAAGATCACCTCGATTCACAAATGTTTTAAAGAAATTTTTAACCCCCAAAATACTTGCTGGCTGTGTGACAAGACACGGAAGATCACCTCAATTCGCAAATTTTTTAAAGAAATTTTTAACCCCCAAAAAGACTTGCTGGCACAGTGACAAGACACCGAAGATCACCTCAATTCACAAATGTTTTAAAGAAATTTGTAACCCCCAAAAAGACTTGCTGGCACAGTGACAAGACACAGAAGATCACCTCAATTCACAAATGTTTTAAAAAAAAAATTTAACCCCCAAAATACTTGATGGCTGTGTGACAAGACACAGAAGATCACCTCAATTCACAAATGTTTTAAAGAAATTTGTAACCCCCAAAAAAACTTGCTGGCACAGTGACAAGACTCAGAAGATCACCTCAATTCACAAATGTTTTAAAGAAATTTGTAAACCCCAAAAAAACTTGCTGGCACAGTGACAAGACACACATCACCTAAATTCCCTGTTATTTGGTAGAAATGAGACCCCCAGACCCCCCCAGTAGCGTGGCAGACCGGCAGTAACAACACACAACTATCTCCTCTGAAATCTCCTCTCAAAATGCGTGCTGTAGCTATGCGTGGAAACGTTATATAGTGTGCTGCGGGACTTAGCTCTGTGAGCCCATGATTGGGCAAAATTTTCCCAATCAGGACTCTGAGCCGTGATTGGTATACTGTTGATCCTGTCTTGCACCAGACCTGTGGTCAGGTGGAAGGCTGTAGCCAATTACGAGCTTCAGGCCATTGGGAAAATGCATTTTGGTCCATTGTGATGCATTGTGGTCGAACATGCGGCGAACACCCGGAAATGTTCGGAGTTCGCGATCTAATCGAACAGGCTAAGTTCGGATCGAACTCCGAACTGTCCGAACCAAACAGCTCATCCCTAGTTGCAATGTAAATTTTTTTTCCAGTTTTTATAAAATTTTTATTTAACTGTTTATTCTTTTCATTTGCAGCAAAAAGTCTTTCTATTTTTTAGAATTTCTTAAGCGTTTTTCTGGATTTTTTTGGCGAAATGTTTGATTCCGATTTTTCTTAAATAGCGATTTTTTTTTCTGTAACAGGCCTTTTAATTATTATTCATAGGACCTTATATATTATTTCCAAGCATTTTCATGCATTATTTTTTTTTAAATGCCTTTTAAAATTTGCCTTTTTTTTTTTAACCCTGTTTGATGGCTGGTCATCTTTTTTCTGTGGCGTTCAGCGGTCTGTTCGGCAGATCATTGGCTGCGTTCGGTGCTTTTTCGGCAGCGTTCAGTGGTTTATCAGATGCATTCAGTGTTTTTTCGGTGGCGTTCGGCGGCTTATCCGTGGGATTCAGTGCTTTTTCGGCAGTGTTCAGTGGTTTATCGGATGCGTTCTTTGTTTTTTCGACAGTTTATCGGTGGCGTTCGGTGGTTTTTCAGCAGCGTTCAGAGGTTTATCAAATACAGTTGACGGGTTTCTCTACGCCGTTCGGCGGATCCATTCGGAACCCTGCGGTGAATGCTGAATTCACCGCAGGGTCGACGAATTCAGCTCGCCGAAGTGTGCCAAATGGAAGAGCACTGAAATTTCGGTGAAAATTGGGGTGCTCTTTCAATAACCCCTATTTTACAACGCCGCAGAATATGCTGGTGCTTTACAAATAGATGTAACTGCAGAAAAGAAGTTAAAGGAGTTAATTTGGATTTTGTTTGCACCTGGTGGAGACTCGACAATCCTCTGAAATGGAGACTAATACACGAATTTCCCAGAAAAATGAAAAGCGATGCCCACCATAACATTCCTTCAAGCACGTGAAAGATTTTCTTCACAATGGAGAAAAGAAAAAAAAATACATTTTATAGAGCACAGCTGGATTGTCAGCAAAACGGCAGAAATTCGTGACCTGCAGAGCTTACCTAGCGTGGACGAGACACAAATGACAAACTGTTCCAATATTAAGACATCAATAGCCATGCACATCCCATGCACAAAGCTACATTATTCTTCATGGAGGGGAGCACAGCCAGACAATAGCTCTTAGTGTGAACATCTGTTTGTTTCAGACCTGGCAGAAAGATTGGTTTGTTCATTAAGACACTAGTCTCTACCGTGGGAGATACATGGTGTAGGAAGTGGAATTTGGCAGATTGCTCCCTTCTACGTCCACCTTGGCTTCATTTGTTACAGTGAAACACGTGTGGGGAAGCGTTTATGTTCTATGGGAAGCAGGGAATATTGAGTTTTAAAAAATATATATCAATATACTGTGTATATATATAAAGAAAACTATAAAGTTCACACGATCTCCCAGTTTAGCATTATTTTTTTAATACTATACACCAAAAAAAGTAAACGGCACATTGGCATTGTTTTTCAATCTGTTCGATCTTTATATTTCTGTAAGAGAGAATATGCCAACTTTTATCTGACTATATTATATATTTATAGAAATTCTACAATATTATATATATATGTTTGTATTATTATTATTTTATTATTATTCTTTATTTATAAAGCGGCAGCATATTCCGCAGCGCTGTGCAATAGGCACAGTATAGACAGGGTTACAATACATTGAACAACATTTGACAAACAGTACAGTAGGAGATGAGGGCCCTATTCCCGTAGGAACTCACAATCTATGAATACAATTCATAGATATACACATATAACTTCCAAAAGAACACGCACTCAGTCTTCCCGTCCAAAATAAATTGCCCTGGTGCAAGCTCCTAAATGGTAAACATTCTACACTCTTAGAAAGGAGTATATATATATACTGTAGAGATATAAATATATATATATGAAGAATTTCAATTGTAGTGGAGGGCAAAAAAGTGAGATTAAAAGACTCCACACTGCAGATAATCAAGTTCATAGCTGCAGAAAACATTTACACATCCTAGCAATTCAAAGAACCACTTACAGAGCTCTTGTGCTACATTATATATATATATATATATATATTATTATATGCTTAAACTGACATTACCACATAAAGGAAATTTTTTATCATTTTGTTTATTTTATGTTACTGATATCCTACATGTGCTTTTTTATAGCTAAACATACAAAAGAAAATAAATATTCTGTGTTCCTATAGATGCATTCTAGGCATTGGGCATAGAATTGATCAGATCTCCAAAAATCTGACTCATAAGGATTGCATGTGTGTGGGATGTATGCAAAGGGCATTACCAGGGGTGGATCAAAGTGTTGGAAGCCCACTATAAGACCGAGGGCACACGATCGCACCTGGTGCGCCCATACTTACCGGCGTCCGTCGCATCCATGTGATGCTGCGACGGGGCTGGTCACACACTTGTGCGTGCGCGCTTTGTGCACGCGCAGCAAGCGTCCGCCCAGAAAGCCTCTCCGTTGACACGCTAGACGCGTGTCAACAGGGCTGCAAAGCACGATCCTCAGCGGCTGCGTTGAGTGGAAGAAATGTCCACTCTCACGGACGTTCCTTCCACGCTCGTGTGCCCCTGGCCTTAGAGCTAATTCAACTGCCATCTCATATACTGGCTACAAAGGGTAACACAATAGATGCCCTGCAGCCTTGACTAAATATTCTCTCCTACATCCCATTTCCTCTTCACTACTGTTTTATCCTATACCACAGCTGAAAAGTGAGACTGGCCCTAAGAGTTTGATAAATGTTGCATCATGGGAATTATCCTCAAAATGGAAACAGGAGGTATAAACCTAACTTTCCTTTTCCTTTTTACATGAAATAAATTCAAACAAAGAAAAAAAGAGCAGCATGTTTTTTATAATGTGTTTTATGAGGTGTTTTAAAAGGTGTTTTATAAGGTGTTTTATAAGGTGTTCTATAAGGTGTTTTATAATGTGTTTTATAAGGTGTTTTATAAGGTGTTCTATAATGTGTTTTATAAGGTGTTTTATAATGTTTTTTATAATGTGTTTTATGAGGTGTTTTAAAAGGTGTTTTATAAGGTGTTCTATAAGGTGTTTTATAATGTGTTTTATAAGGTGTTTTATAAGGTGTTCTATAATGTGTTTTATAAGGTGTTTTATAATGTGTTTTATAATGTGTTTTATAAGGTGTTCTATAAGGTGTTTTAGAATGTGTTTTTTAAGGTGTTTTTATTTGTAATGCACAGGTGATCTAGTTACAGCTTATTTTAGTGGTAGTGCCCCTTTAATCGAATAAGGGAAAATTGTGAAATCTGAAATTCTCATACCTTCAGTATTACGGATAAGAATTCCTCAAACTGAAGTGAGAACCAAGAGATATTTAAAAGGTAATTAAACCTGGGAAGCGCCACACCCTTTGTATTCTTTGTTTATATTTTTTGGTGTCATTTTAGGGATGGCATATGTGGGTGTATAGGCGATTGTGCCTTTTGGTCTTTTAACACATCGACACATTTCTTGCGCCGTTTTCCCATTTCTTCTTGTACTGAAGACAAAAAAAATCTGAATTTGCCAACTCATACAACTCAGATGCTCTATCAGCTATTTGGCTAAAGGATTGTTGCATTTGCCTTGAAAGTTTCCATCGACACAGTGATAACCATGTGAGAATTGTTTTGAAACAGTAGAAAAGGGACTTGCACCAAGTCATCTGCACCAATTTCTCCTGAAATCAAATATTAGCATCACCTCTGCTGACCCATCTTGAGGGCAAGTTTGTTCACTCGTCATTCCGTCAGTCATCGTGTGTGGGATGTGAAGAGTTCATACCTTGGTATCTCTGTCAATACCCCTCACAGCCTAATGTACCTCCTAGGGCAGGGGTCGGCATCCTTGGCTCCCCAGATGTTTTGGAACTACATTTTCTTTAAGGCTCACCCAAGCTAGTGAGTGATTGAGCATCATTGGAGTAGTACACACTCACTCTCTATCTCGGCCGCCTGCAGCCTGACACCTACACATGGCACTTCCTGGATCCGGCCCCGCCCTTAGGTGCAAACACTCGAGCGCTGTCAAGACCTTGATCTCTCTCCCTATTAAGGGGCGGGCACGGCCGGCTGGAGGGGCGGCCTGCTTTCTCCACAAAACACCGGCCTGCTGCAGGGCATTCCGCAGCCTATGACAGGGCAGCAAAATGCCGCCCCTGAAAAAGGGCCGCCTGGCACCACTGCTCCATGTACGGGTCGGCCCTGATTGGAGACATAGATCCAAAAATCTGGTGGGCCAAGGTTGCTGACCGCTGTCCTAGAGTAAAGCATCCAGCCGTCCCCACGTTACCCATATGGGAAATGATGAATCTGAAAAGGGACTCAAGGGGGCAAGGCCCAGGACCCCTCCGTTCCTCCTGCTAAGGGCAGGCCTTATAAGGCTTAATCGGTGTCTACCAAGTAACATCTTTAAGAGAATGTGTCCATCTTACTGTGTTTGACCTTCTTTTTGAGTTTGTTTCTTTCAAAGAAGCAGAGATACAGTAACCCCATTGAATCTGCTTTATTAGTAAAGATGTCACTGTGAAATTATGCTAACATGTGTGCCTTCTCCTGTGTACAGCATCTTCCCGTGTCTGCTAAAAGGAGCGAGTTAATGGAGCCAAAAGATGCTGCATCGATGAACCGCCCCCTCCGATTCCTTCTCCCTGCTGCGGCTCTGTCATTAGGTATTCACACACCATGCTGTTGAATATGAAGTGTTCCCATTGAGATGAATCCCGTCCGTTTCCCTCTTTTTTAATGTTTATGTTTTACAGTAATCATTTCTTGCTTTGATCGTTATCTCCTACTGGCAAAAAATAAGAAAAATAAAATATCTGCCACTTGGATGCCGAACGTTTATGCCTATAATCTATAAACACGAGCTGCCGCTTCTTGGGAGAAAGCGTCCTTGCATCTGACAGGGATAGCTTTTAATTATTAGCTGGCAAAGGCTGCAGTTACAGATGTATGAAATGTACGAACATTTACAGGGTTACTCAGAGAGCATTTTGGAGCACTTTGGCTAGTCCGATTTGCCGACCCTGCAGTGAATTCAGCATTCACCGCAGGGTCCCCGAAGTACAGGGAACAAGCCACCGAACGTATCTGAAAAACCACCATAAAACCGCTGAATCGATCCGAAAAAAGCCGACGACCCGCCAAACAGAGAGCCGACCAGCCACCGGACGGGTAAAAAAAAAAATGCAACTTTTAAAAAGTGTTTGCAAAAACACTATTGCACAAAAATGCAGAAAAAAAAGTTTTTTGCAGTTATTCCCAACCAGGGTGGCTGCATCAACCAAATGCGCATTTGCGCGAGTACAAAACCATTTGCGCAGAACGTCGTATTAAGACGTTCGTGCAAACAATGTGCGTAATCGTCTACCGCAATTAACCCTGCGCGAACAAATTTTCCTGCGCGCATCCTATACTTAACATCGTCAGCACAAATGCGTTTGTGCACTGGTATGAGGATGGTATTACAATCTTTGCGCAACGAAAGTTTGCGCGCATTTTCGTTACGTCTTTGAAAAACAGGTGGTAACTGTAAATGTGATCGTTCTGGGTGAAACGGAATACACCAGCACGAAAAAAAAATACAGCACAGTACAGTTACACATTCTACACATACCCAAACATTAAAATTCATAAATTGTGTCATTGTTAATTTTTATTTTTTTTGGCTGGTGGTGGTTAATTTTTTTTTTTCCTTTTTTTTTTTAGTTTGTAAATATTTTATTGGAAATGGGTGATTGATGTTGGCTAAATCCCGTGACAAAACAGTCTGCTCACCGATTCCTGCACGCAACGTTCATTTGCGAACGGCTTTGCGCGTCGGATTTGCGCATGAAAAATCTTGGAGGAAGAAAAAATGCGCTCTGATCGTAATAGCACGTTAATTTTCGCACGATAACTTTTTTTTCACAGAGAATGTAACAGGGCCCTTCATGTATAAAACATAAGAAAAAAGGTTGTCATTTGCTCTCACCCCCTCCGCTCCATGCGAAACAAAACAGAGGTTTACTTGAAAGGCCATTTAGGCTAGGGTCAGATGAGCGCATTTTCTACGGACTGTGCGTCCGTGCAGTACGGACGTACTTACTGACTGACGACAAGGTAGTGGCCACACAGTCCGTTTTTTTCACTGACGTATTTTTTGACGGATGTAGCAGGGAAAATAAATTACAATGAAAAAACATTCTGTCCGTCAAAAATGCTGGACGTATAAATGCAGTCCATCTGACCTTGTTTCATCACTCACACACAAAGCTACACGGACGTTGTGGACGTGGCGCACTCCGCACGTCCGTTCTAGCAGTATTACGTTCTTGCCTAACCTGCGTCCGTTTGCAGCGTCCGTCAGCCCCCACACTTCTGTGCGGACGTACTTCGTGTGTGCGGCTCCATTTAACACAATTATATGCTATCACGGACGTACTTATGTGCGGCAACACGGACGTTAACACTGCGCTCGTCTGACCCCAGCCTAAAGTGCAAGCCCATCTGCCACATCACGGCACATCTTGTCAGGTAGGTCCTAACCTAATGAAACCAAAAGCTCCTTTCTAAGGAACTTCATGTCCTTGTGCTTCTTCTCAGCCAAGAGACAGGCTGGTGGGTTTATATTTATACCCTCACCACAAATATTTCATCTTTGGAATTGAACAGAAAACATGGAAAAGGGCAGCAGCAATAATGACCTGGCTGGGGATACAACAAAATATACATATATGCAGAAAAAACGGTTTCACGCCTATTCCCTACCAGGGCGGCTGCATCAACCGTGGCATGGCAAGTGGGCTTACACTTTAATGGCTGTTAGACAGGAAGCAGCATGAGAACATGTAGTTGGTTAGAAAGAAGATGAGGGGTGCAGCGTGAAGGAGGATCCGGCGTGCAGCAGTAAGTGAGGGTAAAAGGGATAATCCCCGCCCCCTCACTCTACTACTCACGGTGCGCCGAGGTACGGTGATAGCGTCACGGGAGAGGGAATTTAATCACCCTGCTGCTGTGGGGCTCTAAGGGTGGACCAAGTGATACCACGAGCCGGACGTTCGCCACCCATGCTGTACAGCAATGAGTAACCCCAGAGCTCTCTTCTGTATTCTACCAAATCTCTGGCAGCTGTAATGCAGCAGTAATCTATTTGAACTTTTTGTTACAGTGAGGTTTAGGGCTGCTATTTGCAGCTGGTTTTCTGTCTCTCCAGGGTATTTTCCTTTCCCCACAGAGGAAACACTATCCCAGCTTTAAAAAGGCGTGAAAATTGTCTTTTGATAGGCTAATGAGTGCTTTTCAATGCATTACAATGCAAAATCGAGATAACTCGATTTTGGGTGTAAAGGGGTTAAAGGAAACCATCCATAAAGGAAACCATCCATAAAGGTCATTTTCAGCCTGGAGCTCCCCTTTAAAGAATATTTAAACCATCTTAAAGTGACCATAAACTAAAAGCTGCTTCTTTTAATTATATCGGATTTAACATCAGACGATAAAGACCACTTCCAATTTAAATATATGGCTGCTTTGTTAATTAATGTCGACATCTCATTAGTGGAATAATATATTGCAGATAAAGCGGTGCTTCCAGTAAACTGAACCTAGATGAAATAAATGAGGTGGGGGGGGACAAATTCATGAAGCTATTATTGTTGCACTAACTATTTATTGACATCTTTGTCAAGAGAAGCAACGGCTTATATGGATATTTCAGAATGTCCTGAACACACCACCGGCATATCATAACTTAGTATTGTATATTGCTGTAGCAGCTGACTACAACCCTTTATTTCAAATTCTGCAACATTGTCCTTGTTCAATATTATGTAACTATATATATATTTAACAATAATATGGAGATGTCTGCAGTAAAGATGCTTTGAAACCAAACAATAACAAAATTGAGTGAAAAAACACACAAATTAACTCCTTCAACAGCACGATCGACTATACTCTATCATCAAAGCACCTGCTAGTGTCCCGTTATTGAGTATATGCAGTGTGGGCTAATTCCAGAGCAATGCAAAGGTATTTTTTTTTTTCTTACAAACAAAATTCATCGGACTCCAAAATGTGACTCCAGATGCTTTAGCACCTCGGACATGATACCCTGGTGCCAAAACAGGTTAAACATCTTATATTCCTTCTTTTATTCCCTTCAGGTGAACAACAGATCTACATCTGTACTGTGGAGATGTAGTAGTGCTATCTGGCCAGCAGATGGCACCATCTGCCTGTCAGAAACTGCATACATTTGAAAATGTGCTCTTGATATTTTCAAGAACAGCTTCAGCGGATGTATAACGCAAATCTGTTTTCCATAAATCCACTGGGTCCTGGCGGTAGATTTACGGAAAACAATTTGGTAGTGAAAGGGTTAATTTTGAAAACAATAATGCATTATATGGGTACAATATTGCAATGCAGGTTCAATAACCCTCATCAGCAGCCTCAGTGAAGTTTTAGTATAAGGAAATCACATCTGTCCATTAGATTGAAGGTTCTGCAGAACTCCGGTTAATACATCACATCGCAGAGCACCGTCCCCTCCAGCTAAGGGAAATGACTGACTTATTTCACTGTAATCTTACTTTTATATCCTTTAGATAGTCAGACTAACACTGAGGGATCAGGATTAACTATAAATATGAGCAGTGTAGCTTTTCACCTAAAACAGCAGACTTCTCCAAAGTTTTCAGACCACACAGAAAGGACTAGGAGAAACATTTTCTGCTTTGGGAATTCTTGAGCAGTTTCGATAGAAATGTTAATTATCATGTTGAAAAAAATTACTAACATAGCAAGCGAGATGTGGTCAATTAATGAGTACCTAGAGATTTTCACATCATCTATCAACATCTATTGGAAATAAAAGTGTAATATGTCAAGCAAGTAGATGGTAGAAATTAATTTTGTCATAAGAGTCAAGGTGGGTGCTGGGCAATGATTTTATGAGGAAATAAAACCTCAAGGTCAATCAATTGTATTGTTGCTGAAGGGTATTGTTACGGATTCCCCACCGATATATATGAAAACCGATCCCTGTACGCAGAGTTGCCCTAAAGCCTCCGATCCCTAGAGTGGTCGGTTAATAGAGACTAAAGAAAATAGAGAGAAACAAGGAATATTATTATTATTATTATTATTCTTTATTTCTAAAGCGCCGGCATATTCCGGCATATGTAACCAGAAGTCAGATATCTGAAATAACAATGATACATAACCAGGGGTCAAAACAACAGAGTATTTGATTTCCAGAGCCAGAGGTCAAAACACCACAGTAATTGATTGCCAAAGCCAGAGGTCAAAAACACTAGTCGATTGCCAAAGCCAGAGGTCAAAACACCAGAATAGTTGATTGCCAAAGCCAGAGGTCAAACCACCAGAGTAGTTGATTGGCAAAGCCAAAGGTCAAAACACCAGAGTAGTTGATAGCCAAAGCCAGAGGTCATACACAAAGAAAGCTATATATATATTTTTAAGGAAATGCTTGGTAGCACTGTGGGAGTGTGAGAACACATCAGCGCGCTTGTCTTGACCAAGTGAAGGGCTTATATACCCGATGGTACTGCGCCTTCCTACTGCACCCCGCCCCTTCACCCGTCATGTGACCGACGCCGTCGTGCATTTCATTCGGCGCTCGACCAGCGATCAGCGCAAATTACAAATTCTGACTTAACCCCTTCACTTCTTTCAAGATTAAGATAATTTAGATCTTCAAAGGCACCATCAGATTCCCGACAGGTAGTTATCTCAATCTGCAACTGAAAAGGACAAAAGTAAACAAAATTTGTTTGCTGCAAGCAAATGTCATTGACCTTTGGGCTCCAGAAGGTCCCCCTAAAGTTTTAGTGTCGTGGGCATGATGCCCGAGGTGCTAACACTTTTTAAAATCAGCTGAGAAATGTTTATAACGTACTTTTCCCGGGCGATCCTGCACGGAGACCTGAGCTGCAGTAATGCCTTTTGGCCAGCAGGTGGCGACATCTGCCTGCCAAAAAGGATATCAAAGTAAGAAATAGACTGGGAATATTCCCAAATATTTCTTACAGTATAATTAACTAAAAATGGTTCCTGACAGTGTTTATTTTTTGGAAAATCACTCAGTAGTGAAAGGGTTAAGTGGAATATAAGCATTTTTAGGCTACAAAAAGAACAAAGTTTACCAGGAGATCTCAAGGAGCTTTGAAATCAGCGCTAGTAATATAAAACTACACAACAAGAAGCAACAAAGAAGAAAAAAATAATAGGAAGAGCACTATTTTAATGTACGGTTAAATCCAACCTCAGTTTAATCCAATAATCTAAGTCAACGTACAACTGTCCATGACAATTGAGTCATCGCCGTAACATCCTTCCGGTGACCTCTGTTTAAATTACCGGTCTTAGCGGCCGCCGGTAACATCACAGATACATTGAGTTCCAAAATATAGTTGAAAGGATTGAGAGTATCTCTGTGTAGATACCTAAAATACTAGATTATCATGTCTTCTTTAAACCAGCTTTAGATAGGAAGACTATTTTTATTCCAAGTTTCTTCCTGCATGAACACAGATTAGTAAACCTAACTGTATTTATTCCGATACAATCTGACAGCTCTGCGGCAAGAAGAGCTCTGATCCTACTTGTGTTCAGCACGGGGCGGCAAGTTCACCCTTCGCTTGACCTTTGCAGAACCTGAACACAGAAGCCAATTTGCCAAGACAAGAGCAGAATGGGGAAAAAGGTTAAAACTGTAAATGAAAAATTCTATATCTCGTTCAAGTTCTGGTTTAAATATGTAAAAAAAAAAAAGGATATCTGCATTAGCTCTGCAATATTAAACATGTACAGAGGGAGCTATAGAGATTGGTAACATTTCATGATTGAACACGATTTAAATTGCTAATCGTATGTGGAAATGGGAGAGGGAATTTTAACCCTTTCACTACCAATCTATTCTTAAAACATAACAAGAAAGAAAGTTGTCATTTGCGCTTACCCCTGTAGATCCATGTGAAACAAAACACAATCAGAGGTTTTGGTTTACTTGAATGGCCATTAAAGTGTAAGCACCTGGAACAACTCCACTTTGGGATTAAACAGAAAACATGGAAAGAGGCAGCAGCAATAACGTCCTGGCTGGGGACACGTTATTGCTGCTGCCTCTTTCCATGTTTTCTTTTTAATCCCAATTTAGAAGTGTTCCTGGTGAAGGTATAAATATAACCCCACCAGTCTGCATCTTAGCTGAGAAGCAGCATGAGGATATGTGATTGCAAAGAAAGCAGCACTTGGTTTCATTAAGTCCTCCATCATCACCTCTTCACGTGCTAGGCTGCAGGACTTTTCTTGTGCGGCGCCGACTCTACAGTACGTGCCTCCTCGCAATATCAGACTTTCCCACAATCTGGCTTCTCTTAAAGCTCCCGAAAGGCGCTTCTGTTTAGGGAAGCCGACCACCTAACTCCGTGACAAAACATCCGACCGACCCAATAACCTCCCTCATCTCTCTATGCATTAAGATCACTCTCATCACTGCAGTCCTCCCGTCCTGTTTCTCACCCCTTCACCCAACTAGATTGTAAATTCCCATGGGAATAGGGCCCTTAATCCCTCCTGTAACTGTTGTTGTAATATTTGTGTTTATGGTGTATTGTAGAATTGTAGAGCCTTTACCTATTGTACCACTTGTAAAGCGCTGCGGAATGTTTTGGTGCTTAATAAATAAAACAATAATAATAATACGTATTAGAACGTTTAAAAAAAGAAACAGATTTAAGACTTTTGGTATTTGTTGGAGCTCGAGCATGAGACTTTGTGTTCCACTATTCCTCTGTTTGTAATCTCTTACCCTTACTTCTATTCTACGTTCTTTATCCTCACTCTATCTCTTTACATCCTCCGCCTTTCAGCTTCTACCGCTTTCTATCTAAAGTTTTCTTTTTTCTCTTTTTGTAAAAAACGGTTAGATAAATCACACTACTGGAAGTAGATACCATCAGGAGAACTTACTCATCCCCGGATATTCTCACTTAGAGAAACAAAATGACCAGCCACCAATTCATTGTGTTCAATTTTGGAAAAATACAAAAGCTCATCAGATGGATTCCTGACCTCCCCGAGCTCTTTGTATTGCTGCCAAACTCAGAAGCGATTTAGTAGTTTGCACTTTTTCCTCTTTATTGCAACATTATTGAGATTGTATCTCCCGTACAGAACATTCCAAGACCAATCTGTACCAGCGTTTTTTTTTTTTATTTAATACAGGTTACTTTGGGTAACTGCAAACATCAATCGTGAGCATTAGGAATTTATTAGAAAGGTGGAAAATTGTAATACGAAATCTTCCTACCTCCCAAATGTCATTTTCTGCCTGTAAATGAGACATTAGATTGTGAGTAAATGTGGCATTAGTCAGCGTTACTAAGTATCAGTGTCATTCTACGGAAAGTCATACCAGTGCAATCAGTCCCAAACCGATACAATTCAATTCCGTTTTTTATTTTCTGTGTGCGTGTGCCAGATGGTTACATGAAACTTTCTAAAAGAATGCATTACATTAGTCTTATTTTAAATAATCGCACTTCGTGTTGTTGATTTCTCAGAGAACTAGAAAAGAAAAAATACTCGTGTGGCTGCGCTACTTTCCTTATACACATATTCTAAGGGGAGGATTCACTAAAAGGGTTATTCAATAAGAACCGAACTTGCCACTGAATTGCACTGAATGGTGAATTTCACCGTACGATACAATTTTGTGGCAGTTCATCTATTCATAAAGCTGTCAATTCGCCAAATATTGGCGAATTGCCAGAAAAATATAAAGGGTTATTCAAAGAGAATCGAAAAGTGTCCGTACGTTTGGTGACTTTTCACTCCGTGCACTTCGGGGCGATTCGGCGATCCTATTTTGCCGACCCTGTGTTGTACTCAGCAAGCACCACAGGGCCCCCATAGTGCAGGGAAAACCCACCGCAAACCCGCCGAACACTAACCGCAAACCCGCCGAACACTCGCCGCAAACCCGCCGAATACTCACTGAACACTCACCGAAACCCTCAGAAACAGCTGGATTAACAGCGCCGAGCACGCCGGAGAAACCCGACTAGCCGCCGATCACAGCGCAGAGCAGCCGCCGGAAAAAGCCGACACTCAGATGAACGTGGTGAAAAAACCCAAAAAACAGTACGCTTGAAAGTTAGAAAATTGAAACGCGGTTTGCAAAAAAACTGCTGAACTAGAATGTCTGGAATTTACATAGAAGACCCAATGACTGATAATAAAAAGGGCTGTTACAGAAAAAAGAATAAAACAATTAAAAAAAAAACGGAAAAAAGTTTTCAAACAAAATCCCAAAAAATGCCTGAAAGATCCTAAACAAAATCTAAAAATAAAGCGACTTTTTACTGCAGAATAAAATAATAAACGGTTTATTAGATATTGGATTAAAACAGGAATATTTTTAACTTTGAAGCCTATGGGATTCGCAAATTCCTCTAAACAAGGAAAAATCCCTCTTTTAACTAAAACATTAAACTTTATTCAATACAGTTAAAATTAACTTATTCCATTTTAATTATAAAAAAAATAGTCATCAATTGAACAGATAGTGACCTGCATATGACAATTTATTAACACCTTCTTGGTCTCGATATTACAACAGAAGCCTTCCAGAAGTCTGTGAGTTAGTAGACTTACCGTAGATACTCGAGTATAGCGCAACCCGAATATAACGCGATGAATAGAGATTTATTATGGAAATGTGGAAATACTAAAGACTCGAATATAACGCTAGGAGCAAAATTATTAAAGTATACTGTAACAGTAAACCATTAAAATCCTTCCAGGTTCTCTCACCACGGTTAGGCTATCCCTCAGGCCAGGGTGTTCTGCTCTAGAATGATTGCAGTTGTTACTAAGTATGAAGCCGCTGGCCATCCGTCTTCTTTACTAGCGATTTAGATGGCCGGTGGAGGCGAACGAGGTGATTGGCTTAAATCGAGCTTGCCCTCTGGCCATGATGGATCCCGCCTCTCCCGAATCTGGGAGTTCCTGAAGTGTTTGCAAGCGTCAGGGAGCTCACATTCACTTCAGTGAGACTACCGGAACTTCCAGGAGACTTGGGATCCAGAGCAAGGGAAGTTTTTTTGTTTATTTTTTTACACGCGATGCAGATGTCTCGAATATAATGTGACCCCTCCAATTTTAAGGTAAATTTTTGTCACCAAACTCTAGCGGTATACTCGAGTATCCAGGGCTCAAAATTTCAAGTCCCAAGCTACTAGCCAAGCCTTAAGAGTTACTCGCCACTAATTGTCCCACCTAGCCCCTATCCTGCCCTGCCTGCCTCTGCATTTCCACTCGCCCTCATGTAATTTCCACTCGCCAAATGCGAGAAGGTGAGTGGAAATTTTGAAGCCTGCGAAGAAGAAGAAGGGCGCTGCCTCATTTTGGTATTCATTCTGATCCTAGCCTCCAGTTTATCCTTGTTCTCAGTCTGATCCATGTTCTCAGTTTGTTCTGTATTCCTAGTCTTGATTCAAGCCTCACTGTGATTCTAGCTTCATTCTGATCCTGATCCTGCTTCAGTGTACTCAGCTCATGCATTCATGTTCAGGTCTGTCTTGCTTAGGTGATGTTTGCATTTAATATATCCTTTCTTAGTTCTTCTGTCTATATTCAGGTCTATGTTCTTGGTTCAAGTTCATGTCTAATATTCATGTTTTCTCTAGTTTAAATCCGGTTTATGTTCTTGCTTATGTTGCTCAAGTATTTAGCCCTCTCATGTTGTTGCTTTTTGATTAGCTATCTGTTTCATGCATTTCGTTCTGATCTGGTTCTATGTTTTGGTATTTGTATCTCAGTATTTTAGTTTATTTCTAGTGCTCAGGTCTTTAGTTTCATGTGTGTTTTTCTTGATCCTTGCTGTTTATATACTTTGCTGTTGTAAATAAATCCCTTGTTTTTGTTTATACATTCATGGGTCATGTCTGTTAACTGCTCAAGTAGCTCACACCCCTTCTGTGCCATGTCAGGTCAGGCCCACCGTCACAGAATTGCCTGCTCTCTGAATAGCCGAATGGCCCCAAAATGTCACCGTTTGCTGAATTTCAGTGTCCGGATACATTTTGGGGCCAAATTGACTCTCTTTGAATAACCCTGATAGTGTCGTTTGCCGCAGATCGCCACAATTCGGCAGCCTTTGGCAGCATTGAAATTTTCCCATAGAGAAGTAATGGTTAATTTATTCAGAGAATACAAAACTGCACCGAAATGTCGGCGAAATGCCCAGATTTTCGGTGATTCAGTTCGACAGGTTTAAACAGGCGAATGCCATAGGATCCAATGTAAAAAAATATTTGCGTTTTTATTACATTTTTTTCAACTGTGTATTCTTTTCATTTGCAGCAAAATGAAGCTCTGCTATTCTTTTAATAGGTGTGTAAAACAATAAAAATGCATTAAAATGTGTGGAAATGATAAAAAGGTCATATAAAAAATAATAAAACAGTACGCCTTTAAATAAAACACGGGGAATCCAAAATTCCGCCTAAAATACAAAATAATTCCAAAAAATAAATAAATAAAAACACATTTTGTTAAAAATGATTGAATAAAAACAAAATTATTTTTTAACATTGAATCCCATTGGATTTGCGTGTTTAAACCTGTTGGGCTGAATCACAGAAAATCAGGGCATTTCACTGACACTTCGGTACAGTTTGGTGTGAATAGATTAACCATTACTTCTGCATGGGACAATTTGACTGCTGCCAAAGATCGCTGAATTGCGTCAAACTGCACCATATTTCACTGTCAGTTCACCAGTATTTGGCGAATTGAAAACTTTCTGAATAGAAGAACTGCCACGAAATTGCACCGTAGGGTGAAATTCACCATTCGGTGCAATTCGGTGGAAAGTTCGCCTCTGAGTGAACAACCCTTATATGTTAATTGTAGGTAAGTTCTATCTGACAGACACAGGGTTCCCTCTGCTGGCCAAAAAGTGCTACTGCATTTACATTACAGTTTAGGCTCTGTTTCCACAAAGGAAAAACAGATCGCAAAGCATCACAAATCATTTCAACACCTCATGTGTCACATCTGATGTGTTGAGATTTTAAGGGCATGCTCTGCGGCCCAACTGCAAACACATTTCATTCGCGATAAACAAAATTCCTTTCCATTGCTCCAAAATCAGACCAGATTGAGTACACTTACAGGGTTATTCAAAGAGAGCCGAATTGCTGGAGAAAGGTAACCGAACAGTGAAATTTAGCATACGGTTACCTTTCCTGGCCATTCGGCTATCCAGAGAACAAGCAATTTGCCAAATCCTGGCGAATTGCCTGCACATACGGTGCCTGTTCGGTGCCTGTTCGAAGGCCGTGAAATCCCCATAGAGAAGCAATGCTTCGGCTATTCAGAGAACAAAAACCAGCAGTGAAAAGTTGCCGAATTGCCCTGCCATTCGGTGGATTAATTCGGCAGATTTATTCAGGCGAATCCCATAGGCTTCAATGTTAAAAATATTCCCGTTTTAATTCAATATCTAATAAACTGTTCATTATAAAATTCTGCAGTAAAAAGTCTCTTGATTTATAGATTTTGTAGGATCTTTTAAGAATTTTTCGGAGATTTTTAAAAAAAAACTTTTTTCAAATTTGTTTTACTTTTTTTTTTAACTTTTCTTCTTTTTTCTGTAACATCCCTTTTTATTATCATTCATTGGATCTTATATGTAAATTTCAGACATTTTCGCTCAGTAGTTTCTTTGCAAACAGCGTTTCACTTTTCAAACATTCAAGCAAACTGTTTTTTTTTTATTTCCCTCTATTCGTCTGTGGTGTCGGGTTTTTCCGGCGGCTGCTCTGTGCTTTGATCGGCTCCCGCTCGGGTTTCTCCGGCGTGTTCGGCGGGGTTGATCCAGATGTTTTTGCAGGTTTTCGGTGTGTGTTCGCCCTGGTATTGCGGTGAGTTTTCGGCGGGTTTGCGGCGACTTTTCCCTGCAATTCGGGGACCCTGTGTTGCTTGCTGAATACACCGCAGGGTCACCGAAATGGGATCGCCAAATCAAACCGAATTGAGGAGAACGAAAAGTCACCGAATGTGCAGTGACTTTTCGATTCTCTTTGAATAACCCTGTTAATCTCAGGGTACCAGCAGTTGAAGAACGAGTATACTTGATGATGGTAGTGAAGGGGTTAATAAGCAATGCCCCAAATATCCGCATGTTTACACATATTTCAATGTTGAGATTCAAATTTAATCAGCGCTTTATAAATAAACGGAATTTAAGGAAATGTAAGCGCAACATTTCAGAAAAATAAAGAAAAAATCCTTTTCGTGTCGGTTGCGTCTTGCCATGTCAGTAACCCTCTTAGTCTCCGAAAGAGTTCGCCGAGGAACACAAGGAGACAGACAAGATTTTTGTTTTCACCCTCGTGTCGAGTCGACAATGAAAGTCCTTTCGCATTCGGTCGGCGCCGTTTAAGCTGACTTGAATGATAAGACCCTTTAACCCGCCGCTTTTTGCGTCTTTACCTTTTGCCCCTCTGTCGAGAACTACAAAGCGTTTTATGTAAATGGCTTCTGAGACACCTCTGACCCGCGCTAAGCTGCAAAAATAGTTTTCTTCCACAAGTATAGGAAATGATTCAATTTGTCCCCCCTGCCCCGTACTGTGTTAAATATGTATAGCTGAATTCAACACGAGCTGGAGATTGTACGTCAAGGTTAACGTATTCCGCTTCCTGTCATTTGTAAGATGCCTCCTCTAACCTCCCTGTACCTCTGCTAGTGATGGAGGCTTACAGGAGGCTTTTAGAAATCGGAAAATTTTACAGCCCCCGATCTGAAGCACTTCCTCGCGCCTGAGCGGCAGAGACGGAGAACCAAATGGAATTTTTTTTCCGGCAGAATAAAGAAAGTAGACACTTAAGCCGTAGCGAAAGGGTCGAAAATCAGCATCGATTAAACCCCTGCTGATTTTTGGCCAGACCTCAAAGCCGATCGAGACTCTGGCCCGCACCTCCCGTTAAATCTCAGCCTTTTCACGTTTATTTCAGCCAAAATTGTGGGTGCAAAACTCAAATTAAGACATACTCTCACGACACGAGCTTTAAAGAGAAACAGGCTACCTTTTCCGAATGCCACAGCGATCCACAGCTTAACCACAAACCTGATATTTCCCCCTTTACCCCACATCATTAAAAGAATATGAGAGAAGGGGACGAAAAAGGGGATTCTATATAGACACCCAGGCCCGGATTTCCATCTCAAGAGCCTGTACGCTCAGAAGAAAAAGTGTCAAAATGACTTATTTTTGTTTTTGCGGCACACAAAAAAATATTATTAAAAAATTGGAAAACAGTTAGACATGTGCACAGCACAAAAGTTCGTTTTGAACTAATGGATTAGTCCTAAAATGCAATTTATTTAGTTGCTAAAGAAATTTGTTTTCAGTTCTTTAGTATGAAAACTAATTTCATTCATACGAAAACCAGTGGATACAATTACTATTGTAGTGGCTCCTCAGAGGGCTGAGATTGCTGCTTGTTACAGTATCTCTCACTCTCAGCACAATGTGCCAGGCAAAGCTGTTACAGTAACTGCTGCTCATCACAGCGCTCAGAGTTTCAGTGAAACTAGTAAATATAGTTTTATATATAAGAGGTTAGAACAATATTATTTCCTTGTTTAACTGAAACTCTGAGCGCTGTTACTGTGATAGCTGAGCCTGATACATTGTACTGAGAGATAATATAGCAAGCAACTGATCTCAGCGCTCACAGCCACTGGATTTAAAGGGCTAAAAAAAAAAGGCTCCTCTCTGCATCCTCCTGCATTAATTAATACCCCTCTCTGTATAATGTAGATAACATCCTCCTGCATTAATTAATACCCTCTCTGTATAATGTATACAACATCCACCTGCATTAATTAATACCCCTCTCTGTATAATGTATAGAACATCCTCCAGAATCAATGTCCCTCTCTGTATAGAACATCCTCAATTTATACCTTTCTCTGTATAATGCATATAACATCCTCCTGCATTAGTATCCCTCTCTGTATAATGTATAGAACATCCTCCTGCATTAATTAATTCCCCTCTCTGTATAGAACATCCTACTGCATTGACATGTGGATGGTGCAGAACTTCGTAATGCAATGCTTATCCAGCACAGGAGAGGGAACTTTTACTTAAACTTTGTATCTCTGTGGGGGAGACACAGGAATATAAAAGCAGGGGAGAGGGAAAATATTAACGTAAATCGGTCTGAAAGCTCAGAGACGAGATGACTGGTGCAAATTTATTTTTATAATAAAATAAAGCACTTTAAATCCAGGGAAAGCCTTCAAATAAATCACTCTGAAGGCTCATAATGACAGAGTAACTGAGAGCTGGATACTAAATGCAGACCTCAAAATTTCCACTTGCCTGCTCACATTTGGCGAGTGGAAATTAAATGAGGGTGAGCGGGGCGGACTGACCTGCCGGGATTGTGGGTTGGCAGGCACTCAGTTTGTGGGCCGTCGCCTACTTAATCTTCAGCTCCAGTATCGGACTCTGAGTCTGAATCCGGAGCTGTCAGATCGGCGCTGCAGCAAGCCTCCCAGACTGGTAACATGGGAACGGCATGCTACATTGGTGCCGCCCCCTCCCACGAGATTCACGTTGGCGGGTCCCCTGACCCACCCACGTGATACGTCGCAGACTGCACACAGAAAAGGCATGTGCCCGGAGGACAGCAGGGCCAGCCTGGACCAGACTGCGGAACAGGAGCACTGGTGGTGAATATGTATTAAAACGGAGGGGAGGGAGGGGGTTACCTCCAATAATGTCTCGCACACCCTCACTTCTCCGGATATGGCATGGCAACTTTTGGCCTCATTGGGACACTCCTCCTGCTCCTGTCCTAGAGCGGGTGAGGCGGAGGCCTCCCGATAGCAAACCTGGTTGAGGTGCTGGACAATTTTTGTTCATTGTGGGGTTCTGGTGCTGCCTACAATGCCCCACGCTCGCCTGCGATCCTAGACTTGAACTGAGTTTGCAGTTCTCCTAGTCTAGTCTTCACCTGGAGTTTTTTTGGTGCCAGGGGTCTGTTCCGTTTCCCCCTCTGTCCCCCCCACTCCGATGTTTTTTCCTTCTGAATGTTGGCTGTCCCTTGATGTGAAGATTCAGCGTTACTGTGGTTATGGGTTCCTTTCCCCCCACCCCCCCTCGGGATGGCTGCAGGCTTGCCACCTGGGCTAGTACCTAGACCCTACCTGCCCTTGCGGCGCTGCATATCCCAGCCCAGTGGCCTCTCATCTGGCCTTGGGGGTTCCCTGCTGGGACCTTCCAGGCACGCCAGTGATGCCTCACTCATTTTGGGCATCTTTTCCAATTCTCCTTCCATTTTTCCCTTTCCCTCCCCACTTCCCCATTAACACCCAGCCAGTTGCCGCTGGGTTGATATTGTTATGTTGTGATGCCTTTTAAGGGCTTCTTGCCCTCAATGCTGACTCTACTTTCTTTGAAGCCTATTATCTGATGTCTATACGCACATTCTTCCTTAAAATAATTTAAAAAAAACAAGGGGAGGAGCTGTGTAAAAAGAATGGAGGGGGTCATGTGGGGGTGTAGAAAAGGCTGTGGAGCTCTGTGATGCATTCGTACACACTGCACATTACTGCGAATTGTATTACTGTGGAGCTCTGTAATACGCTCTGGGCAACTGGTGGCGAGTAACTCTTTGGGCCTGGCTAGTAGCTTGGGACTTGAAATTTTGAGCCCTGCTAAATGTATCAGACGTAAAAAACCCTTTATAACAAGCAGCACTGGGAGAGGAGAGGGACTTTATATAAAACGTGTATTATAGATGAGGAAAGGGGGATAGTGCTCCTGGATAATATAACATGTATCAGACCTAAGCCCCTATTATGCAGAGCGGGAGGGGAGATAACACACATTTTATAAAGTCCCTCTCTTTTCCCAGCGCTGCTTGTTATAAAGGGTTTTTTACTATCCAGCCCTCCTCTTTCAGTGTGATTTATTTGAATGTTTTCCTTCTCCAGCTGATTTTATCATCTTGTTTGCCTCCAAGACATGCAAGGGTTAAGTAAAGATTTCCTCTCCTGTGCTGGCTGTCTGTGCTGCGAGTGAGTATTCTGGAGCTCTATCACCGTCAGATTTTCGGGTAGGGGTCGGGAAGGATTACGCATACAAACCTTTTCTGTAGCTTTGAGATGTTGCGCTTCTCATTGCTGGTCTCCTTCACTCATCAATGTAATATCACAAAAAGGACTGAAACTAAAATGTAATGCATTTTATTTTAGTTTCTTTCATTTTTTGTACTGAGCAGTTTCGTATCTCTTGAGTCATATGAAAACTAAATTATACCAAAATTCGGACTAAATCGTTTTAGTACTAAAACGAATGCACATGTCTAAAAACAGTTTCTTTCTGCACTCATATCGAAAGAAGGAGCAGAATCTGTTGCCTTAAAATGAAGCTAAAATGGAGCAGGATGTTTTTGCTTAACTCTTAAACAAGCACACGTATAAAGTAAGGTTAGGGTTAGGTTACTAAACCTAACCCTAATTTCTAATCCTGGCAATGAAAAATGGTTACATAAACCTGGTCATGTTTGATATAATTTTAACCATTTGGCTGCTAAGGACGCGCTCAGAGCGTCCAGCCAAGTGGTTCTCCTGTGCTATGGATGCGTCCTAGCACAGGAGGCAACAATCAGCCAGGATTCCGGCTGATTGCTGCGCCCCCCCAGTGCGGGCTGACATCTTGGATGTCAGCCCGGCACTCTGGGACCCCGGCGGGGGCAATAGATGTCATTGCGCTAGCGCAATTACATCTATTACAGGCGCCACCCCGCGGGTGCCTGAAAAGGAGGGGGCAAGGTCCTTTGGACCTCTCTCCCTCCCTATTGGCTGTGGGCAGCAGTGAAAGTCAGGCACCGTTTGGAAGGGCACAGCCTGCCCTTCCAAACAGTGGCTGAATTTAACCCCTTGGGGGCCGGATCGTGATTCGGCGTCAAAAAGCACCAGATCATGATCCTCTCCCGGAGCTGGCCGACATCTTGGATGTCGGCCAAGCTTCCGAGATCTCCCCCTGACGACTGGCATTATCGTGCGTAGTGCAATGACGTCAGTTCTGGAATTAACCCCTAGCTGCCACCAATGGTGGAGATAGGGGGTTCATTGGAACCCCCTATCTCCCGATCCGTGGCAGCTAGGGGTTAATGTTTGGTATCGGCCAGAGTATGGGCTTTCCAACGATACCAAACATGACCATGTTAAAATTTAAGAAAAAAAATAAAGAATAAAAATGAAAAAAAAAAAAAAATAACAAAAAAATGTAATAAAAAAAATAAACAGTTATTTTTTCTTGTTTTGTTTTGTTAATGCAGCAATATTGCTCCCATTTCAATTATAATGTGAACAATGATGCTGCACTAACGATTTTTGTATGGGGTGCGTTTGTTAAAAATCGTGTCATTTTCCCCCCAAAAAAGTAACACGTCCCCCATTTCTAATTTTTTTAACAAGCACCACTCATAGAAAATATAACCGCAAACGCTCGCATGTTAAAATGTAAAAAAAAACAACTTTACACTTTTTAAATTATTGAAAATTCTAATTTTATTGCATTTTTAGTTATAATATACAGACAGGACATGACTTATACATATAATAATGATATATTATGAATCTGCCAAGTCTGCCGTAAAGAATGATATATAACATGTCTGGGTCATATTTTTTATTTTTTTTTGCAAATAAAATAAGGCTTCAAAACGCGTTTAAACATGATGAGCGAAACCGGTAAAATTTAGCTCAGCACACAGGCGTGAAATGGCTTAGCAGCGAAAGGGTTAACAGGTTGGGTTCCAGAGAAACAGGTGTCTGAATAATTATAAATGTTAAAAAAACATTTTTTTACAAAGCGAGGTGCCCCTTGAGGCAGGTGCTTGTAGACATATGCCTACTCTGCCTGATTGTAAATCCGGCCCTGTGGGCACCTGTATGTGCTGTACACATGTAAGAAATAATTTTGAGCAATTCCAGCAGCACTAAATGTCAGAAGATATTATAATGCTTGTTATATTATTCTTAAAGTGTTACTCTCACTTCATTGTGCCCCCAAATTGAACTATTGACTGCATAACTATACACACCAATAAAATATTGTCATGCACAGCAGACAATGTGTCTCCGTTAGGGCTCAAACCTAAGTGGTAACACTATAAAATTTGAAAATTTTAGATCACCGCTGTAGTTGCAGTCGAAACATTATTTCGAGAAACTGACAAACAGACACACACGCGCACACACACACACAGAGTTAAAGACAGATACTGGCATGCACACAGATATATTGTATGACAGAGACACCGACAGGCAGAGACACTGACACAAACACACACAGTGAAAGACAGACACTGGCACATAAATAGAGTCACACTGACAAAGATACTGAAAGACAGACACAGACACTGAAAAAGACTCGCACACAAAGACACTGACGAACACTGTGTGACACACAGACACTGCAAAGACATTGGTAGATACACAAAGACACTAATAGTGACAAGTACAGAGACCCTGACACACACACACACACACACACAGTCGGATCCCCTCACACACACACACTGAACCATTGAAACAGACACAGACATCTACACACATTTAAAGAACCTGAACTCCACACACATTAGCCCAGACCATAAACCCCTCTTGCCACTCAGTGCCCAGCTTAATGGTGAGCATTCACAGACATGTCATGTGGCTGGGTGCATTGCAGAGCATGGTGTGAGGGTTCACAGGGGGCATGAGGGCAGGGTGGCTGTAGGCGCGTGCAGTGCTGAAACTGCTACATCCACAATAAGCAGGCATGGGAATCTTTCAAATGCCTCCCGATTATTATCAGTGCAGCTTACACAAACTCTGCCGGACAGTGGGCACCCCAGTGGCATGGTGTTGTGATGTGCAACTCCCACACCCTAGCGGCTGGTTCCGAGGACTTTACAACCGACTGGATTGCATCTTCATACACTGACTCACAAACTGTAGAATTTGTGAAAACCATTTAGACCTGGAAATGCTACATATTTCTTATCCTTGTCTTGACAGGTGGAAATAAAAAGCCAGCTCTCAGGCTGTCCATCACTTTTCTCACTCCTCCAGTGGCAATCCGAATGCTAAAGACACACCATGCAGATAGAGCATAAAAGCAAAGCGTTCTGATCGCGTTTCACCCAGTGGTCTAGGTTCTCAATGTCAGACTAGGTTTCTCCTGCTTGCATTCTTTTGGTTTCCAGGTCCTCGTCATGTCAGGACAGGTGGTCAATCTATGGATCAATCATTCTGACAGATGCACCTGTCCTAATGAAAGAGCCACCTGTGCTTTTGATAAAAAGGCCTTAAAATCGGCAGAACTCCCTGTTTTCTGGGCCAAGGCTCAGAACCTGCAGGATATGAGGCAAGCTCTGCACCGCACGCTGATTTGAACCTTTTAATGGATAAAAAGTGCAGCTTAGAATTTAGGAATTAAAATTTCAGACTTCAAACCAATTGATATTCTTCTTTCTCCGCTTTTTGTTCTATTTTTCCTTTTTAGGTTTCAGGAGCAAGCATGCATAATGTGCTCATATATTTTTACATAGATTCTTAACCCTTTCACTACTGTGCTCGTGTTAACACAATTTTTAAAAGAAACATCAGGTGTCCAAAATCAAGTTCACTCAATCTGGATTTATCTGGACTCTATCATAAGTAACTGAAGCTGCTGGATCAAACAGGCAGCTTCAGCGCTAAGAGGAAATTCACCAGCTCTGTACTTCTTCTGCCTGTTCTTTCCAAATCATAGATAATGTAAATGAAGGAGGATAGGGTTAAAGGTGTGTGTGTGTGTGTGTGTGTGTGTATCTGTGTGCAGATCTGTGTCCTGGTCATGAGATTAAGGGATAATTTAAATAATTTTATTAAAAATTAGGGATGTGCATTTCGGGTTTCGGAATTTCGGAATTTTCACGAAATTTCCCGATTCGTGTCTTCGGATTCGGCCGAATTTCCGAATCGGGTCGGACCCGAAAACCGATAGATCCGAAAAGTTTTCCGAGCCGAAACGAAAAAATTTCGGATTTTTCGAATGGACTTGAAATGTGTCAAATCGAAATTTATTTTTGCTCTATTCATGATTTCGGTTCCATTCGTGATTTCGGTTCCATTTCGGTAATTCTGGAAATCGTATATTTAACTATTATCGGTTATATCGCTGATTCTGTAAATTTTGTATTTGTAAATGCGTATCACTTGTTTCTTGTGGCATTCGGGTCAGTTTAGCGTTTTTTAAATCGTTTTGTTCCTTGGCTTTCATACCATTTTAATATGATTAAATAAAGTTGTGAAATGTATATTCAATTATTCATAAGAAAAAAAGGATCTTTATTTAATAAAAAAAAACACGATAGAATCGCCAGAATTATCGTAGACACTTTGAAACGAGGAGAACAGACGTTCCGAAAAAAAACGAAAATTTCCGAAATTTCCGAAAAGTCGATACAAAAAATGAGTAAAGTGACACGAAAATACGAAAAATGGTCGATATTACGAAAAAAAATGTACGCGAAAAACGAGCCGAACCGAACCGAATCGAAACAGAAATCGGTCGAAACGAGCCGAATCGAAAAGTTTAAACATCCGAACAAATCGAACCGAATCGAACCGAAAAAAAAAATCGGTGCACAAGCCTAACAACCCTGTTTCTTTCCAGTGGTTTTAAAGGTAAAAAAAAATCCTTTAAAGAAGCGGTTTCCATCCCTTGTCCTCAAGTCCCTCTAACAGGCCAGGTTTTAAGGATTACCTTTGGGAAATGCAGACTGTATCCTGCAATCACTGAGCAGCAAATCGTATCACCTGAGCTGTGCTTCACATATCAGATTCAAACCTAGCTTGTTAGGGGGACCTGGGTTGGAAACCACTGCTTTAAAAGACAAATCTCTATGATATCATAGACAACCAATGACCTTTAAGGGGTTAATTGCGGCAATGAATTAACACATCCCCTGACACTTTAGATTTGCCTCTTAAAAGGTTACCCTTACTCATATGATACAATCGGCTAGTGTTGTAGTGTTACATTGTTTACCGGAACATGTATAAAACATGAGACGGTTGTTTACGTTGCTCTGTTTTGACTGCAGATTTGGTTTCAGAGTTCCCAAACCAAATGGACACTATATGGCCACCTGCTGTCATCCTCTGTGTTTTTTCAAGAACAATTTGCTCTCGGGACACGTCTTGTCTCAGGGGTTGTCTGTTGAAGAACACATCCAATGTGGAATCTGCAGCATCAAGAGTTGAACACAGGTAAAATATGTACATACAGGTTGGGAATCCCTAATCTGGAATTCTAAAATTCAGAAGATTCCGAGCACTGGATTTTTCAGAGCCTTCTGGATTTTAGTAATTACGGTCATGACCGCTCTGGAAAGGTTGCACTTATCTGCCCAAGTGTTTCAGTACAGAACAGCACACTCGGAGCATCTGGGCAGCCCTAGCATGTGACATGCTGAACGGAGTCTCGCTGACTCTGAGCAGCATATCCACAGAGAGAGGCTGCATGGTGCCCCCAGTGTGTGTACATGGTGGTGCTGGAGCAGGAAGGGGTTTGTGTCTCTCATGTTGCGATTTCCATCCTCTCAGGCATCCGTTTCTCACGAATTCTTAAATCCGTAAGAAACAAAAGAATTCCAGATATTCCAGACAGTATATTTTTGGTTTTGGGTCGAAATCCCTACAGCCAGGTTCCCTAATGCCAAAATCCTGACGGCAAACTTCCCTACATGGCCAACTTCCCTACACAGACAACTCCCTGACTGGCAACTTCCAGACATCCAAAATCCCAGCGGCTAACACTAACCCTACTCCCTAACCCCCTAAACCTAGCCCTAACCCTATCCCCCTAAACCTAACCCCAACCCCCTAAACCTAGCCCTAACCATAATCCCCTAAACCTAGCCCTAATCCCCCTAAACCTAGCCCTAACCCCATATCCCCAAACCTAGCCCTAACCCCCTAAACCTAGCCCTAACCCCCTAAACCTAACCCCCTAAACCTAGCCCTAACCCTAACCCCCTAAACCTAGCCCTAGCCCTAACCCCCCTAAACCTAGCCCTAACCCCCAACCCCCCTAAACCTAGCCCTAACCCCCTAAACCTAGCCCTAACTCCCCTAAACCTAGCCCTAACTCCCCTAAACCTAACTCTAACCCCCTAAACCTAGCCCTAACCCCCTTAAACCTAAGGTTAGGGTGTTAGTTTTAGGGTTAGCCTTTGGGATTATGGATGTCTGGAAGTTGGCAGTGTAGGGAAGTTGGCATGTCTGGCACTTATTCTGTCTGGAAGTTGGCCATTGGGATGTTAGCATCAGGGAACCTGGCTGTAGGGATTATGTCCGGTACCCTATATTTTTATATAATAAAATATGATAACATACATGCATAGCTTGGGAATACAGCATTTTATGTGGGCGAGGCGTTCCAGGCGGGTTGGCAGATGCAATTTCTTGATTGGGAGACAAACTTACTAATTTCTGAGATGCTAAGAAGCCTAAATGGATCCCTTTAAGCTCCATCAAACCAAAAATAGGAAACCTATAATATAATATGTCATAAAATAAAGAATATCCTATTAATAACGATTCCATGAACTGAATTCTTTTTAGCTTTCCTGTTCAAGCTTCTCGTTCTTCACCTTCTTGCCCCCATGTCTACATGCTATTTTACTTGTCCTGGACATCTGAAACCGAACAATGCGTTTTCTGTGCCTTATGTATGCACGTCATCTAAAGGGGTGGTACCTTGACCAGCAAGTCAACTAGTGGGTCATCTCCTGCATTTTTTGTCCTTCGATGATGCCCCTATCATTTTTAAGACCTCCGAGCGCTTAAAACCTTTCATACAATTACTGTTCTCTGGAAAATATGCATCATACCCACGTCATTGCTAAAACACAATACAACAATGTTTCGCGGGCATGACTAATACAGTCAAGAATGGCCAAAGGCAGCTCGTACGCAAGTAAAATACGCAAAGGTTAATTTTGGGTTCATTCGAAGCTCTCGTGTTTTATTTTTCTACCTCTTCGCAGTCTCCGTACAGTTATGTAATGGCAGTGAAATCAGCTGCGCATACAGGCAACTCTTGCTAAAAGAGATTATTACAAGGAACGGCCGTGTAAGTTGGTACGGCTTTAGCACATTGTTCTGTATTATAAATAGTTGTCAATTATCCCCCCACTGACAACTCAACGTGATGTTTTATCTACGCTTCCAGCTGTGCGGAACTCTGGTTCCCTTTGCCACACAAGCAACGCCAACAAGCTTTTCAAGGTTGCCTTAAATATCAGCCTCGGAGAGCTCTCTGTGCCCTGCAAGGCTAGCACTGCGCGGATTTAAACTGTGATAAATACTGTTTGTTTGTGAATGTGAAAGGCTAAGGATCACGCAGGCTTCAGATCTACGAAAGGGGTTAGGATTGAGGCGGAAGGAGGGGTAAGAGAAGGGTGGGCATGTCACACAGCTGCCAAAATTGCCAAGTATGAAAGCAAGCTAATGGCTCGGAGGTCACAAATTTTGCATCTGACATTATCCGTGTGAAGCACGAGCTGTCACAGTGTCGATCCCTCTGATTTTTGTCGAGTTGCATTAGCGTTCTTCCTGTCACTGTAATTTGTTTACAGATTGACTCGTTCCTCCCAGTTCAGACAAATCAGGATCTAATCTTCCTAAAGGCAACTGTATGTCCCTTCATGCATACCGAGCGAGCGAATATACCCCAACAAATATAAGTGCTTACGTGAATTCATTGGCCACTCTGCTAAGTAGAGAGTAAGAAGAGAGTCTGGAGGAACTGTCGGAAATTGGGTTAAAAATAAAAAGCTTAAACAATCCGGATCCAGGGGTTAATGGCAAAACATTTTTACTGGGCCAGTAGAGAAGTGGCTCAGAAATAAACAGGGTTATTAAGAGATCCGAATGGCTGCCGAAAGGGAACCGAACACTGAAAATCAGCGTTCGGTTACCTTTCTTGGCCATTCGGCTATCCAGAGAGCAGGCAATTCGACATATCCTGGCTAATTGCCTGCACATACGGTGGCTGTTCGTTGCCTGCTCGAGGGCAGTGAATCCCCATAGAGAAGCAATGCTTCGGCTATTTAGAGAACACAAACCATCAGTGAAAAGTTGCCGATTTGCCCTGCCATTCGGTGGTTTAATCCGGCAGGTTTATTCAGGCGAATCCCATAGGCTTCAATGTTAAAAATATTCCCTTTTAATTCAATATCTAATAAACCATTGATTATAATATTCTGCAGTAAAAAGTCTCTTTATTTATAGATTTATTGGGATATTTTAAGCATTTTTGGGGATTTTTTTGCCAAAACCTTTTTTCCGATTTTTTTTTTTTAAAAAAAATGTAAACATTTTTTCTCTTTTCTGTAACAGCCCTTTTTATTATCATTCATTGGATCATATGTAAATTTCAGACATTTTCGCTCTGTAGTTTCTTTACAAACAGCGTTTCACTTTTCAAACATTCAAGCAAACTGTTTATTTTATTTTTTTCACTCCATTTGTCTGCGGTGTCGGCTTTTTCCGGCGGCTGCGCTGCGTGTGATCGGCTCCTGCTCTAGTTTTTCCGGCGTTTTTGGCGTGTTAATCCAGTTGTTTTTGCAGGTTTTCGGCGTGCATTCGCTGGGTTTTCCGGTGACTTTTCGGCGGGTTTGCGGTGACTTTTCCCTGCAATTTGGGGACCCTGTGGTGCTTGCTGAATACACCCCAGGGTCGCCAAAATGGGATCGAACCGAATTGAGGAGAACAAAAAGTCACCGAACGTGCAGTGACTTTTTGATTGTCTTTGAATTACCCTGAAAATCTTTTATTCATGGAGAGACAACTCTAGAAAACAGCAACTTATCAAGGAAGCAACAGGATATTGAATAGAAAGTCAAAAGAGTCTATTCACATAGCAACAAAATTGCGTGCAGTTTCGGTGCTTCGTGTTTCTCCACAGTTTGGCATACTTCGATGATTCCGTTTAGCCAAAATTATGATAGTGAATTCACTCTTTAGCGAATGGCCACCGCATTTTGCCAAAATTGGAGTCACTGAAGCAATTATAGGACGTCGGCCAAAACTGCTGAATTACACCGATAATCGGCGAATTGGCATCGGCGTATTAACATAGAAACATAGAAAGATGTCGGCAGATAAGAACCTTTCGGCCCATCTAGTCTGCCCAATTACATGGATACTTTACCTGGATTTATCTTTTGTTTAGGATAGCCTTATGCCTATCCCATGCTTGCTTAAATTCAATTACTGTTTTGGCCTCTACCACTTCAACTGGAAGGCTGTTCCATGTATCCACCACCCTCTCAGTAAAATATTGCTTCCTGATGTTACTTTTAAACCTTTGCCCCTCTAATCTAAGTTTATTACATTGCACTGAAAAAAAAAGTATCCTAATCTCCTAGTAGAAGTTTAAATCAATAAAAATGTCCTTTTAAGCATAATAAAAAGGTCTCTTAGAAAATAAAAAATAAAAAAAGTCATCTAAAAATACAAAGAATACAAAAGGGTCTTTTAACACTAGAAGAGCCGAACAGCATCCCTGTCATGCCAGCACCAGGCCTGCGCCATGGTAGGGCCCTAGAACAAGAGGAAAGCAGCAATATGCAGAAATACTCCTGCAGAAAATAATAATAAGTGGTAAGAGCCAGTGGCGTAACTAGAAACCTCCAAAAAAAATTTGCCCCCAGCTCACACATGGGTATATATTTGCAGCCAGCTCACACATGGGTATATTATTGCCCCCAGCTCACACATGGGTATATATTTGCCCCAGCTCACACATGGGTATATTTGCCCCCAGCTCACACATGGGTATATATTTGCAGCCAGCTCACACATGGGTATAGTTGCCCCATCTCACACATGGGTATATTATTGCCCCCAGCTCACACATGGGTATATATTTGCCCCAGCTCACACATGGGTATATTTGCCCCCAGCTCACACATGGGTATATATGCCCCCAGCTCACACATGGGTATAGTTTCCCCCAGCTCACACATGGGTATATATTTGCCCCAGCTCACACATGGGTATATTTGCCCCCAGCTCACACATGGGTATATTTTTGCCCCAGCTCACACATGGGTATATTTGCCCCAGCTCACACATGGGTACATATGCCCCCAGCTCACACATGGGTATATTTGACCCCAGCTCACACATGGGTATATATGCCCCCAGCTCACACATGGGTATATTTGCCCCAGCTCACACATGGGTATATATGCCCCCAGTTCACACATGGGTATATTTGTCCCAGCTCACACATGGGTATATATGCCCCCAGCTCACACATGGGTATATTTGCCCCCAGCTCACACATGGGTATATTTGCCCCAGCTCACACATGGGTATATATGCCCCCGGCTCACACATGGGTATATTTTCCCCAGCTCACACATGGGTATATATACCCCCAGCTCACACATGGGTATATTTGCCCCAGCTCACACATGGGTATATATTTGCAGCCAGCTCACACATGGGTATAGTTGCCCCATCTCACACATGGGTATATTTGCCCCAGCTCACACATGGGTATATATTTGCAGCCAGCTCACACATGGGTATAGTTGCCCCATCTCACACATGGGTATATTATTGCCCCCAGCTCACACATGGGTATATATTTGCCCCAGCTCACACATGGGTATATTTTCCCCCAGCTCACACATGGGTATATATGCCCCCAGCTCACACATGGGTATAGTTTCCCCCAGCTCACACATGGGTATATATTTGCCCCAGCTCACACATGGGTATATTTGCCCCCAGCTCACACATGGGTATATTTGCCCCAGCTCACACATGGGTATATATGCCCCCAGTTCACACATGTTTATATTTGTCCCAGCTCACACATGGGTATATATGCCCCCAGCTCACACATGGGTATATTTGCCCCCAGCTCACACATGGGTATATTTGCCCCAGCTCACACATGGGTATATATGTCCCCGGCTCACACATGGGTATATTTTCCCCAGCTCACACATGGGTATATATACCCCCAGCTCACACATGGGTATATTTGCCCCAGCTCACACATGGGTATATTTTCCCCCAGCTCACACATGGGTATATATGCCCACAGCTCACACATGGGTATATTTGCCCCAGCTCACACATGGGTATATATTTGCCCCCAGCTCACACATGGGTATATTTGCCCCCAGCTCACATGGATATTTGAGGAACTGAACGTGTCTCTGGTGTGGCTCACACAGCCCCCCCGGTAACGCAGGCTGCCATGTTGAAGGCCCGCCATGTTGATGGCCCACCAGCCATGTTGCTACCCCCACCTCTGGTTGCTTGTAAAAATGCAGGGCTGGTGTCAGTAGCGCTGCGCTGCCATAACACATACCTGCTGGCTGCCTGGTCCTGGTGCGGTGGTGCCAGCGGGCGACGAGGGGAATTCGGGTGCGTCAGCCCAGCCCCACATGCGCATTAAGCCAGGCCTGCTCTTCACTTCCTGATCGCGCCCACACACATGCGGTCACATGTGCCAGGACAGGAGATTGCAGCCTGCTAAAAAAAATAGTGCAGCGGCGCTGGCCGAAATTTGCCACTGGCTTCCAAATTAAGTGCAAAAGCCTTCCTGAGCTGCAGGGCCCCCCCTGAAGTGGTGGAATGCCAGGGCCCAGTCGCAAGTGCGACCGCTGCGACCCTGGTAGTTCCGCCACTGGTAAGAGCACACAGGGTAACCCAGAGACTCCTGCATGGCAATACCCAAAGAATCCCTAAACTGATAGGCCGGTCTTTAATGTAGCCGGATCTATGCTAGATGAAATATTACCACAGAGCCGTGCAGAGTCTAAGGAATATACAGATACCAGGATATCAATACAGACTAGGAACATACATAAAGCATAGTCATGAGGAAAGCCAGGAGTCAGAAACCTGGAGAGAGTACGATATCCAGATGCCAGGGTTCAAGAGCCGGAAGGGTAGTCATACAAGCCAAATGTCGGTGCACAGGAATCAGTATAAACAATAAACAGAAACCAAAACCACAGCAAGGGAAAACCATGAACTAAATAACATAGAGATAACCAGAAATAAATCCGGAACAGGGTGACAGGAGTAACAGACAGACAGACAGACAGGGAAACAGGACAAAAGTAAATAAACAAAAATATACAAACAGAATAGGATCAAACCAGCAGGCAGCTCTCTGAAAACAAAACACTGATATAAACCGGGAAGAGTGAAATCATGGAGCAATGCACTGTGGGAGCATTGCTCTTAAATAGGGAGTGGATAAAGACAATGACAGACAGGTGGGCTGAGAGAGCAGAACAAATAACCCATGAGCTGCAACCCAGGAATAGCAACATGGATCAAGAGCTGCACAGGAATTACCCATATACATGGGACAGGGGACAGGGTTGAAAACGTGGAATGTGACAATCCTATTCCTATAAGCGCGACGAACAGTCATTTTGACTGCTGCCTTTTATTATTAACTACCGTAGATACTCGAGAATAGCGCGACCCGAATATAACGCGATGGATAGAGATTTATTATGGAAATGAGAGAATACTCATGACTCGAATATAACCCCAGGAGCAAAATTGTAAATGTATACTACACTGGGAAACCATTAAAATCCTTCCAGGTTTTCTTAACACAGTCAGGCTCCCCCTCAGGCCAGGATGCTCTGCTCTAGAATGATTGTAGTTGTTACTAGGTATAAAACCGCTGGCCACCCGTCTTCTTACTTGCGATAAGATGGCTGACGGAGCGAAATGACCAACACCATGAATCATTCACCAATAGCCAGCACGCCAGGAGGGGTCATTTTCTGACCTCCGGCTCTAGCAGGCAGGCTCATCCACTGCTAGTCACGGAGATTTGGGATCCATGAGCAAGTCGGTTTTTTTTAAACTTTAAACGCGATGTAGATGTCTCGAATACAACGCAACCCCTCCAGTTTTGAGGTAAATTGTTATCACCAAAATCTAGCGGTATACTCGAGTGTCTACAGTAACTGTTATAAAAACATGTATTAATTGTTGTGATCAATAGAAAAGCATTTATAAGTGTTGAATATAATATTGGTAACTTTTATTTAACATTTTTGTAGCTTTAAAATACAAATGCAATATGTTTACGATATGAATAAATTTGTTCAGGCAAATGCCAATATAAATATTTCTATTCCATACTGTATTTTACTTGTACTGTGTCTCTAGATAAGATACATTTCAAGGTTAGCCCTAAACAGGAACTTTCAATCAGCTAAGGAGAACTTTTAGAAGGTGAAGAAAAGGCACACGGCCCGTGGCAATAGGTGTACCAGTAGTAATCATCCAGCGCCCAAGAGACCTTTACAGCTGGCTCATAACTGCTCGACAAAGATAAAGAAGCCGACTGGGAAGTCATCAATCCAGGTGTGAACAGTACAGGAAGATTGGCCATTGTTTGAGGAAGGAAGGCTGGTCCCCACATTTTTGACCAAAGCAGATCATAATCCATTGAGCTTAGTCCATAACAACTACAGGCATACATAATAGCAAGAAAGGCTTCGATCTCCACCCGGGAAATACTCCAGTCTTCTTCACCTTTCCTTCTTGCTTCAGCCTCTGTGCATCGCTTGATATGCCATAACATTGGATCGTCGAAGAGGCTCCAAGCACTAACAACACTCTCGGATGTGACATTGTGTTTAGCATATGGAGTTGGTCCTGATACTTCTTTTAGGATGTTTTGAATTGCCAATCTTCCTGTACTGTTCACAACTGGATTGATGACTTCCCAGTTGGTTTATTTATCGTTACCAAGCAGTTGTGAGCCAATGTAGAAACATATTTCACCACCAAGGACAGGGGGATTTTTTACTCTGCAGCCCCACAGAGATGCTGTCCTTGGTGCTGAAACATATTTCAGCACCAAGGACAGGGGGGATTTTCTGCTCCAGAGCCCCGCGGTGCTGCTGTCCTTGGTGCTTAAACATATTTCAGCACCAAGGACAAGGGATTACAGATAATTTTTTTAACCCTAATCTAAGTAATTAGTTAATCTGTTTCACATTCCAAAATAACTAAACAAACTAAAATAACGAATGAAAATGAATTAACAAATTGATAGAAATTACTAATCTCCCGAAATAACGAGTCTATCCGAAATTTAAATCATGGTAACGAACTAACTAAAAAACAGAACGAATCAATCCGAAATTGAGTAATTTATTTTCGTTTGTGCACAACTCTAATCATGGGAGTACTCATTGGATAGGCTAAGGCTCATCATTTAAAAACATCTGGAGGGTCAATGTTGCCTAACCCTGCTCTACCAGCTCAACTAGCACATTCCTAACATGCATGGAGAGTGAAAGGGAAACACCACATGTTTAGACGCTGCACTCATTATGCATCCGCGGAGTCATTTCAGCCATGCCGCTCAACTGTTGATACCTTCTGCGGAGAGAGAGGAAAGAGACCGTGGTGACAGCAGTAGTCAAGAAAGAACAATGAGGTTGTAATAGACTGGAGATGTTTAAATGTGAATATCCATACAAAATGCAATCTGTTATTAACCCGAGTCAATACAATGATGGTCATGTGCAGCATTCCGGCATCCTAATGATGGGATTTGTGCAACTTCATGATGCATGGCAGCGTTACACCTCACACATGCAAAGTCTCTTCATTGAGACTAATGGTCTTACACAGGGGTCAATTGATTACGCCAATTTCTTAAATCGTAATCGACAATATTTTATTAATCGCTGCTTCTTTTCTTTTTGAAAGTTATATGTCTAAATAATACTAAAAAGTAAATTTTTAAACACGTTTCTCACAATTTCACTCGATTTATTGTTATATACCAAAATCTTGAATTTTATTATTAACCGAATCATGTTTCAGATAATTTTTTAGTCATACAAATAGCAAAGAATGTGGAAGTAAAGTCCTCATAAAACCAATCATCTTTTCAACTTGGAAGATATTATGTTTCTGAAAAGGTCTAGTAATTAATAGATTTTAATTGCGTTGCTCTTTCTGTGTCGGGCAGTCGTATTGAGTCAATATATTATTAAAATACAAACACAAGAAATTTAGGAAGTCATCCTAACGTCCATGAACGTACTTAATGTCTGTGTTCGGCATTCGCCTTTTTTCACATTGTGATATATTTCTCCACCTGCAGAATGACCAGAAGTGGACACAGCAATCACGTCTAATAATAAATCATTCCATTGACCCTACGGAGGAAGAGCAAACCTTTGTCATTTTACAGGGCAAATCAATTAGCAATTTACCGGATGAATAGGTTATGTTTAAGTAATGTGCGTATAAAGCTTGCCAAAAGTGCAACGGCTTTAACTGCTATATGATCTTTTAGGGAATGCTAAAGTGGATCTACCACTTGAATTTTAGAAATATTTCAAACTTACACTTAAGAAGATTAATAATATTTCCATTAATCTGCTCTATAGTTAATTTAACTATAAGAATTTGAGACTCTTTACGCAGTAAGACGGCCATTTTGAAATTAAGATTCCTTAGTCATTGTTTCCATTTAAGACAAATGCAAACAGCCAATCAGAGCTTGAGATTCCAAGAGATAACCCAATTTGTTTCCAGAATTCCATTCTGCAGTCAAGATCTTGAATTCTTGAAGTCTCTCTTTTTGAGAAATCAACAGTGTCTGTAAAATATGTGAGCTTTATTCCATCCGTCCACTTTGGTCTACCAATGCAGGGATGGGCTGCCGGTTCGAATCAGTTCGAAGTTCGATTCGAACATCGGCTGTTCGAAAATTCGCAAACGTCGAACTTTCGGGACGTTCGAGAAAATGTTTTTTATTAAAAATTCCAAAAAATGCTTAAAAGATCCTAAAAAATCTAAAAATAAAGAGACTATTTACTGTAGAATATAATAGTAAATGGTTTATTAGATATTAATTTAAAACAGAGTATTTTTAACATTGAAGCCTATGGGATTCAGAAACATTTCCCACTCCTTGTTGGTCAAACATTTCCCACTCCTTGTTGGTCAAATATTTCCCACTAATTGTTGGTCAAACATTTCCCACTGATTGTTGGTCAAACATTTCCCACTCCTTGCTAGTCAAACAATTCCCACTGATTGTTGGTCAAACATTTCCCACTCCTTGTTGGTCAAACATTTCCCACTCATTGTTGGTCAAACATTTCCCATGGCTTCAAATCGCATTTAACATGATCAAAAGAGGTAAAAATGAGCTCAGCGCACAGCTGTGAAATGGCTCAGCACTCAGCAGTGAAAGGGTTAAAAATGTTTTTTTAAAACTTTTTTTCATTGTTTCCTGTCCCCCAGGGCAGTACCTGGACCCCCATACACCTTTTATGGCCAATATCTTGCATATATATGCCCTCTTGGAGGGGACCTTCATTTTTGAACGTTCGAGCCCCATTGACTTTAATGGTGTTCGCATTGTGTTCGAGTTTGCGGTCGAACTTTTTCGGTTGTTCGAGTTCAAATGCGAACCAAACACGGGGTGTTCAGCCCATCACTATGCCAATGATCCTCTGAAACCCAACTCTCGCCTACAGTACTTCTCCCAAGCTGCCCCCTTTTTTATGGAGCTCCCTCCCCTGCAACATTAGACTCTCCTCGTCTCTCCAGTCCTTCAAGAAAGCTCTAAAAACACATTACTTTAGAGAAGCCTATTGGCTCACTTCATAATCCCCCATTGTAACTTTCCTGCACCATCTTTCCACACAGCCCACGTGCACCTGATACTTCACACTCAGCTACTTACACTCACCTTAGTGTGTCATTCCTCCCCTCTTAGATTGTAAGCTCATGATCAAGGTTCTCTCTCCTACTGTTCTCTTTGCGTCTAACTTATATGTATATTTGTTCTTATGTCCGGCTCATTGTACAGCACTGAGGAAATTGTTGGTGACTTCTAAATACTTGTAAATGTAACTTTAAATATTTCTAATGGCAAGTCCAATTTGATCTTAAATCTAAAACGTCACGTTTTGATAATAATAATTATAAATAAATAAAAATATTCGTATACATAATGATTACCAACAACTCCATACTCATTATCATACTTGTTCATAGAAGGGGAGCGTAGGAGAGTCTGTGTGTAGGAAGAGGATCAGGCTACAGAGGGAGAGAGGAAGACCGCCGTTGAACAGAATAAAAGGAGGAGCTACACTATATTAACCTAAACCAAAGAGGCAAAAAAAATCATTATTTGGGGTATCCTTCCAAATATGTTGGACGAATCATGATTCAGTTGGTCCTGGATACAATATATTTATTTAGGGATTCTTAGTATGGAGACCTTTCATTAAAATGTGTTCTGTGTGCAGCCATTATCTGCATCCTAAAATAGATTTGGATTACATTAACTGGCATAGGTCATACTGTATATTCTTTATTTCGGACAGATCCAACTGATGGCATATGTCAAGCTCTAGATAAGGCAAATCTGTAACCAAGGAAATCATGGCATGTCCTCCACTTAATAATCCCAATACCAGGTGCCACATAGAGCAGGGTAGCCTAGAGGCAAAAAAATAACATTATTTGGGGAATCCTTCCAAATATGTTGAACGAATGATGATTCAGTTGGTCCTGGATACAATATATTTATTAAGGGATTCTTAGTATGGAGACCTTTCATCAACATGTGGACTTTGAGCAGCCACTATCTGCATCCTAAAATAGACTGTCACAGACCATATATTCTTTATTTCGGACAGCTCCAATTGATGGCATATGTCAAGCTCTAGATAAGGCAAATCTGGAACCAAGGAAATCATGGCACATTCTCCACTTAATAAATCCCAATACTAGGTGCCACATGGAGCAGGGTAGTCTAAATCCTGGGCTGTATAGAAAAAGATCAAAATAATGGGACGCTCAGATAGTGGAGATCAAGGAAGACTTTTTAGATTGGCCACATTCTGACACAGTGTTTTGGCTCAATATAGAGGCTTTTCCTCTACTGAGCCAAAACGTCATTTGAGATGTGTCCAAAATAAAGGCTCTCAAAATCTCCTCTATCCATTTCATTTCTCCTTTTCCGAAGCTGTAGATGTGGATCTTGAAGAAGGCACAGCTGTAGCCTTTACTAACCAGGATTGTAAATCACCTTGTAAATTGCTAAGTGTTTCATCCTCGTATTAATAGTGATTTTTATTCCTCGCACAGTCCATTAATATGCACCTGTAGTGCTCCAGTTCTCCCCTCCTGGTGTTACACAGGCATAAACCACATAATCAGTCACAAAGAAAATGATTCACATGCGGTATTCTGCCACGTGAGATGTCTTATTACATAGCTCTGTTAGTTTGTCACTTGACAGCCCACACGCTGTGAGACATGGAACCGCAGGCTTTTCATGAGATGATTTCAAGTGAAGTGCTCAGGCTGGGTTAAAGCTATACAGTATTGTCATTAATGAGAAATAAATGCACTCTTTCATTGGTAAGGAAAGTGCAGTCATTGGAACATTTAATGGATACGTCTCAACATTGTACATTTATACATTTCACTTTACTTTTGGAAAGAGAGTTCATGATATCGCTCATGTCTCAAGGTTAGGTATACTCGAGGAGATGTAAGTCTCGAGCCTTTCCTGCTTTGTTGTCTGACCCACAACTGCCTACCAACTGTTGGACGACATCTTTGATGATACTATGAAAGTCACGCAGTAAATCCTGATGTAGTAAATAATCTAATATAGTCAAAACTGACCAAAAACTGAGGTTGAACACACTGGGGAGCCCAGAAACAAGGTGGGTTCTCTACTGCGACATTTGGAAATCTTGGATACACTGTCACGATTATTCAAAGAGCACCGAAATTCCGTTCTTTTTCATTCCCCGCACTTAGGAGAGTCATATTCCCCGACCCTGTGGTGAATTCAGCATTCACTGCAGGGTCCCCAAAGTGCAGGGAAAAAGCCGAACGCATCCTAAAAAATTGGCTTAAAAATTGCCGAATCGATCGGAAAAAACGCCGAACGCATCTGAAAAACGCTGAGAAAACACCTAATTGATCCAAATAAAGGCTGAGAAGACGCCGAATCGATTCAAAAGCCTGATAAAAAAATTCCGAATTGATCCAAAAAAAGCCATCGAGCCGCCGAACAGAGCGCTGACCAGCTGTCAGAAAAAGCAGACGAACGGGTAAAACCCCCCAAAAAACCACTGCAACTTTTAAAAGCTGTTTGTAAAAAAACTATTGCACGAAAATGCCTGAATATTACATATAAGATCTAATGAATAATAATAAAAAGTTCTCTTACAGAAAAAAAGCTATTTAAAACAATGTTTTTTTAAAAAAATAAGTGACAAGACTTTTTGCTGCAAACTAGAATAATAAACGGTTTACTAAATATTTAATAAAAACGGGAATATTTTTTACATTGAAACCTATGGGATTCGTCTGATTAAACCTGCCGAATAAAAGCACCGAAAATCAGGGCATTTCACTGACATTTCTGTGCTGTTTGTGTTCTCTGAATAGATTTAACCATTACTTCTCTATGGGGATTTCACTGCCGCCAAAGATCATAATATTTGGCGAATTGCCTGCTTTTTGAATAGCCGAATGGCCACGAAGTTGCACCATACGGGGAAATTCACTTTTCGGTGCAATTTCGTGGCCAGTTCGGTGCTTTTTGAATAACCCCTTTAGATTTCTGCTACTTTCTTAGTTTGAATCAATATTTAGATATTAATATGGGGGGGGTCGCAATCATGGAGTCCAAGAGGTTTTTTTTTATTATGGAAATAGGAACCGACTCTTTTTAGCAATGATTGAAATAAATTTAGTGAAAACAAATCAGATCAGTATCTGTAGATGGTGCTGTTGTACAAAAGAGCGAAAACCAGCGAAATCCCACAGAAAAAAAAAATAAAATTTTTTTCCATGCTAAAGTTCTTCATTCAGCTATTATTATTATGGCTGTGATGAACTCTGGCAGTCGTTTTTTTTTTGTATAATAAAATGCTACAAAATGGTCGTTGGGGAAATAAGAACCTCCTAGATTATTTTTTTTTTAACAACGGTGACGGCTTTCGTTCAGTATAATTTTGTCTTTTATGCGTTCAAAATGTTAACAGATGTTTGCGACTTGGACTGCGGCTCGGACTGGGTGGCATTTTCTCGTCAACTGCTGGGGAATCGGCATCACTTAGGATCTGGGGTTTGCTAAGGGGCTTCATGATAAACATACCCGGGGACCATCCACAATGTGGTGACTGTGAAACACCTTGAAATATGAACTGACAATATTCTAAAAGAATAAAATATTGTATGATATAATTACACACAGGGCACGTGTCATAACCAGCATATTTTGATTAGGGATTTGCATGGCTGAAAAATTTGTTTTGTTTAGTTTCGTTACGTTTTTAAATAAATTAGTTATCAGAATTTCGTAAATAATTTCGTTTCGTATTTTGTTTCGGATTGATTTGAAATTTCGAATCGATTCGATAGTTGTTGATATCCATTTGGTAGTTGGTTTTTTTTGAGAAAGGATTTTACCAGGACGGATACATTGAGATTTCTCTCGTTTTCAAGTATGTCCTGGGTGGCAATTACATACCGTTAGGTGTCTTGACCAAGGACACTTACTGGAGAGGTGCTCACTGGGATTAAACCCATGACTCCACAGGCTCTCTCCATGCAGAGCAGTGATGTTACCTCTACTCCTCCCAGCCGATAGTTCATTTCAAATTCGATAGTTGATATCAATTATTAAAATTTTTCTTTTATGATGATGACACAGTGTAAAACGAAATAAATTTGTAATATATCATTTCGTTTCGAATTCGTATCGTATCGATTCATTATTCGGAAGTTTCCGAAAACGAATGCACATCTCCAATTTTGATGTCATTTGATAGGAAATCGCTGCTTATTTGTGGGAATTATAAACAATCTTATTGAGTATTATTGAGTCTCTCTCAAAGATTTGGTGTCAATCACTTCCAATGGGATGCAGACAGAGTGAGTGATAGCAACGAGAGGTAGGGATAGCCTACAGGACAGTCCTCCACTCATTCCAGGTATCTAACTAACTAACTATCAACATCATTGCAGAGTGCAAATCGAGCAGCACTGCTGATGACCCATTTCCAGTGACGCCCATGAAGGTCAAACATAGGCGGTGCCCCATGTTGGAATCAGGTAGAGAGATATCTTATAATCATTATTGTCAATACATTAGCCATCACTAGGTGTATTTATTAAATATATTGGATGTATACATTAATGGCACCTCCCTTAACCCAAAATCCCTTCAAATGAGGAGCATGGCTGAGCAGGAATCGCTCTCAGTAAGACGTCACAGTTGATATAATAAATGAGAATGATAACAGTAGAGATCATAGTTTGGTGTTTTGATAATTTTAGACCAGGGATCTTAAAATCTGGCCCCCCAGATGTTGATGGTCTACAATTCCCAAAATACTTTCAAGGCAATAGATGGACAGATGAAAATGTTCGGTGTAGTTCAGAAACATGGGGGGGGCGGCGTTTGAGATCCCTCCTTTAGACCATAATCCAAACTTTGAGACCCTCTGTCAAGCTTTCACAGCTCAAACCTATGCTGTATATCCCATTATAGAGGTGTGGTTCATTATTTAACCCTATCGTCTCTATCTGGTTTTCCCCTAGGGCTAAAATGCACACAAAGAGTTGCGTCACAACCTGGATTAGCAATCGTCCCGTTGAACTGAACGAGTTGAACTGCTAGAATTAACGGATCGCTCATTGATTTAAACGACTGGACTGAAATTTCATTTTTCGTAGCCAGTTGAGCAGTGCTGGTGATGACCCATTTCCAGTGGCATGCATGGAGGACAAACATGGTGGTGGTCCATGTTGGAATCAGATAGTTATGAGAAATCTTATTAATCTCTGTTAGCAATGCATTGGTCATCGCCAGGTGTAGTTATTAAACATGTAGGATGTGTTCATTGCTGACACCTCCCCTGACCTAAAACCCCTTCAAATGAGGAGGATGTCTAAGCAGGAATCGCTCTCAGTATGACCTCATAGGTATTAATATAATCAATGAGAATGATGACAGAAGAGCTCACGGTCTTGTGTATTGATGTCTTTAGCCCAGGGATTTTAAAGTCTGGTTTCCCAGATGTTGATGGCCTACAATTCCCAGAATACTTTCAATGCAATAGATGGCCAGGGAACTGTAGTTCAGAAACATCTGGAGGGTTGGAGTTTGAGATCTCTGCTTTAGACCGTAATCCAAAACCAGTTGAGACCAATTGTCAAGCTTTCAAAGCTCAAACATAAACTGCATATTCCACCATAGAGTCACAGTTCATTATCTTAACCCTACGCTTTCTATCTTGTTTCCCTAAGTGCTTACATGCACACAGGGAGTTGTGGCTCAACATTGAATACCAGTCGACCTGCTGATGTTTAGGAGTCAAGCCACTTGAGTTAACCCATCACTTATTGATGTTAACGGCTGCACTGGAATTTGGTAAAATTTCCAACTGGTGGATTTCAGGTGGTTGTTCTAGAACACTCTGGGGATTGTATCGGTGTTGAATTATGCGTGTTTTTGTATATTAATTTCAACCAGGAATAAAGTGTTGTAATAAATATTGATCTACAAATAAATTCCAATATTGGCAAATCAATGGCTTGTCAATGGCTGAAAATCTGACCTTTGCTGTATTTGATCTTGATGCTGCAGAAGAATGCAAATTGATGGCATTCACATTGTATCACGTTACGTGTACCCATCCTTAACTTAAAATAGATACATATTAAAGCACCTTCGCTCCATCCTCTCCTCTCTCATTATGCATTATTAGGCGTTGCATAGCAAATGAATTTCAAATGATACGACAGAGCTCTACACTTAAAAGTATATTTCCTACCTGTTCTGCCTTGCTGACTTTAAATTTCATGAATGGTAACAGTTCGTAAAGGGTTTAATATGCTATTAACCTTTTAAGGGAGATATTGTGTCTGCCCAGTAATGAATCTGGGTAAAATCGCCGTTCTTAACCGTGCTACAGTTTTCATAATGATCTTGCAAAACCGCAGAAAGCGTTTCGAGATTCAGAGCTAAATCAGGGGACCGCATGCAATGACAGAAGAGCAATATAAATGAAATAACTTCTAGACAGCGCGCCATCAGAGGGATAACCCATAACCTTCATGCTTCGCTATTAAAATGACATAAACCGGGAGAAATTCCTAAGGACAACAGGACAGCCGTGAGCGAATCAGCCAAATGACCTCCACGCTGCGCTCCCACTTACCTTTTTTTTTTCTTATTGGTATATTTTTTTTTTTTCCGCTTTTATTCAAACCCCTTTTCATGTCACGGTGTCACAGAATGCCTTGGCTCAGTATGAATAAGTAATAATGCTAATTTTATGATTAACATAATAACCGTGTTCAACTCTACCAGTCTATTTACGGTGGAAAACAACTGTTTTCTTCTGATATTGAGATGAAGGAGCATTGAAACAGGAGAAAAAGGTTAAATATATATTAGATGATATGGATGTTGGGGACGGGCACTCATCCAGGCGATTAAAAAGGCATCTTAGAAAGTGTTAAATCCTGATTTTATCCAAATGCCAATTTAGTCGGTGGTGGAACAACAGCTTTTAAGAGCTTGTAGGATAGACAGCATTATCAATCATCAGCAAAGAGTCCTTGGGAGTCTGGGATTATTGAGTAAATATCGCTGGTTTTATTACTCTCATATTCTGGTTACGGTCCTTCCTGACAATGAATAGCAGGCTGATAAAATCAATAAAATGCCGGGGGCACAGTGGGATTCGCAGTCCACTACATGAAGATTGCAGGCTTATTCTTGTAAGATATAGACATACAAAGGATAATTATGTGTCAGATGGACTGACAAGTAAATGCATAAAAAAGGCATATGGGCACTGGCTTAATGATAGCATATGACGGCGAAATGCAACTAGGACTCAAAGGTCCTAATTATTTGGTACTCTAGAAGGCCAAGATGAAGGGGTATGTTCCATCAAGCATGGCTTTCTCTTTCCTGCTCTGTACCATCATGTAAAAACTGCATATGTCAGAGATGACATCATACATTCATGCGAGCTGCAGATTAGATGAAGGGATGAAACCCAGCTGCGACTCCTAGGTTCTGATTTTTTTGGTCCTCTAGCATGACAAGATGAAGGAGTATGTTCCAGCTGAGGTGGATTTATCTTCCCTGCTCTGTACCATCATGTGATGCATTGCATATGTAAGAGATGACATCATACAATCATGCAAGCTGCAGGTTAGATGAAGAGATGAATTGCAACTCAATTGCGACTCCAAGTTCCTGCTTTCTTTAGTTTCCATTAGGATAAGAAGCCTTCATGGCTTCATGGCTTCAGCCTTCATGGCTTTCCCTTTCCTGCTCTGTACCATCATGTGATGCATTTCATATGTCTGATATTACATCATAATTCATACCAGCTGCAGTTTAGATGAAGGGATGAAACACAACTGGGACTCCAAGTTCCTAATTTCTTTGGTACTCTATCAAGGTAAGAGGAAAGGATATGTTCAAACTGGTGTGACTTTAACTTCCCTGCTCTGTACCATCATGTGATGCATTGTTACCGGAGTCAATCAGGTTCACTTTCAATACGGCGCCGGACCGGACACAAGCAAGGATTGTCTGAACACGAGTCTCTTCAGGAAAGGCAAACTTTATTGTGTCGTCACACAAGTGTTCACACAGGATTGAATCGCAAAGAGTGAGCCCCTTCTCCCCCCCCGACCAGGGGTCTTATACCCAAAAATATGTAATTAGGTACATCCCAATTAGCCCACCTCCCGATGACACTTTATTCCACCCCACGTGGGTTAATACCTCCCCTCGTTAGTACAAAGAAATTCCATACATTGATAATAAATTGGCAAATGTCATGTTAGTCTGACAGTCTGTGATTTGCTGCTTCACTCGGCCTGGGCCGTGCCCACCTCCCTAAAGGCTGTGTTTGTTTGTCATAGATTAGAACACGGCCTGGTTTCTACGCTCTCTTTGTTTTACTGCGGGTCTATGTGACCTTGTAGTAACCATTCGTCTTTCCGTGCCAAGCGCTGGCCGGATTCTTCCTCATTTTATTGCTAGTTCTCCTAATCAACCACATTCCTAAGATTCTATGTAAGCTTCGTCTCTAATGTCTACAAAAATCTACTCTAGTTATTTGCAAGTGAACCAATATTCTGAACAAGATGGCCGCTTGGCTCATAATAGCGACCATCTTCCAGCCTGATTTCACTTCATTCTCCCCTTGGCTCAAGCCTCAGGTTCTTTTCCTGATGCTTGTAGCCATCACACCCCGCTATTCTGAAACTCCTCATACCTTTGGGGACCCACTCCCGTTGGGAACATATCATGTGCAATTATCAGTGGTATCTTTTGTGTTTGTGTGGGCGTCAGTGCTGCCTTGCACAGTGGCCATAGGCATAGCCCTATGCGGTATATCAGTATCCCTATGATCAAGACCACCACTATCATCAGTATCATGGATCCAATCTGTGAAATAAATTTCAAGATGGATCCGAACCATTCTCCGACTGACTGAACCCACGGAGTGGATTCCAGCCCTCGGCAGCGATCCTTCTTGCTGCGCCCTGCAACTGTGCTACCTTTTCTTGGTGATCTTGAATTACCTGGTAATAGTCTGGGACTTCATGTGAGGCGTTCCTAATGAAGGTGCAACATTCATAATGCATTGTCATTTCACACAGTCCATTCAGAGCCGCACTGATTTGCTCGAGTGCCATCTCATGTATCATCTGCAATTTTCGTATCTCACGCATCTCCAGATTCAGCAGCTGGATATCCATGCTAGTCTTATTCAGAATTTCATCCATCAAATTGACATAACTATTCAGTCTCGCCATCATCTCTCGTCCCCATCCAGTCCATGCTGGCAACCATGACCATATTCAATCCATCTTTCCAAACAACTCTCTTTTTGGTCTTTCAAACGTCAGTGGGTACCTAGGGTGGAGTTCTGTGTCTGTATTAGTGTCTTCTCCCCTTACTCTCTGGATTGGGACCAACTTGGCCAAATAACACATTCCCGTTATCGTTGGTGGCACCCATGTGTAACACACTTTCCCACAACACACCTGGCACCCCCTTCTAACATAAATGGAGACAAATGCAGTGTTCCCTTCGCTACTTCTATCATCAGTCGTCTCATTCGTCTTGTTGTATCCAGAATACCTTGCTTTCCATCAGTCACTCCCGCAATCACTGCTTCCTGTTCACTCGTGAGCTTTCTACATTGTATATATAGAAAATTTGCCTGCTCTTTCGTATCGATTGTGTAAATATATGATGTCCAGTTAAACTTGCTTGAGTAACACCCGCCATCCTCCTTATGTGTGTCTTTATCTGGCCCTATTTGGAAACACCACTCTGGGGGGTATACATGCCCTATTATAGGGTATCCGGGACTGTATACTTCTGGTGCTTGCCTGGGTGCATCAAAAGAGTGTATTGTGACATTCCCTGATGCAAACATACTCAGATTCATTGGAACAGAAGCGAATGGAACATGGATTGTCTCTGGGTGCATCCTGCTACACACCCAGCACGCAGTTTGCCCAGACTTTTTGGCATAGTCATATTTGAATTGCACAAGTAAATGTCCTCTTGGCAAAATCTCAGATGTCGCTTCTCGTTTCTGTCTCCACATAGTACGGTTTTCCATCACCGGGTGCGTACCATTCCAGATATGGGAAATATCCACTTTCCCAGCGGTACTTGTACAATTGGGGCATGCTCCACGTGAGAGTCCATAAATCAGATTAGCAAGGTATAAAATCAGTATCACAAATGCCCCGAGTGTCAAAATCCCTTGGGCAATTCTTTTTGCGGTCACATAAACCCAATCCCTCCCCACCGGAATTGCAAAAGTAAGAACCACTTCCGGATGATCAAGGGTGGGGGCCGAGCCCTAAAAAACACCCTTTGGGTATCCCCGTTGGTGGGTGGTCAGGACCTGTGCCCATCAAAACACCCACTTGTGGAACCTCTTGGTTGTCTGGGTTTGGATCATTTAGGTGCTCATGGCTGTGGTCTTGGTCAGCTTCAGCCTCAGTGGATTGGTCTCATTGGTGATGACCTTCCATACTGGTTCAGGACTGGCTGCAGCTGCTTTTACTCTGGAGTGATGTATCCACGGGACCACCTCGGCAACCTTTACTGCTGTAGGGGTTGATAACAGGACAAGGTAAGGACCTCTCCACTTTGGACCCAGTGGATCATTTTTCCACTCTTTTACCCATACTGAATCACCTGGACAGTGCTTATGCAGTGGGGGATATAGAAAATGAGGTATGTTATCTCCCACCCAAGTATTCAATTTCTGCATTGATTTCCCCAACAACACAACCTGATCATTTAGTTTAGTTTCTCCCAATGCCCGAAGGTCCCCCCTTAGTCCATTAATCAGAGGGGTAGGCCGCCCGAACATAAGTTCGTACGGACTTAGCTTCAATTGGGGGGTTGGTCTGCACCTAATGTGCAAAAGGACTATCGGCAGCACATCCAACCAGCCTAGCGACGTCTCTTGGCACAATTTGGACATCAAAGTCTTTAGGGTACGGTTCATTCTCTCGACTTTTCCCGAGCTTTGGGGCCTGTAGGCAGTATGTAGCTTCCAGGTGATGCCCAACAGGCGGGCAAGCTGTTGCAGACAGTTCTGTATAAATGCAGGGCCATTGTCTGACCCTATTTCGAGAGGAAGTCCATAGCGTGGTATTATTTCCTTCATCAGGCTCTTCACCACTTCCGCAGTCTTTTCAGTTCTTGTTGGGAAAGCTTCCACCCATCCTGTCAGGGTGCACACTATTACCAGTAGATATTTATATCCTTTGCAGGGTGGTAGCACTGTAAAGTCTATTTGGAGCGATGCCATTGGGGATAGCCCGATCGGCTGTTTCCCTGGAGGTTGAGATGGGCCTGTTCTTGGGTTGTTTTTGGCGCATGCCACGCACTGTTGGGCTATTGCCTTACATATTGCTGATAATCCTGGTATATAGAAATGTGGCTCCAATTGTTGTTCCATCATTTCTCTTCCTCCATGGGTGCTTGCATGGAATGTTCTTACAATTTCGGGAGCCAATGTTGCAGGGAGGACTATCTGTCCATTCTTCAACTGGAACCATCCATCTTCTCCATGTTCACCTGGTTCTTCTGACAGCCATTTCTTTTCTTTTTCTGAGTACACAGGTGTCCATTCGCTCAGTGGCGCCGGTAGGAGTGCAGCCACCACTGGTTTCACTTTGTATCGTGCCAGTTCTCCATGGTTTCCCCAGACGAATTCCTCCTTTGGAAAATAATAGCGCTATGCGAAGAACAGTAGATCTTGTCTGTCTTGTGTATCGCTTACTGCTGGTATGAAAAAGTCCATTGCACTTTTCTTCATTCTTGGCAGTCTGTTCTTGATAAGGATCTCCTTGAGGAAGAACCTTACCAACGGGGCTTGGTATTCTTCTGCTCCCAATTCTCCCAAACTTTGCAGTATTCGTGTAATCCGCAGATTATTATGAGTGTTGACTGTCAGATTTTCAAAACGTGAGGCGAAATTTTCTGCTCGTTCAACTTCGGTTACTTTTGTGTCTTCTCCACACTCCCCCATTATTTTTACGCCGAAGAACTTCAGCATCATTTTGTATGCTTTGCGTAGTCTTTGCTGAATTTCTGAGGTGTTAATCATTAGACGTGTCTCTTGAGGATTCAGAGGAGTGGAATAGAAATTTCGGCCTTGACATCGGGTAGGAAATAGCCATTGAATATAATCATGATTGAGTTCTAGTAGGTCGAAATCATCTTGCCATTTTGTGCAGTATTGTTTCAATGAATTCGCCTTTGGGTTCAAATTTCCTCCAATTCATATAGAATTCGTAGTTCGGCATGGGAGGTTGGGGCTCTTGCTTGCAGAGTAGAACCTTGGCTTGTTCAGTTAGTATTGGTTTCGCAGCTGCTTTTGCAGCTTGGTCAGCGCGTCTGTTGCCTTTCGGGATTTCATCATGGCCCTTTTGGTGGCCTCGGCAGTACATGATGCTAACGGCGCTTGGTTTCCATACAGCTTCTAGGAGGGCTGCGATTTCAGCTGCATACTTGATTTGTTGTCCTGAAGAAGTAAGTAGGCCTCTTTCTTTGTAGAGTGCACCATGTGCATGGACTGTCATGAAAGCATATTTGGAATCAGTGTAGATATTTACTCTCTTGCCTTCTGAGATTTCTAGAGCCCTGGTTAGAGCCGTTATTTCAGCCAATTGTGCAGATGTATGGCCTGGCAGTGGCTTTGCTTCGATAATTTCTTCTGCTGAGACTACTGCATAGCCGGAGACTTTCTTCCCATCATCCATGTAGCTGCTACCATCAGTAAATAGCTGTAGATCGTATTTGTCTAGGGGTACGTCTTTCAGATCTGGCCTGCTACTGAACACTTCTTCCATGACTTGGAGGCATTCATGATCTGGATCCTCTTCACAGTCAGGCAGTAAAGTAGCAGGGTTCAGGGTAGCGATGAGGTCTAAATGAACCCGTGGATTTTCACACATCATGGCTTGGTACTTCGTCATCCGGCTGTTGCTGAACCAGTAGCTTCCTTTCACATCCAGCAGGGCCTTGACAGCATGGGGCACCTTGACATGAAGAACCTGTCCAAGGGTCAGCTTTTCTGCTTCTGCTATCAGCATTGCGGTGGCTGCCACTGCTTTCAGGCATGGGGGTAGGCCACAAGCCACAGGGTCGAGTTGCTTGGAGAGATAGGCCACAGGCCTTAGCCAAGAGCCGAAACTCTGGATCAATACTCCTGTTGCTGTTTGGTTGTGTTCATGCACATACAGCTGGAAGGGCTTGCTGTGATCTGGCAGTCCCAGTGCAGGAGCCTCCATTAGCAGAGTTTTTAATTTCAGGAACGCTGCTGTTTGCTCTTCTTCCCAGTGAAAGGGGTCTTGTTCTCCCCCCTTTGTGGCTTGATGAAGAGGCTTGGCAATATCTGCGAAGTTGGGGATCCACAGGCGGCAGAAGCCTGCAGTTCCCAGAAACTCACGGACTTGTCTTCTGGTCTTTGGTTGGGGTATTCGGCATACTGCTTCTTTTCTTTCAGCCCCCAATGCTCGTTTGGTACCTGTTAACTGGAAACCCAGGTACTTTACACTTTGTTTGCATATTTGTGCCTTCTTTCTGGAAACTCTGTAACCTGCTTGGCACAGTAGATGTAGCAAGGCTTTTGTGGCAGATAAACAGTCTTTTTCTGTGGGGGAAGCCAGTAATAAATCATCACCATATTGGAGTAACACAACTGTGTCTGGCTGAGCGTTGAAGGCGAGGAGATCTTGGCTGAGCGCGCACCCAAAAATTGGGGGCGAGTTTTTGAAACCTTGAGGGAGGCGTGTCCACGTCATTTGATGGCGCGCCACCGTGGTGGACTCTTCCCACTGAAATGCAAAAAGGGGCTGGCTTGCTGGAGCCAGACGGATGCAAAAGAAAGCGTCTTTTAAATCAAGCACTGTGTAATATTTTGTATCTCCGGGAATTAATGCCAGCAAATTATATGGGTTGGGAACCACAGGGTGTAGGGTTACTGTGGCCTCGTTGACAGCCCGTAAGTCTTGAACAGGGCGGTACTCTTGTGTGCCCTCTTTCAGTACTGGCAGAAGGGGTGTGTTCCATGGTGACACGAAGAATTTTAATATGCCGTGATATTTAAGTCTCTGTAAATGTGTCTGGATATTCTGCTTGGCTTTTTGTGGGATATGATATTGTCTTAGAGCCACAGGCGTTGCACCGGGTTTTAATTCAACGTATACCGGGGGTATATTTACAGCGAGTCCGGGCGGGTTTTCTTCAAGCCCATACCCCAGGGATTTGAAGGAGTAGTGCGTGTGGGTCCGGCACGGCCGGTAGAGTAGGTGCTGTGCGCCATTCCTCCTCCCTTGGCATAATCACCGCGATTTTCACAGACTGGGGGTGCTGGCTGGCTGGGTTATGCTGCCAAGCAGAGCTGCCACTCTCAGGCAGGTCTAATTGAGCGTGGCCCCCGGGAAGAAATGTAATTTGGGCTTGCAATTTGCAAAGGATATCCCGCCCCAGGAGCTGGATGGGACATTCGGGCATATACAAAAATTCATGTTCCACATTATGCCCACCCACACTACATTTTCGAGAAGCAAGAAAGGGATATTTAGCAGACACTCCCATTGCTCCCATAATATCAACTTCATTTCCCATTGGGGGTGCAATTTGCTTTGTTACAACAGAGAATTTGGCACCGGTATCAACCATAAAAATTTCATCTTTATTTCCCACTCTCATAGTGACCATGGGCTCGTGGTTACCGAGCGGGATGGGCCCAGGTCCTTGTCAATATGCATCCTGCCCTTCAAATGACGTTCCCGCTAATCCCAGAAACCCTGCTCCGGCCCCCTCATTTCTCTCATACCTGCCGTCTGTTACCTGGCCGTTAGAGGCTTGACCTCCCGCTTCCCCATGTTCCCCTTGTCCCCCAAATTTAGCCAAAAATGCAGGACAGTTGTTCTTCCAGTGACCTTCACCCCGGCACCAGGCGCACTGATTGGGTCCTAGGGGTTCCCTGGGGGCTCCCCTACCTCTTCCTCTAGCCCCCCTACCCCTTGCCCTCCCTCTATCTGGGCCACCTCGTCCTCCACCATTCCCCATATATCCGACCACACCAGTATATCCTTTCTGTTTCTTTATTTCCTCTAGATCCCTGTTATGATACACCTTATTGGCAATCTCAACTAATTCGCTAATACCCTTCCCCAAAAACCCATCTAATCTCTGTATTTTGTTTCGTATATCCCTCTGTGATTGACCAACAAATGAAGAGTTAATTAACCTCTGGTTTTCCGCTGCCTCAGGGTCAATAGGACTATACATTCTGTATGCGTCCAGCAACCTTTCCAAAAACGCACTTGGGGATTCTTTAATTTCTTGTATCACATCCGCTATCTTCCCCATGTTTGTGGGTTTCTTCCCTCCCGCTTTAACACCCATTATTACCGCTGTTCTGTACGTCTGCAGATGGGCAATACCTGCTGGGGTGTTGTACGGCCACTTGGGATCTGATTTGGGGTAGTGTTCCTCTGCCCACGCTTCTGGCTGGGGCTTGGCATCTGCTACAGCCTGGGCGAGTAAAATCTTTTGCGCGCTAATATTTATCCGGGCTCTTTCCTCAGTAGTAAACATTGTCAACATTAATTGCTGACAATCTGCCCATGTGGGGTTATGTGTGAGCATAACTGACTCTATCATACTGGCCACTGCTGCGGGATTTGTAGAATACAGTGGTGTGTGTGTTTTCCAGTTAAAAAGATCTGTTGTCGTGAATGGGACATAAGTGTATTGCACCGGCCCCGGTGCTCCATCGGCTAGTGGAGGGCCTGGCACCTCCCGCAAAGGCATTTGCATCTTACTTTTGTAGGGATCGTGTTGGTATGGATCCCGGGGTTTATGTATATTGTTCGCTGCGCGAGTGGTGGCTCCCTGTCTCTCATCCTCCCTTTCACTATCACCTCCTCTGTGGGATATTAATTTATATACGCTCCCATCGGGCATCTCAATTTTTTCTGGTGAAGCCTCTCCATCCCCTCCACCCACTGCGCCTTGCTCTTCCTCCGCAACCCTGCATGACGGAGCTGAGGGAGCTGACTGAGAAATAGCAGCTGCCTGCCCCCTCCTCTCCGCCCGCTCAGCCACGGCACTCAAAGCTTCTCTAGCTGCCCCATAACTCGATGGATAGGTTGGGGGCAAAGAATCACTCTCTTCCGGTTGTTCTACCAACACCGGTCTCCCTCTTTCTTCATTATTTGGGGGTACCTGCCTTTTATTTTTCCCCGCTATCATTATAAAATGACTCTTATCTTTTATACAATACCTCCATATATCTATATACGGGTACTGTTCAGGATGTCCACATTTCCCGGTGACTTGGGAATGCACCTTCTGTACTAGCTCTGGGTCCATCGACCCCTGCTCTGGCCATTCTGGGACTATCAGTGGCCATACAATTGTACACATTAATTTTAGCTTCTCCTTTGTCAATTCTACACCATAGTCATGTGTTGCATATAACACCTCAAAATCCCGCACCATATACTCTAGGGGCGTCTCACCCTTCTTTATCTGCTTGGGCTTTGATGATCCGTTACCCATTGTTACTGTTTGAAAACAGTAACCTTTTTACAACACAGATATTACTTTTAACAATGACAATTAGAATCTACAGTCTGATACTTCAGCCAACAATTCTTGCGTGTCTGGGGCGCTTCCTCCGTCAGTAGCCGACTGCAGTCGCCTGAGCCGGAACCGTACTTCGGGAGTCAACTCTCAAGTTTGCTTCCTCGCAGGGCGAGTAGGTGCGCGTTCACTCACAGCACTCGAATCAATTCATTCACAGCACATACTGTACCAGATACTTTCAGCACATAACAAAACATAAACACTTCAACTCTTTCTACTAGCCGAGGGTGCTCTGCCCCTCCTTTTTGGCTCCTTGTACCCCGTAAATTGAACTCTAACTCTTGCCTGCTTGTGACTATGTGCACCCCGTTCTATAACTATACTCCCGTCTGCAATTCCAATTTGCCTATGGATAATCTACCCACCCGGCACCACTATCTCTGCAGCTACCACTGGCTTCAATAAGCCCTCTTCACTACACGGCGTACACACTAGCACTGACTCAGGGCTCTAAGCCCAGTCACAGAAATCCCTCCTCCTTTCCTTCTATCCACGTGGCGAAGCTTTGTTTACAAATACTGACTATGACTATGCAACTCCACGTGGCTACCTTCTCCCTCTCTTACAGAACTACCCGTTAGTTAGCATCCAATTCCCCCGAATCCAGATACGCGCTAGCCACTCTGGCTCTTTTGCATTGTCCGTGCTATCAGCGGCGGGCTAGGTATACCAACGAGACTGTGGCCATTGGGTCTCCTTATCCAACTATCAGTCAGACGTTTCCCTTTATACCGGTATCTCCTTCAGACATACAAACATAGAAGACACTTTACCTATCGCCAGCGCTGCTCGCTGTTTCCTCGGACTCGGTGGTGTCCCAGTTTCCCAGGCGGGGAGTCTGTTTGGGACGAGACGAGGTCCACTGAACAGGAAATCCTGCTTGGCGCCTGCAGATGTCAGCTCACCTTCAACGGACGCCCAACCGACGGGATCACTCGCACCTGCAGTCAACCGCTACAGTGTTCAGCAGCCGTTGCTTTGCCCGGCAAAAGGCCTGTATCCCGGCTATCGAGCCCCCAAAAATGTTACCGGAGTCAATCAGGTTCACTTTCAATACGGCGCCGGACTGGAGACAAGCAAGGATTGTCTGAACATGAGTCTCTTCAGGAAAGGCAAACTTTATTGTGTTGTCACACAAGTGCTCACACAGGATTGAATCGCAAAGAGTGAGCCCCGTCTCCCCCCCCGACCAGGGGTCTTATACCCAAAAATACGTAATTAGGTACATCCCAATTAGCCCACCTCCCGATGACACTTTATTCCACCCCACGTGGGTTAATACCTCCCCTCGTTAGTACAAAGAAATTCCATACATTGATAATAAATTGGCAAATGTCATGTTAGTCTGACAGTCTGTGATTTGCTGCTTCACTCGGCCTGGGCCGTGCCCACCTCCCTAAAGGCTGTGTTTGTTTGTCATAGATTAGAACACAGCCTGGTTTCTACGCTCTCTTTGTTTTACTGCGGGTCTATGTGACCTTGTAGTAACCATTCGTCTTTCCTGTCTTTCCGTGCCAAGCGCTGGCCGGATTCTTCCTCATTTTATTGCTAGTTCTCCTAATCAACCACATTCCTAAGATTCTATGTAAGCTTCGTCTCTAATGTCTACAAAAATCTACTCTAGTTATTTGCAAGTGAACCAATATTCTGAACAAGATGGCCGCTTGGCTCATAATAGCGACCATCTTCCAGCCTGATTCCACTTCAGCATTATGTATTAAGAGATGACATCATACCAGCTATAGTTTAGATAAAGGGAGGAAATGCAAATGGGACTTCAGATTCATTATGTATTTGGTACTACAATAGGGTAAGAGGAAAAAGGTTGTCCCATCTGGCACATATGTTGTATGTGGCGTTATTGTGCCAGGCAGTCCTGCTGTCACATATATGTTACATGTGGCATTATTGTGCTGGGCAGTGCTGCTGTCATATATATGTCGTTTGCGGCATTATTGTGCCGAGCAATGCCGTTTTCACATATATGTCGCATGTTGCGTGATTGTGCCGGGCAGTGCTGCTGTCATATATATGTTGTTGGCGGCATTATTGTGCCGGGCAGTGCTGCTGTCATATATATGTTGTTTGCAGCATTATTGTGCCGGGCAGTGCCACTTTCACATATATGTCGCATGTTGCGTGATTGTGCTGGGCAGTGCTGCTGTCATATATATGTTGTTTGTGGCATTATTGTAAGGGACTCAGGTCAGGAGATGGCCGCCATCTTGACCCAGGCAGCCATCTTGTTCAGAACATTGGTTCACGTGAATATAAATAGTAGATATTAGCTGAAATAGGATTTAGCTTGCATAGATTCTTTGGAATGTGTTAAACTAATAGGCAGATCAATTAAACTAATGAGATCCGGGCAGATGCTGTCACGAAGTGACAGGATGAGAAAGTAGTTACTTCAAGGTCAGAGAGCTAGGGTCTGAACAAAGAGAGATGTGAAAACCAGATGAGGCCTTATCTAGGATATACAATAAACAAGTCCTAGGGAGGTGGGCATGAGCAGGATCCAGAAAAGTGGTAAATTCTCAGATGTCAAAATACCATGAAGGCTGCCAATTTATGACCAATGTGTGGAATGTCTTTGTATTCAGCTAAGGGAGGTACAGACCCACGTGGGGTGGGATAGTGTCACCGTGGGGTGGGCTAATTGGGATGTACCTAATTATGTATTTGGGGTATAAAACCCCATGTCTGAATGTAATCCGGGCTCAGTTTTAGTGATTCAATCCTGACTGAGTGGTGACGTCACAATAAAGTTTGCCTTTCCTGAAGAGACTCGTGTCCAGTCAATCCTTGTCCGTGCCGGCCCGGTTTTCTCCCAAAAGAGCCAGGTGGATTCTGGTAACATTTTTGGGGGCTCGTCCGGGATCCAGCCACTTCCGGTACGACAACGGCTGCTGGACACCGTAGCGTTGACTGCAGGTGCAGGTGATCCCGCCGGTTGGGTGTCCGTGGAAGGTGAGCTGACATCTGCCGGCTCCACGCAGGATTTCCTGTTAAGTGGACCTCGTCTTGTCCCAAATGGACCCCCGACCCGGGAACACTAGGACCCACCGAGTCCGAGGAAACAGCGAATAGCGCGGTGATAGGTAAGGTACCATTTTTTTTTTTTTTTTGGAAACCGGTATAGTGTCATGCGTCCAGCCATAGTTGGGTGAGGGGACCCGCGTACACGGTCCCATCGGTATACCGAACCCGCCGCCAAAAGCAAAGGGAGCCAGAGAGTGGCTAGCGCGTGTCTGGACCTGGGGGATCGGATATTGACTTGAGTTTCTGAATTTGAGGGAGAGAGTGGCCACGTGGCACAGTATTGTTATTTTTGTTTTAGAACTGCTGCACGTGGACAAGGGAAAGGAGAAGGGATTCTGTGACTGGGCTGAGAGCCCTGAGTCAGTGTTATTGTGTATCTTAGTTGAATAAGGGGGCCGGTAAGAGGAGATTTTGAGCTTCAGGGCCAGTAAATAGCTGCAGTTGAGTGGTACCTGGTGGGCAATGTGCCTTTGGTAATTTGGAATAGCAGACGTATTGCCGTGGAACGGGATACACATAGCTAAAAACAGACAAGAGTAGAGTAAAATTAATTGATTGGGTATAGGGAGCCTGCTGGGACAACGTACCCTTGGCAATAAGTGCCTGCTGGGTCGGTGCGCCCTTGGCAATGGAAAGAGTAGAATTGTTTTTGTATTGTTCTGTGCTGAATGTATCTGGTATAGTACGTGCGCCTACTTGCCTAGCAAGGAAGCAAATCTGAGAGTGGACTCTGGAGGTACGTTTCCAGCTCAGGCGACTGCAGTTGGCTACCGAAGGAGGAAGCGAATACGACATGAATGAACTGTTGAGTGAAATACCAGACAGTCGATTTAAATTGATTCTGCTGAAAGCGACATTCGCATTGTGAAGAAGTTACTGATAAAAAGAGTAATAATGGGTAACGGGTCATCAAAACCCAAGAAAGCGAAAGATGGTGAAACACCCCTAGAATATATGGTGCGCAATTTTGAAGCATTATATGAAACACACCACTATGGTGTTGAATTGAGTAAGGAATAATTAAAACTTTTGTGCACAATAGTCTGGCCAATGTTAGTCCCCGAATGGCCAGAACAGGGATCTATGGATCCAAAATTAATACAGAAAATGCACTCCCAAATTACTGGGAGTTATGGCCACCCAGATCAGTACCCGTATATAGATATCTGGAGAATAAGAAGCAGGGACCCCCACCTGATGAGACAAAGGATAAGCCGGTGTTGATAGAACACCCGGAGGAGTCCGATTCCCTCCCGCCGCCCTACCCATCCTGCTACGGGACAGCCAGGGAGGTTTTGGGTGCCGCGGGCAAAGAGGAGGGGGCAGGCTGCTGCTATTTCTTCGCCTGCTCCCTCGGCTCCGGCTCGTGATGTTGCAGAGGAGGGGGCTGCGGGTGGAGTGGATGAGGAGCATCCTGCAGATAAAATTTAGATGCCTGACGGGACCGTATATCAACTAGTGACTCCTCAGGGAAGTGGAGACGAGGATGTGGATCCCAGAGCTACAACGCGCGCTGCTAATAACATATATAAACCACGGGATATATATCAACACAACCCCGAGAAGAGTAAATTGCAGCTCCCTTTAAGGGAAGTGCCAGGTCCCCCTCTAGAGAATGGAGAGCCAGGACCAACACAATTCACATATGTCCCGTTCACTACAACAGATTTATTTAATTGGAAGACACATACACCACTGTATTCCGCAAATCCTGCTGCGGTGGCTAGTATGATAGAATCAGTTATGCTCACACATAATCCCACTTGGGCAGATTGTCAGCAACTACTGCTGACCATGTTCACGATGGAGGAGAGAGCCCGTATAAACAGCAGCGCTCGAAAAATCCTTTTAGCCCAGGCAGTTGAAGACAGCAAACCCAATCCAGAAGCGTGGGCAGAAGAGCATTACCCCAAAACTGATCCCAAATGGGCGTACAATACTGAAGTAGACATAGCTCACCTGCAAACATACCGAACAGCAGTGATGATGGGTGTTAAAGCGGGAGGGAAGAAACCTACAAATATGGGTAAAATAGCAGACATAGTGCAAGACCCCAAGGAATCTCCAAGTGCATTTTTAAAGAGATTACTAGATGCATTCAGGATGTATAGTCCAATAGACCCGGAGGCAGCTGAGAATCAATGATTAGTTAACTCCTCCTTTGTGAGCCAGGCACAGCGGGATATACGTAATAAGATACAGAGGATGGATGGTTTCTTAGGCAAAGGAATTAGTGAATTAGTGGAGATTGCAAATAAAGTGTATCATAACAGGGATTTAGAGGAGAAACGAGAAGAGATGCGGAAACAGAAAGGGCAGACTGGGGTAGTTGCCTACATGGGAAATGGGAGGGGTACCCAGAATGGGGACAGAGGGAGAGGCCTTGGCGGTAGAGGTAGGGGAGCCCCTAGGGCACCCCTGGGGTACAATCAGTGCGCATTTTGTCGGGGTGAAGGTCACTGGAAAAAGGCCTGCCCCGGGTTGCTGGAAGACCAAGGGGGGCTGAATAGCCAGGTAGTTGCCGCAGCATCAAACGGTCACGCAAATGGCCAGGTAACAAATGGCAGATACGAAAGAAACAATGCTGCCGGGTCAGGGTTTGTGGGATTGGCGGGAACACCATTTGAAGGGCAAGGTATATATTGACAAGGACCTGGGCCCATCCCACTCGGTAATCACGAGCCACGGTCACAGTGAGAGTGGGAGAGAAAGACGAAATTTTTATGGTTGACACTGGCGCCGAATATTCTGTTGTAACACAGGAAATTGCACCACCAATGGGAAATGAGGTTGATATAATGGGAGCGATGGGGGTATCTGCTAAGTATCCTTTTCTTGCTTCACGAAAATGTAGTTTGGGAGGGCACAATGTGGAACATGAATTTTTTATATGTCCGAATGTCCCATCCAAATCCTGGGGCGGGATATTTTTTGCAAATTGCAAGCCCAAATTACGTTCCTCCCCGGGGGTCACGCTATACTAGACCTGCCGGAGAGTGGCAGCTCTGTTCGGCAGCATAACCCAGCCAGCCAGGAGACCCAACCTGTAAAAATAGCAGTAATTATGCCTAGAGAAGAAGAATAGCAGATGGCACCAACCCCGCCGGTCACACCAGACCCATACACACTACTACTGGACGTCCCTGGAGTGTGGGCAGAAGATAACCCGCCTGGGTTAGCTGTAAATATTCCCCCAGTGTATGTTGATCTGAAACCTGGCGCAACGCCCGTGGCTCTGAGACAATACCACATTCCACAGAAAGCCAAACAAAATATTCAGACACATTTACAGAGACTGAAAGATCACGGGATATTGAAATTTTGCATGTCACCATGGAACACACCGCTATTGCCAGTACAGAAAGAAGGTATGCAAGAGTACCGCCCAGTCCAAGATCTAAGGGCAGTTTATGAAGCCACAGTGACCCTACACCCTGTGGTTCCCAATCCATACAATTTATTGGCATTAATTCCTGGTGATACGAAATATTACACAGTGTTTGATTTAAAAGACGCCTTCTTCTGCATTCGCCACGCTCCCGCGAGCCAACCCCTCTTTGCATTTCAGTGGAAGGAATCTACAACGGGAGTGCGCCATCAGATGACGTGGACGCGCTCCCTCAAGGTTTCGAAAACTCGCCCTTAATTTTTGGTTGCTCGCTCAGCCAGGACTTCCTGTCCTTAAACGCTCAGCCAGACAAAGTTGTTCTACTACAATATATATTGCCAAAAGTATTCGCTCACCTGCCTTGACTCGCATATGGATAGGTGAGTGAATACTTTTGGCAATATAGTGTATCTCCTAGTGATGGTGTGCACTCTAACAGGATGGGTGGAGACTTTCCCCACAAGGACTGAAAAGACAACAGAAGTAGTAAGAAGTCTAATGAGAGAAATTATACCACACTATGGACTTCCCCTTGAAATTGGATCAGACAATGGCCCAGCTTTTGTACAGAACTGTTTGCAGCAGCTTGCTCGCCTGTTGGGCATAACCTGGAAGCTACACACAGCCTACAGGCCCCAAAGCTCAGGAAAAGTCGAGTGCATGAACAGAACACTAAAGACTCTGATGTCAAAACTGTGCCAAGAAACGTCACTGGGCTGGTTGGAGGTGCTGCCGATAGTCTTGTTGCATATTAGATGCAAGCCAACCCCCCTATTGAAGCTAAGTCCATACGAACTCATGTTCGGACGGCCTACCCCACTGATTAATGGGCTAAGGGGGGACCTTCGGGCATTGGGTGAAACTAAATTAAATAAACAGGTTTGTTGTTGGGTCAATCAATGCAAAAGCTGAATTCTTGGGTGGGAGATAATCTACCTCACTTTTTATATCCCCCACTGCATGAGTATTGTCCAGGTGACTCGGTTTGGGTGAAGGAGTGGAAAAATGACCCACTAGGCCCAAAGTGGAGGGGTCCTTACCTTTTCCTGTTATCAACCCCCACAGCAGTGAAGGCTGCCGAGGTGGTCCCGTGGATACATCACTCCAGACTGAAAGCGGCTGCAGCCAATCCTGAACCAGAGTGGAACGTCATCTCCAACGAGACCAACCCACTGAGGCTAAAGCTGACAAAGATCAAAGTCCCAAGCACCTAAAAGACTCAACAAGTGGGTGTTTTGAAGGCCATAATAATGCCTGACCACCCACCAACGAGGGAACACCCAGAGGGAAACCCCAAGGGTTATTTTTTGGGGACCTGCCTCGACCCTTGTCCAACCTGAGATGACCTTTACTTTTGAAATCCCAGTGGGGAGGGATTGGGTTTATGTGACTGTGAAAAGGGTCGCTCAGGGAATTTTGACATTGGGAGCGTTTTTGCTACTGATACTGTACCTTGCTAATCTGATCTATGGACTGTCGCATGGAGCGTGTCCCAGGTGTCCAAGTGCGACCGGGAGAGGGGATATCTCCCTTTTCCGGAACGGTACACCACCGGTGATGGAGAACCGTACCATGTGGAGACAGAAGCGTGACCTGGGTCCTGAGACCACGCCAAGAGGTCACCTACTCATAAAATTTAAATATGCATATGCAAAGAAATCTGGACAAGATGCATGTTGGGTGTGCAGCAGATTGCACCCAGAGACAATTTATATTCCTTTTGCTGCAATTCCTATGAACTTAAGTACATTCGCAACTGGGAATATTACACTACACACCATCACTGACCCTCAGGTTAAACCAGATGAGACCACCCCCGATTACCCGATTACAGGCCCAGTGTATCCACCAGAGTGGTGTTTCCAGATAGGGACAAATGATTCAAGTACAGATGAAAACCCTTGTCAGTCAAGTAGATTCAATTGGACAGCACATATTCTTAGAGTAGGAACAGGGGCCAATTTGTTTGTGATGAGGCCATTACGGCTTACCTCTCAAAAGCAACAAACCATAGCTGATATGACTGTGGATAAACGGAATGCACTGGATCTTGTGAGACGATTGGTGCAAATGATGACTGAAATGCGTATGGGTACACTCCACTTATCACCATTCATATTAACATGTAATTGGGCAGACTAGATGGGCCGAAAGGTTCTTATCTGCCGACATTTTTCTATGTTTCTATGTTTCTAACAGGGGGTTGCCAGGTGTGTTGTGGGAAAGTGTGTTACACATGGGTGCCACCAACAGTAACAGGGATGTGCTATTTGGCAAGGCTGATTCCAATTCAGAGGGTGCAAGGGGACGACATTGCATCAGACACTGCATTTCACCCCAGGTACCCACTAGTGTTTGAGAAACAAAAGAGAGAAATGTTCTCCAAGAACAATGAAGCAGGGGCATGGTTTCCAACATGGACTGGATGGGGAAGAGAGTTGATGAGGAGAATGAACAGTTACACAGCATTGATAGATGAGATCTTGAATAAAACAAGCACAGACATCCAGTTGCTGAATCTTGAGCTGCGAGAGATCTGAAAACTGCAGATGGTGCATGACATGGAATTGGAACAGATCAGTGCAGCGTTGAATGGACTGTGTGAAATGACTATGCATTATGAATTATGAAGGTTGCACCTACATCAGAAATACATCACATGAGGTCCCTGACTATTACCAAGTAATCCAGGATCACCAGGAGAAAGTGGCCCAGCTGCAGAATACAGCTAGACAGATTGCCGCGGAAGACTGGAATCCTTTTCGGGGGTTCGGGGCTTTAAGAGAATGGTTCAGATCAATCCTGGGATTTATCTCACGGATTGGTTCTATGATAATGATGATGATAGTGATCCTGGTGGTAGGGATACTGCTGTACTGCATAGGATTATGCCTGTGGCCACTATGCAAGGGAGCCCTGACACCCACACAAACACAAAAGTTACCACTGATGATTCCGCAAGATATGTTCCCAGTGAAGGTGGTTCCCCCCAAGTACAAAGTGTTTGAGAATAGCAATAGTGGAGTGTAGTGGCTAAGAGTCTCAGGAGGAGAACCTGAAACTCTAGCCAAGGGGGGAATGTATTGGACTCAGGTCAGGAGATGGCCGCCATATTGAGTCAGGCAGCCATCTTATTTAGAACATTGGTTCACGTGAATATAAATAGTAGATATTAGCTGAAATAGGATTTAGCTTGCAAAGATTCTTTGGAATGTGTTAAACTAATAGGCAGAGCAATTAAACTAACGAGATCCGGGCAGATGCTGGCACGAAGTGACAGGATGAGAAAGTAGTTACTTCAAGGTCAGAGAGCTAGGGTCCGAACATAGAGAGATGTGAAAACCAGACGAGGCCTTATCTAGGATATACAATAAACAAGTTCTAGGGAGGTGGGCATGAGCAGGATCCAGAAAAGTGGTAAATTCTCAGATGTCAAAATACCATGAAGGCTGCCAATTTATGACCAATTTGTGGAATGTCTTTGTATTGAGCTAAAGGAGGTACAGACCCACGTGGGGTGGGATAGTGTCACCATGGGGTGGGCTAATTGGGATGTACCTAATTATGTATTTGGGGTATAAGACCCCATGTCTGACTGTAATCCGGGCTCAGTTTTAGCGATTCAATCCGGACTGAGTGGTGACGTCACAATAAAGTTTGCCTTTCCTAAAGAGACTCGTGTCCAGTCAATCCTTGTCCGTGCCGGCCCGGTCTTCTCCCGAAAGAGCCAGGTGGATTCCTTTAACATTATTGTGCCGGGCAGTGCTGCTGTCATATATATGTTGTTTGCGGCATTATTGTGCCGGGCAGTGATGCTGTCACATATACGTTGGCATAGTTTGCAGAGTGATTTGTTGCAGTGTATGCTCCCATTCTGTATGTCGTCCTGCTACTGGTTGGGTTTGCTGCAGACCAGTCTTTGGCAATAAAGGGGGCTGTGGGAATTTTTCTATTTATGACAAACCCATCCTAACCCCCTACCCAACCCTCTGGTGATTTATAAATCCATATTACAGAATAGAAAATTAAGGAGGAGGACAAAACAGTGAGATTAAAATCCAATGCAGTTATACAATATAATGTATATATATATGTATATATATATGTATATAATGTATATAATATATCCATCACTTGTGTTGTCTTCTTCAGACAGGGTGAGTTTGTTAATACTTATGTTTGCCCAGACCATGTGTACACAGTGTCTATCACTCTAGAAATAAAGAAATAACCCCTTCTACAATCACAACTACTTTGTAAACCTGACAGACAGCCAACATTATAAAAGAGAGAAAGACAGTAATCCACCCGCTGCACATCTCACGGGGTTTCTGTCTCTACTTGGTGGAACCTGTTTCCGGTTCTCTATTTGCAGAGAACTCTCAGGGATCTCAAGAGACCTTCTCATGACTCAAGCATTTCTCGGGCCACTTGTCTGTGCTAATTGTTTCTTATAATGTGATTTCCATGGTCTGAGATTCGTACCTTAATCTGGAGGATTGTTCTTCCAGCGTAAATCATGTGTCTTGGACCAAAGATGGCAGACACAGATCATAGATTTATCGCTTAAATGTAGACTTGTCTCTGACCTTACTTTAATGTTTTGCTTTGATATTTGGTGACAAAGTTTCACTTTCTGTATGTCTTGTCCTTATACATTTAGTGATACATTGTTGTAACCTTTGACAATCTTTTTATGGCATTGCCTTGCATGTATAGGATTTATCCTTATTAGACTACTATACACGGTCTGCCAAAAAAGTCACACATTGTATATATTGTATATATTTTGTTGGGCAGCCTTTTGCTGTGATTGCAGCACGCAATCGATGTGGAATCATCTCGATAAGCTTAGGCAATGTCACGGCATTTATTTCCTTCCAGATTCACATTCATTTGTGGCTAAGATCTTGTATTGATGATGGGAGAGTCGCGGCGCTGCGTAAAGTCTTCTCCAGCACATTATCCCAAAGATTAACCTCAATGGGGTTAAGGTCTGGACTGTGCGGTGGCCAATCCATGTGTGAAAATGATGTCTGGTGCTCCCTGAACCACTCTTGCACAAAAAAACCCATTGATGGAAAAACCTGCTCATTCAGGGCTCTATTACATTCTTTGCACATAATTTAACGCGTGCGCAAAAACGCATTAACGCGAGGGGCAAAACCCTTTGCGCTGAACGTCGTATTACAACGTTCACGCACAAAATGCGCGTTAACGTCTAACGCGAGTGACCCTGCGCGAACCCTTTGCGAGCGCAATTTAGTGCACGCATTCCTATACTTAACATTGTGAGCGCAAATGCGTTTGTGCGCTGCTGCGCGCATGGTATTACAATCTGTAACAACCTAGCAAATTGTAACAACCTGAATGTACCAAACTGCGGATTCACGACGGATAACGTCGATGCGCAGGTTTTTTTTTACTAGATCAGTCAAAAATGATGGCCACTACCTTGTCTTACGCCAGAACGTATGTATGTTGTGCGCAGTCCTCCCAAAATGATGGACTCGCGTTAAAAATTAGATTGCGCTCACTGATTTCTGCACGCAACGGTACTTTTTTTGCGCGTCGGTTTTACGAGCGCAATTTCCTGAAGGATGAAAAAATGCGCGAGGAATGTAATTCCAGCGGTGAATTTTGTGCGTTAACGTTTAACGCTTTGTGCAAAAAAACATGCGTTTTGTGTGCGTTTTTGCGTTAAGTATGTAATAAGGCCCTCAGGATATTCAGGAAGTCACACGACCTCATTTTTGGGACAAATAACATCGATGAACCTACAACTGACCATTGACCAACTGAAGCAACCACCAATCATAACAGGCTGGGACTGTAGGTGTTGATTTCTTTTTTGGCCAATCAGTGTATTCATTATATTATTTAGTGATTTAGATCATTTTTTGTCACTGTTCTCGAAGGTAGATTATGTAACTACAGTAGAAAAACAAATGACTTTATACCCTGAGAAAAAAAGTAACTTCAACCAACCCATAATTTAAATCACACCGATTGCCCAAGTAAAGGGATTTTAGGATCAATAAAATAACATTTAATAGCATTAGCTCCTTTTCAGATCATTCTGATCCCTGTTAGATGAGTTTTACATAGTTTTCCACGAATCTCAGCCTCATAAAAAAATAATGGGACGTACGTTAAAGAAGGATGTCCAAATCACTGCCAGCATGTTCTAAAAGTAATTTTAGGAGGGATTCTATCCCTTTCTTTTTTGTTCCAATATAATATTCTCTTCTTTTATTCATATTGGACATAGCAGCTTTTATATCATAAACTCTCTCTGTCTTTAAATTTTTTAGCAGTACTAATAAAGCGCGCACCTTTATTCAGCTCATTCCCTCTTTCTCAGCTTAAAATCAGAATGAAGTCCGTATCTGTCTGATCGCCTGGGGGATACCATAAACAGATTGCCAAAAGAGTTGTTTTTAGTAATAGCCTAACATGGAATACAATATTTAAGCCGTAGTTAGGAGCATTAAATTCCACATTTTTTTTTTTTGAGAAAGGATTTTACCAGGAAGGATACATTGAGATTTCTCTCGTTTTCAAGTATGTCCTGGGTGGCGAGTATGTGCCGTTAGGTGTCTTGCCCAAGGACACTTACTGGAGAGGTGCTCTTGCCAGGATTTGAACCTGTGTCTCCACGGTTATAAATCAGTGATGTTACCTCTACTCTACACTGCCTGGCCAAAAAGGTCACCTACATGAATAGGTATGAGACTTCCATTGGATAATTACTGCAGGGCTGTCAAACTCACAACCCCCCAGATGCTGATGCCTACAATTCCCAGAATTCATTCCATGCAATAAATGACCAGGGAATCAAGAGAGTTGTGGTTCAGGAATATCTGGAGGGGCCTGAGATTGACTGCCCTGGATTAATATGTTTCAAACAGCAAAAAAATGAGGTCATGTGACTCCCTGAATATACAGAAAGGCCCCTGATGGCACAGCGGGCATATTCCAAGATGGCAATGCCAGGAATCATCAGGCTCAAATTGTGCAAGAGTGGTTGAGGGAGCATGAGACATCATTTTCACACATGGATTGGCCACCGCACAGTCCAGACCTTAACCCCATTGAGAATCTTTGGTATAATGTGCTGGAGAAGGCTTTACGCAGCGCTGCGACTCTCCCATCATCAATACAAGATCTTGGCCACAAATTAATGCCACTCTGGATGGAAATAAATGCTGTGACATTGCATGAGCGTATCGAAACGATGCCATGGTGATTGCGTGCCATAATCAAAGCAAAAGGCAGTTTGATGAAATATTAAGAGTGTGTGACACATTTATTGGCCAGGCAGAGTATATTGCAGAATATTAGATTTCACCGACAGCATCATTCGATAATTGTTTCTTAAGGGGTTAATAATGAGAATTTATATGTCATAAGAAGTGGTGTAATCTAATTTTTGCCTGGAATGAATCATGTAAGGCATCTTTATTCTGATTAACACGTTAAGCCTGAGTCAGAGCTGGCATTATGCGGTGTGGGCTGAATTCAATGAATAGCAAGGCTGAAGTACGTGGTGCAAATATGCTAATTATTATTTATAGTGTGTCAATAAATCAGCAGCAATGTACGGAGAATAAAAGAAACATATAAATAACTTATGGGAAACATGTTTACAAAGACAAGTGGCTTTAAGGGCTGGACTGGACATTGGGCAAAATGCCGTAGTCAAAATGGGGAGATCAAAGAATACCCTCTGACCAATGTTAGGTCAGCAAGATGGCTTTATGGGGTGTATGGACTAGTGGGGAGTTAAACAGATCTCCCAAACATCTCCGTAGCTGCCTGACGGCTTTTGGCATTGTCCACTTCTTTTATTAAGTCACTTGGACACATATATGGATTTCTGGATGAGTGGAGAGCACACATGACTGGCCTCCATCCATACAGAGGAATCGGGAGTCGAAGTAAGGACTTTGCTGGTAAGAGCATGTGTATAGGCCAGTAGGCAGAAATATGTAGGCTTGTCTTATAAATAGCAATAACTCAATAATAGTAAGAGATAAATAATGGACGTAAACCAGAAATATGTTTCTTTTCATGCGGTGAATCAATTTACTGAACGTAGGAATATGACTACAAAGTGATTAAACATGGTGGACATTCTACAGTAATCACCATGATACTCATTCTGCCACTTTGTGCTACAATGTAACTACATGACCCACCATTGTGACATGTTAAAAGAACTAAACTGGCCTTCGCTGGAATCTAGACGCACCCTTCACCTTTCCAACCTGGTGTTTAAGAGCTTTTCTGGGAAGCTACCACCCTACCTGAATAGGTTGCTTCCCCCAGCAGTTCCCTCATCCTATAACCTCAGATCAAGGACCAGCACCTTACTAACAATACCACAATACAAAAATAAAGTGGCTCGATCCTCATTTTCCTACAGAGCACCACAATTATTGAACAACCTCCCAGACGCCATCAAATCTTCCATCCCTTAAGAGATCTCTATTAACATACCTCAATACAGAATGCACCTGTAAACATGTAACATAATAACTATTTCCTACATATTTATTTTTCTGTTAATCTGTATATTTGGTTTTGTGTTAACCCTTTCACTGCTGAGGACATTTGGGGAACGTCCTAATTGACTCCTAAGGAAAGATAGGGGTGGAGATCAGGGTTCCTTTGAACCCAGATATCTCCTGACTGTTTTCAGCTAGCAGGGTCATGTTTGGTATCATTAGAAAGCACAGAGCATGGCCTTTCCAATGACACCAAATATGACCATGTTTAAAGTAAAGAAAAAAAATAATAACAATAATAATACAGAAAAGAAAAAGGTATTTTTTTAAGACGTGAAGGGGTTGATATCTTGCATTTTACTACTTTGTATTTCTGTAACCACTCAATGTTCTTGATCCCAGGACATACTTGAAAACGAGAGAAATCTCAATGTATCCTTTCTGGTAAAATCCTTTATACATAAATACATTTATTCCTTATCTGCAAGACATGTGATAACATGGTTTTATAGATATGGGAAAGATTTTGGAAAAGTAACAGAAATGGTATTTGATGTGATTCTGTCTAACCACTATCTACACGTCCACTTATCCTAAGATGCTCCTTCATTTATTGGGAGGTTTTTAATTTAGTTATAAAGCCTGTAAGAAGGAAGGGTGTCGTGGTCACGATTGTCACTAACTATCACTATTTGTGAATAAAATGTAACTTATATTATACCACATATAAAACAATCTTTAAAAGGCCACCCTCTGGTGGTACAAATTCACACACAAAACATGAATCGCAGGTAGGTGTTGGTTCAAAGTATTGCCTTAATATTCAATGTTTCTGACATTAAACTTCCCCTATTTTTTGTTCTCAATTTCTTCAAGAGTAAGAAGACCAGCGTTCGTGGGTTGGTAGGTATAGAACAATAGAGAAGAATATCAAAATAAAGATCAACAAGATGAAGTACCAACAAGAGGAGCGCTCCCCGTCATACTTCTATAGAGGCAATGGAAAGTTATTCCAATTCAGCATCTCTACTCAGCATACAAAATTCAGCACACTCTACGGTTTCGCTACTTCATAGTAGCATCATCAGGAGTTGTGAATAGTTCCTTTTTTTTCTTCTATACACTGAATCGGTTTGAAGTTCGATTCAAACATTGGCTGTTCAAAAATTTGCGAACTTTGAACTTTTCGGGACGTTCGAGGAAATTTCTAGAATTTTTTTTTTTAAAAAAATGCTTTAAAGATCCTAAAAAATCTAAAAATAAAGAGACACTTTACTGCAGAATATAATAATAAACAGTTTATTAGAAATTTAATTAAAACGGGAATATTTTTAACATTGAAGCCTATGGGATTCATAAACATTTCCCCCACCTTGTTGCTCAAACATTTACCACACCTTGGATGGTCAAACATTTCCTACTGATTGTTGGTCACACATTTCCCATTCATTGTTGGTCAAACATTTCCCATGGCTTCAAATCGTGTTTAAACATGAGCAAAAGTGGTAAAAATGAGCTCAGCGCACAGCGGTGAGATGACTCAGCACTCAGCAGTGAAAGGGTTAAAAACATTTTTTGGTGCTTTTTTTTCATTGTTACCTGTCCCCCAGGGCAGCACCCGGACCCCCATACACCTTTTATGGCCAATATCTTGCATATATGCCCTCTTGGAGGGTAGGCTTGTGCACCGATTTTTTTTTCGGTTCGATTCGATTAGATTTTTTGGATTTTCAAACTTTTCGATTCGGCTCGTTCCGACCGATTTCTGTTTCGATTCGGTTCGGCTCGACTCGTTTTTCGTGTACATTTTTTTCGGAATATCGACCATTTTTCGTATTTTCGTGTCACTTAGCTCGTTTTTTGTATCGACTTTTTCGTGATTTCGGAAATTTTCGTTTTTTGGAATTGTACATGTTTCCGGAATATCAACCATTTTTCGTATTTTCTTGTCACTTTGCTCGTTTTTTGTATCGACTTTTCGTGATTTCGGAAATTTTCGTTTTATCGGAACGTCTTTTCTCCTCGTTTCAAAGCAATAAATTTCGATTTGACACATTTCAAGTCCATTCGAAAATTCCGAAAATATTTCGTTTCGGCTCGGAAAACTTTTCGCATCTGCCGTTTTCGGATCTAAAAATTTTCGGAAAATCGGCCGCATCCGAAAACACGAATTGGGAAATTTCGTGAAAACTCCGAAATTCCGAAACCCGAAACGCACATCCCTATTGGAGGGGACCCTTAATTTTCAAATGTTCGAGCCCCATTGACTTTAATGGTGTTCACATTGTGTTCGAGTTCGCGTTCAAACTTTTTCAGGTGTTCGAGTTCGAATGAGAACCGGACACAGGGGTGTTCGGCCCATCACTAGTTTTGAAGACAGGTTTGATGAGCGATGTTTTAAATATTTGACCAAACTCTTTCCTTGCATGAAACATGCCGCTCATCTCCAGGTACTAAAACCAAGAAACATCACAATCAAACTTCTGATTCGCCTTCATTACACTGTCACAGAATTTAGTGCCGTCTCTCCAGAGGACAAGTAGCACTGATTAGGCTGCTCGTTCCACATCTCGTAAGCCCCTGAAATCCCTCAGAATCTATTGAATAAGAGGAAGAAGGCTGTTGTGTTTGATTGAGTACATTTCTCTCTATATTACAGCCCCGGGGATGAAATCTCATGTCTCTTGAAGGATGTGCTACACTTCCTAGTTGTTTTTTTTTTTATTTTATTTTTCTGTGTGTCGCATTGATTAAAGCAGTATTGCGCAGCCCCTGAGCCGTACCTTTCACTCTGCTGCGCATCGATGTCATAATAACTGGAAATGTACAGCGCAGAAAGTTCCATCAAGTGGAATGAACGCAGGCAATGGAGAGAAATGACCACCCTGGCTCTCTCTTATTTTTTGACAGTCGCTAGAAAAATAATAAAAAGGAAAACAATAGCTCTTTGCTTGGATGTTGAAAATAAAAATAAATAACACGGAAAATTCTGAGAGAAGGAGATGAGCCTGTAATCCTGTTCTTCTATTTCGATGCATTATTATTCAAACCTGCGCCATGCTGCGAGGAAAAGGAACAAACGTAATATTATCAGACTATATTTCCCAACCCTCTGCAGTGGGATATTTTGGTGCATCTTGGGTCATTATTAATAATAATAATAAATATCATATTATTTAACTGGGTTGTTTAACCACTTGGCTGCTAAGGACGCGCTCAGCGCGTCCAGCCAAGTGGTTCTCCTGTGCTATGGATGTGTCGAGCGCGTCCTAGCACAGGAGGCAGCAATCGGCCGGGATTCCGGCTCACCCCGGTGTGGGCTGACATGTTGGATGTCAGCCCGGCACTCCGGGACCCCGGCAGGGAAAATAGATGTCATTGCGCTAGCGCAATGACATCTATTACAGCCCCCCCCCCCGCGAGTGCGGGGAAGGTGCCTGAAAGAGAGGAGGGCAGGTCCTTTGGACCTCTCTCCTTCCCCTTCCGTAAGGACAGAGGTGAAAGTCAGGCACCGTTTGGAAGGGCACAGCCTGCCCTTCCAAACAGTGGCTGGCTTTAACCCCTTGGGGGCCGGATCGTGATTCGCACCAAAAAGCGCCAGATCACGATCCTCTCCCGGAGCTGGCCGACACCTTGGATGTCAGCCACGCTTCCGGGATCTCTCCCTGATGACTGGTGTCATCCTGCATAGCGTGATGACATCAGTTCTGGAGTTAACCCCTAGCTGCCACCAATGGTGGACATAGGGGGTTCCAATGAATCCTGTATCTCCCGATCCGTGGCAGCTAGGGGTTAATGTTTGATATCGTTGGATCGGCCAGAGCATGGCCTTTCAAACAATACCAAACATGACCATATTAAAAGTTAAGAAAAAAAGAAAATGAAAATAAAACAATATAAAAAAAACCCCCAAAAAAACAAGTTTTTTTTGTTTTGTTAATGCAGCAATATTGTTCCCATTGCAATTATAATGTGAACAATGATGCTGCACTAACGATTTTTGTATGGGGTGCGTTTGTTAAAAATCATGTCATTTTCCCCCAGAAAAATATAACGTGTCCCCCATTTCTATTTTTTTAACAAGCGCACCCCATAGAAAATATAACCGCAAATGCTCGCATGTCAAAATGTGAAAAAAAAAAACTTTACACTTTTTAAATTATTGAAAATTCAAATTTTATTGCATTTTTTGTTATAATATACAGACAGGACATGACGTATACATATAATAATGATATATTATGAATCTGCCGAGTCTGCCGGAAAGAACGATATATAATATGTCTGCGTCATATATAATAAAATAAGGCTTCAAAACGCGTTTAAACATGATGAGCGAAACCGGTAAAAATGAGCTCAGCACAGAGGCGTGAAACGCCTCAGCAGCGAAAGGGTTAAGTATTAATCCCTTCTAACAACCGCCTTGGATTTCCCTACCCTTCATCCATGCCCAAGGTGATCGACACATGCACCACTAGTATACCCTCAGTCATTCCGTTATTGTTAAACATTACGTGCCTTTACTTAGGAAACAGTTGTTTACCTGCAAACTTCTCAATCAACTATTTATAGGAATACAAGGGGTTTTCAATTTGTTATTTTAACCCCCTCACTGCCAAGCACTTTTTGTTGAAAACATTCTTATGTTAACATTTATTTGAATCATGGGATGCGAAGTTAAGAATTAATCATATAGTAAAAGAGAAATTTTTCACAGAAATCGATGTTCTGAAATAGATATAAAGTAAAATAATGAATGTTTGCTCATTTTTTTTTAGTTTTTCATGTATTTGTTTATCATTTACAGAAATATTGTTGGAATGAAATGTTCTGAATTCTAGATGGTCTCTCTTATTTTACACAATTACCCGCGGGGTCTACATTATCAGCATACAGGCAGAAATGGCCTTTATGTGAAATACATTAAAGGGGTTATTAAGAGAGCACCGAAATGTCACATTTCATTCCTTTCTTGTTCGCCGCACTTCAGAACGTTAAATTGGCCGACCCTACGTTGAATTCAGCATTTACCGCAGGGTCCCCGAAGTGCAGGGATTCGGCCAGCCGAAGCATCCTCAAACTGCTGAATCGATTGCATAAACTGCAGCAAAACCGCCGAATCGATTAAAAAAAACAGCAAATCAATATGAAAAAGCTCCGATTCCAGCCACAAACTCTCCGAAAAATGCAGATGACACGTCGAACAGACCGCGACCAGCTGTCGGAAAAAGTCAACCAGTCGACGAACAGGGGTAAAAAAAAACAGAAAACACCTGCAACTTTTAAAAAGTATTTTTTTAAAAAACGAATGCATGAAAATGCCTAGAAATAATATAGGTCCTATGAATAACAATAAAAAGATCTGTTACAGAATAAAAAGTAAACGCCATGTAAAAAAAAAACGGAATTAAAAAATTTCCCCCAAAAAGTCCCACAAAATTCCTAAAAAATAAATAAAAAAAATCTATAAATAAGGAGACTTTTTGCTGAAAATGAAAAGAATGAACGGTTGAATAAATATTTAAGAAAAACAGGAATTTTGTTTGCATTAAAACCTCTGGGATTCACCTGCTTAAACCTGTCGAATGCAGCCGATGGATCGGATCTGTAAGCGCCTGCATACCTTTGAATTTGTGAGTGTGAAGTGAGCGCAAGCATGTGAATCTGTCAGTCTCTGCATGTCTGTGAATATGTAAACGTGTGCAGGTGTTTGGAGGAATTCAGAGTATAGGGGTTTTCCAAAGAGCACCGAAATGTCAATGACGAAAATGTCTGGAATTAACATATAAGGTCCTATGCATAATAATAAAAAGGTCTGTTACAGAAAAGAAAAAAACGCTATTTAAAAAAAAAAATCAGAAAAAAAGTTTCCGAAAAAAGCCTGAAAAATCCTAAACAAAAATAAATAAAGAGACTTTTTGCTGCAAATTAAAAGAATAAATGGTTTATTAGACATTGGATAAAACCAGGAGTATTTTTAACATTGAAGCCTATGGGATTCGCCTGAATAAACCTGCCGATTGAAACCACCGAACAACAGGGCATTTCATTGACATTTCTCTGCTGTTTGGTGTCTCTGAATAGATTAACCATTGCATCTCTATGGGGGATTTCACTGACGCCGAACAGGATCTGTATTTTGCAGGCAATTTGCCAAAATTTAGCAAACTGCCTGCTTTCTGAATAGCTGATTGGCCCCGAAATGTCACCATATGGTGAGATTCCCTGTTCGGTGCAATTTCGGGGCCAGATCTGCTGTCTCTGAATAACCCCTTAAATGCTGCCTTTTTAACAGCAGGAATGTTTGTCTGTCCTGTGTGAATTTGATTGATGTGGCGCTGCTGCAGTGACTGTAAAGGGAAATGTAATGGGCAGGAAAGGTAATGTTGGAGACACTGGTCTGCTAAGGCTGAGGTCAGACTAACGCATTTTTAACGTGCCTTTAGGCGCACTTAATCACGGCCGTAGTAGCAGCAAATGACGGGCAATGACGGCCAATATACGAAGTACGGCCGCACGAAAGTCCGGTCGCGCAACGCAAGTGGAAAATGAACGCATTTTTTCGAGACTGCAGAACCACTAGTACTGACGTACAGAGTGCGCTGCATCCGCTAGCGGCGTGTGTGTGTGATTAGGAGATGTCAGACGCTGCTAATGTCCAGCCAACATAACGTCCAGATGCAAAAAGTGTTTTATTGACGATCCGTAAAAAATCACGCACGAATATGCGTGTCGTCTGACCGTTTTCACGCATTCCGTGAAAAAATACGTCAATGCGTTCGGACGCACTTTTTGACGGTCGCTGCGAATAATGCGTTCGTTTGACCCTAGCCTTGGATGTTTTTTGTTCATTTTAATTCTGTAAACAAACAAAAAAAAAAATATTTCCCCTCAGTCTTTTCACTCTTTTTTGGGGATGTAGGAGGACTCCAGGTATCTCTGCCTACAGGCACCTGAGATACACACCCACTCCTGAGCGCGGGGTGGTGTGTCCTTGTACCATAAGGCTGGGGTCAGACGAGCATTTTTTTAAAAAAATCTTTATTTATCAAGACGTAATGTACAATAAAAAAACAATAACAAATACTCACAGGTACCACATAACTATCCTTAAAATACCCGTTACATATACGTTCCGGAGTATGCTACAGTTGTGTTCAAAATTATTCAACCCCCACTGAAATTGAGTGTTTTGGCCAGTTTGACATTGATTTTGATCATTCAGTCATCTTGCTTACAATTAAATCAAAGAGGCACGTGTAGGTCAGACAAATATAACATAACATTTATAATGAAATAACCACAAATGTCTTTTCTGTGCTCACATCATTATCAGTTTTATTCAACCCCCAAGTGACATTCAATCTTAGTACTTAGTACAACATCCTTTTACAGTTATAACAGCTTTTAAACGTGAAGCATAGCTTGACACAAGTGTCTTGCAGCGATCTACGGGTATCTTCGCCCATTCGTCATGGGCAAAAGCCTCCAGTTCAGTCACATTCTTAGGCTTGCGCACTGCAACTGCTTTCTTTAAGTCCCACCAGAGGTTCTCAATCGGATTTAAGTCAGGTGACTGCGATGGCCACTCCAAAATGTTCCAGCCTTTAATCTGCAACCATGCTCTAGTGGACTTGGAGGTATGCTTGGGATCATTGTCCTGTTGAAAGGTCCAACGTCTCCCAAGCCTCAGGTTTGTGACGGACTGCATCACATTGTCATCCAATATCACCTGGTACTGAAGAGAATTCATGGTACCTTGCACACGCTGAAGCTTCCCTGTACCTGCAGAAGCAAAACAGCCCCAAAGCATGATTGACCCCCGCCATGCTTCACAGTAGGCAAGGTGTTCTTTTCTTCATAGGCCTTGTTCTTCCTCCTCCAAACATAGCATTGATCCATGGGCCCAAACAGTTCTAATTTTGTTTCATCAGTCCACAGAACACTAGCCCAAAACTTCTGTGGTTTGTCCACATGACTTTTGGCATACTGCAGTCGACTCTTCTTATTCTTTGGAGACAGCAAGGGGGTGCGCCTGGGAGTTCTGGCATGGAGGCCTTCATTACGCAGTGTGCGCCGTATTGTCTGAGCTGAAACTTCAGTACCCACATCTGACAAATCTTTTCTCAGTTCCTCAGCAGTCACACGGGGACTTTTCTCCAATCTACGCTTCAGGTAGCGCACAGCAGTCGAAGTCAGCATCTTCTTTCTGCCACGACCAGGTAGCGTTTCAACAGTGCCCTTTGCCTTGAATTTGCGAATGAAGCTCCCTATGGTCTCTCTTGGTATGTTTAACATCTTTGCAATCTTCTTATAGCCATTGCCCTTCCTGTGAAGAGTAATCACCTCTTCTCTTGTCTTCCTGGACCATTCTCTTGACTTCATCATGTTTGTAACCACACCAGTAAATGTCTAGAAGGAGCTGAGTATCACAGTCATTTTAAAGCTGCCTAATTGGTGCTTATTATGCTTTATTGCTGCTCCGTGACATCCACAGGTGTTTTCAATACCTGATTGAAAACACTTGAATGAACCTCTGTTCTTCAGAGTGGTAGTCTTTAAGGGGTTGAATAATTGTGTCAATGAAGAATTCACAAAATAAACATTTACTACTGTATTACAAAACCAATTGATGTCATCTTAGTTGCATATGGTTCGTTAAAAAGTCCTTGTAGGATTTCATTCTGAATACAATTACAAATGTACACTAAATTCCCTAAAACCCTTTACAGCATTGGGGGTTGAATAATTTTGAACACAATTGTACATACGAACGATAAAACAATATCACGCGTCACTTTTCCAATAAAAAAAATAAAAAAAAATCAATAAAACAAACATTTCAAAGAAAAAAAGGAAGAATAAAAGAGAAAAGAAGAGCGTTTTTAAGAGTGGAAGGAACGCAGTGGCGGAAGTACCAGGGTCTCAGCGGTCGCAGTTACGACCGGGTCCTGGCATTCCGCCACTGGAGGGGGGCCCAGCGCCGCCGCCAGATTCTGGCAAAAAGCGCCAGAATCTGGGAGCAGCGCCGCCGGCTGTTCCCCTCCCTGCGAGCGGCCTGCTGGCTTGCAGCTTGGCCGCTCGCGTGGGATGGGAACTAGCTGACCAGCACACGAGATCTCGCGAGAACTCGGCTGCGCTGGTCAGGTGGGTTCCGGTGAGCGGCCAGGCTGTATGCTTTCAGCGGCCGCTCACCTCGGAGAGGAACGGCGGCAGCAGAGGAGCCTGAGGTGAGCTGGGGGCCCTATATACCCATAAGAGCTGGAGGCAAATCTATCCATAAGCTGGGGCAATATATCCATGAGCTGGGGCAGTATATCCATGTGCTGGGGCAGTATATTCATGTGCTGGGGCAGTATCCATGTGCTGGAACAGTATCCATGTGCTGGGGCAGTATATTCATGTGCTGGGGCAGTATATTCATGTGCCTGGGGCAGTATATCCATGTGCTGGGGCAGTATATTCATGTGCTGGGGCAGTATCCATGTGCTGGGGCAGTATATTCATGTGCTGAGGCAATATATCCATGAGCTGCTGGGGCAGTATATTCATGTGCTGGGGCAGTATATTCATGTGCTGGGGCAGTGTCCATGTGCTGGGGCAGTATATCCATGAGCTGGGGCAGTATATTCATGTGCTGGGGCAGTATCCATGTGCTGGGGCAGTATATCCATGAGCTGGGGCAGTATATCCATGAGCTGGGGCAATATATCCATGTGCTGGGGCAGTATATCCATGTGCTGGGGCAGTATCCATGTGCTGGGGCAGTATCCATGTGCTGGGCAGTATATCCATCAGCTGGGGCAGTATCCATGTGCTGGGGCTGTATATCCATGTGCTGGGCAGTATATTCATGTGCTGGGGCAGTGTATCCATGAGCTGGGGCAGTATATCCATGTGCTGGGGCAGTATATCCATGTGCTGGGGCAGTATATTCATGTGCTGGGGTAGTGTATCCATGAGCTGGGGCAGAATATCCATGTGCTGGGGCAGTATCCATGTGCTGGGGCAGTATCCATGTGCTGGGGCTGTATATCCATGTGCTGGGGCAGTATATTCATGTGCTGGGGCAGAATATCCATGTGCTGGGGCTTGTATAGTCATGTGCTGGGGCAGTATCCATGTGCTGGGGCAGTATCCATGTGCTGGGGCAGTAACCATGTGCTGGGGCTGTATATCCATGTGCTGGGGCAGTGTATCCATGTGCTGGGGCAGAATATCCATGTGCTGGGGCAGTATATTCATGTGCTGGGGCAGTATCCATGAGCTGGGGCAGTATATCCATGAGCTGGGGCAAATATATCCATGAGCTGGGGCAATATATCCATGAGCTGGGGCAATATATCCATGAGCTGGGGCAAATATATCCATGTGTGGCCTGGGGGCAATATATGTCCATGTGAGCTGGGGGCAATATATATATCCATGTGAGCTGGGGGCAATATACAGTATATATCCGTGTCAGCTGGGGGCAATACTATCTTTTTTATATTGCAGGAAAAAAAAAGTAAAAATATAGATTTTTTTGGGGGGTTGGGGGGCCCTTCATGGATTCTTGCACCGGGGCCCTCAGGTTTCTAGTTACGCCACTGAAGGAACGTACATGAGAGTGGACGTTCCTTCCACTCTGACACCATCTGGTCACCTCGCTGAGTGCAGTTAGTGCGCTCGGCGCTGCAAGGCTCGATTCTCCTATGGAGGATCGCGCTTTGCAGCCACGTCGAACGCGCGTGGTAGCGCTTCAACGGGGAGGCTTTAAAATCGTCCGCATCGCACTCGCTGTAGCGCATGCAATTCGTACACGCGCTACAGCGTATGGCCAGCTCCGTCAAAGCGTCACAACGCTGCGACGTGCACCGGGAGGCACGTCAGTATAGGCACACAGGGTTATTCAGAGAAATGTGAAACTCTGGAGAACTTTTGGAGAAGTGAAAATTCTAGGTCAACATAACCAAACCAGAAAAATTCTCCCATTTATCTCACTTTCCTAATCAGCTACTTTGACCTAGAATTTTCACTTCTCCAAACGTTCTCCAGAGTTTCACCTTTCTCTGAATAACCCTGATAGTGCGCTCGTCTGACCCGGACCAATTTAGAGAAGAAGTAAAGCTGGTTATAATTTATGGAGGTACTGTTTACTGAATCAGTGCAGTTTCTTTAATTCCTTTTTGTAGTATTTCATTGGGACAGGAAAATGGGCAGCACTTTTCATGACGAGGCCAGCTGAGTGCAAGAGGGGAAAAAAAGAAATATGTGGATACGGCGACCCTCTGTGATGCCCCATGAAACATTGTAATAATGTAATATATTGTTATTAAGGGAAGGATATAGTGTGTTTGCGCCACACGGATTCATCCGAGGGCGTATTGAAAACAGATTCCCGTCCTTTCCGTGCCACCAGAAGCAATATTCCCTCTGCAGTGCGCTGTGAGTATAATACACGGTCCGTCCGTATGACTAAACTCAGCACGCACGGCGTTTTATTGCTGCAAATAGTGGCAAAACGCAGAAAGACGAAAACTCCTCACCTGCAGCATGGCCCGTAACCATGACAACGGCGCGGGAGCAGTCTGACTCATGGTAGATAATTACCCATCACGCTGCCAGACGACTCACAGAGGCTTCCCTATATAGCATTAACCCCTGCGATCCCGAGGGCGTGATGCTCAACCAAGGTGCTTATCGCGAAAACTGTCTGAGTCTTGCAGAATTAACCCATTGTATCCCACACGATGGAACAGTTTGGATCTGAATCGAAACACAGACCAGTAAATACGAGAACAAAACGGCAAAGAAACAGAGAAGCTCAGAAGCTCAGATCTGCCACCAGCTCGTACTTACTGTTATGTGCATGTTTATTCCCATCGTCGCGGCTTGTAATCTATAAGTATTGCTCGCTGTCTACAGGGGTTTGTTTCTGTTACTATTTTTCTGTTTTTTCTTTGGACAAGCTTCTGCCCCCTCCTTTCGCAAAAAATGGGAACCGAGGGTTCTTTGATCCATTATCTCTTTGAGGGCCTTGGGATGGAATAATTCAGACATAACAATCCAACCTCATGAATGATCACATAAAACAATAGAAAACTGTCCCGTACCACTCGCAGGGGCAAAAATGTACAGAGCTGCAAACACATTCGTAAACCAGGCATAGGGCTATAGGGACCAGAATATGACAATGATAGTTAATATCTGTGGGCATCAAGGGGTCAGTGCCCACAGGTTGAGGAGATCGCTATGTATCACCCACATCTGAGGACCTCTCCCTCCTGACGTAAACACATGCAATTTACTTAACGGATAAATCCATGCACTGAATCCTGATTCTGCCATGCGCTGCTAAGCGACTCACAGGAATTTAAATGATTAGGAAGTCTGTGGACTCTTTTAAACAGGTAAAACTTGCTAAAAATAGTATAGAATTGGTGGATGCAAATTAGGAAACTGCTTATTTAAACATACTGAAATGATATTGACGCCTCGCCCTCCTACAATCTATTCTGAACGCCTCCGCCAGGCTAATTCACCTCACCCGCCGCTCTGTCTCTGCTGCTCCCCTCTGCGAGTCCCTTCACTGGCTCCCCATCCACTGCAGAATCAAATTCAAAATCCTTACCCTGACCTACAAAGCTCTCACTAACTCAGCTCCCCACTACCGGTCCTCACTAATCACCAAATACACCCCAGCCCGCTCCCTAAGGTCAAACAGTGACCTGCGCCTATAGATTCCCCGCATCACCTCTTCCCATGATAGATAGTGGGATTTCTCACGCTCAGCTCCCATCCTCTGGAACGCTCTATCTCGTACTGTCAGACTTTTGCCTAGTTTCTCTTCCTTCAAACGCTCCCTTAAGACATTCCTATTCAAGCAAGCCTACCACCTGACTCACTGATACACCTCACTGCCCCAACCAGTACATCACTCTCACCTTGCAGTCCATCACTCTTAGGCTAGAGTCAGACTAACGCATTTTTCGCATTGTCCGTGAAAAAAGTGCGTTCGAACGAATGGATGTATTTTTTCACGGAATACGCGATAGCGGTCATACGATGCGCATTTTCGGCGTGATTTTGTACGGATCATCAACAAAACACTTTTTGCGTCTGGACGTGATGTTGGCCAGACATTAGCAGCGTCTGACATCTCCTATTCACGCACACATGCCGCTAGCGGACGCAGCTCACTCTGTACGTCAGTACTAGCAGTTTGACGTTCTCGAAAAAATGCGTTCGTTTGCCACTTGCGTTGCGCAGCCGCACTTTTGTGCGGCCATTCTTCGTATGCTGCCCATCATTGGACGTCATTTGCTGCTAGCATGGCCGTGATTTAGTGCTGCTAAACGCACGTTGATACTGCGTTAGTCTGACCTTAGCCTTACCTTGCAGTCCATCACACTCACCTTGCAGTCCATCACTCTTACTTGCAGTCCATCACACTCAACTTGCAGTCCATCACTCTCACCTTGCAGCCCATCACTCTCACCTTGCAGCCCATCACTCTTACCTTGCAGTCCATCACTCTTACCTTGCAGTCCATCACACTCATCTTGCAGTCCATCCCTCTCACCTTGCAGTCCATCACTCTTACCTTGCAGTCCATCACAGTCATCTTGCAGTCCATCCCTCTCACCTTGCAGTCCATCACTCTTACCTTGCAGTCCATCACACTCACCTTGCAGTCCATCAGTCTCACCTTGCAGTCCATCACTCTCACCTTGCAGTCCATCACTCTTACCTTGCAGTCCATCACACTCACCTTGCAGTCCATCACTCTTACCTTGCAGTCCATCACACTCACCTTGCAGTCCATCACTCTCACCTTGCAGCCCATCAAGCTCACCTTGCAGTCCATCCCTTTCACCTTGCAGTCCATCACTCCCACCTTGCAGTCCATCACTCTTACCTTGTAGTCCATCACTCTCACCTTGCAGTCCTCTCCTGCTGTTTCCAACACTTCTAGATTGTAAGTTTTCACGAGAATAGGGCCTTCGTCTCCTCCTGTACTGGTTTGTCAAAATGTTGTTCAGTCTCAATGTATTGTAAGCCTCTCTATATTGTGCATTGTTCAGCGCTGCGGAATATAGTAACATACAAGCTATAAGCAAAAGCTTGTGTTGTGACTTGGTCAGAATTAGCAATGGAGAATGGACTGCCTGCACGTGGACCAGCTTCCTTACAAATAAATATGATACCAGTTACTGGGTGCTCTAGGGGCTCCAGAGTAACCAACTCTTCAGTATATCCAGAGAAAAGAGATGGGAGCCAGGCACAAACCAGTAGTAAAAGCACTTTTATTTGGAAAAACCTGGCAACGTTTCGGCCGCCAGTACAGCCTTTCTCAAGCCTGGCTGTACCGCATAGGCGTGCGCAGCCTATTGCATTAGGGTGTGCACCCAAAAGCTCAAACACACACTAATATATATATATATATATATATATATAATATTAACACACACAGACACACACATTCAGACAAAATATATCATTACTATCAGGATTATTCAGAGAGCGTGAAAAGCAGGAGAATGACTGGAGAATGAAAAATTCTAGGTCAAAATAGCCGATTTGGAAAGTGAGATGAAAGGGAGAATTTTTCTGGTTTGGCTATTTTGACCTAGAATTTTTCATTCTCCAGTCATTCTCCTGCTTTTCACGCTCTCTGAATAACCCTGTTGGTGTATGCTTCAGGAGTTCAGCAACCTTGGATACCCAGAGGTTTTGGAACTACATTTCAAATGAGTCTCAACTACCTTAATTAGTGGCTGAGCAACATATGTGATATAGTTCCAAAACAGCTAGAGGACCAATGACCCCCGGTATACCTCATGTCACGTCAAAATGCTAGATCAAAAAAATAAAATTTCCATTTGAATTTCGATTACATGCAGCGTGTAGATTTATTTTACCACATTTTTTCATCTAAAAGATTGTTAGGAATATAATATGGCCCATAGAATATATAACTAACGCTAACTTTAGTGCCCACCTGAGTGAGCGTTAATGTTAGCTCTGGTGGTCCTAGCGCAGGCGCACCATATTACGATCCAAATGCTAACGGGTTAAAAAACCTGTTACCGTTTGGAATCTTGCGCTTTTCAGCGTGAGGTTACTGTATTTTGTGCTCCCTATACTTAACATGGGGAGCGCAAAGTGTTAATCAGCATTAGGATTACAATATACTAACACTAATTACTGTCCGGCTGCGGTTACTGAACATTTACTCACAGCCAGGGCCTGGTGCTAATAGATTCCACTTCTGCAGAATCAGTCAGCACCAGCTGAAACCCCCCAAAAATCAGATACTTGCCTCTCATCCCACGACAAGAACTTCTTCTGGCCGCCAGGAGCAGACGGAGACTGAGAGAAAAAGTCCCTCAGTCTCACTCTGGGAATCATTCTGCCGACCTGCCGTATCTCGCAAGGACTTCAATGACGTGACGATTACATCTGCACACAAACATGAACCCAGAGGATGCGCTCAGCATGTCGTCAGCAGCAAAGTTATTTAAATGTTAAAGGGAGTGAAATTTGAGGTGAGTGACCCATTTAGGGCCATATTACAAAGTTGGTGCTAACTTAACCAAAGCTGTTGTTAACTTACCAGAGTCATTATAGCCTATGGAGCTGTTAAGTTAACAACAGCTCTGGTTAAGTTAGCACCAACTTTGTAATACTGTCCTTAACCTCTTAATGACCTGCACCAATACAGTCTCCTACCTGTACCTCACGATGCTGCCAATACGCTCGCTGTAATTCTTTTTGTGGAGTGCAGGCAGCAGATATTGTGGTGATTTCTGTGCGCAATACCAGCCTTTTGGGTCTAGGGCAAGGGGGCAACACCGGACTGCGACAAGGAAACAGGCGCAGAATTTTACACACAGCAGCCTGTTTAAAGACAAATACATGCATTTATACACACACAGCCATACGTTCAAATACAAAACTATATCCTCCCCCTACACCCCGGGGGTATGTAGCAATAAAATCCACAGTAATGTGCACTGTGTATGAGCGTATCCCAGAATCCACAACAATAAAACTCTCAGCAATGTTCGGTGTGTATTAGCATATCACAGAGCTCCACAGCAATAAAACTCCTCAGTATCGTGCATTTTGTATGAGCGCATCAGAGCTCCATTGCAATAAAACTCACAGTAATGTGCGGTGTGTATGAGCGTATCCCAGAGCTCCATAGCAGCAAAACCCACAGTAATGTGCGGTGTGTATGAGCATATCAGAGGACCACAGCAATAAAACCCTCAGTAATGTGCAGTATGTATGAGCGTAGCAGAGATTCACAGCAATAAAACCTACAGTAATATACGGAGTGAATGAGCATATCACAGCAATAAAACTCAGTGATGTGCGTATAAATATTATAAATAAAAACAACCGAGAAATAGAACACTGGGGATATAGAAAAAAAGCCAGTGTCAGTGTGGGCATAACCCTAATGTATATTAGAAAAACAGAAAGGGTAGACACCGGCTACCCAATTAAACTTTATTAAACGATTAAAATGTACACAGTATTAAATCCACTAAAAATAAAAAGATGTAACCTCCCTAAAGGAATAGTAAACCATGCCTCCCATTCCCTTTAGGGAGGTTACATCTTTTTCATTTTTAGTGGATTTAATACTGTGTACATTGTAATCGTTTAATAACGTTTAATTGGGTAGCCGGTGTCTACCTTTTCTGTTTTTTAAAATATTATATAAATGCTATTAAAAAATATGTTAATATAAAAATTGCCCCCTCTCCTGCTTACCTTCTTTTTTTTTTTTGCTTGCAGGGAGGGGGTTGAATACGAATCATTGGTGGTCCAGTGGCACAGAGGTGGGTGGGGTCGAGGAGGGGGAACCCAGCTGGCCGCATCCGATGGATAGCCGCCGGGACCCCCCATCTCCGCATGCCTGCGGCAGTGTCCGCTTCCCTGGTGGTCCCTGTGGTTTGCGGGGTGCTGCACTGCGATCTGCGCTTAGTGCACAGACCGCAGAACACTTCCCACACTGACACAAGCGGCCGGCGGTCGCTGATGACCTGTCACCTGACCGCCGGCGCTCACTGACTGTGTCATAGCGCCGGCGGTCAGGTGACAGGTCATCAGCGACCGCCGGCCGCTTGTGTCAGTGTGGGACGTGTTCTGCGGTCTGTGCACTAAGCGCAGATCGCAGTGCAGCACCCCGCAAACCACAGGGACCACCAGGGAAGCGGACACTGCCGCAGGCATGCGGAGATGAGGGGGTCCCGGCGGCTATCCATCGGATGCGGCCAGCTGGGACCCAGAATGTGTTGTGGGCCAGCATTAGGGTGTGCCCAGGCACACCCGGCACACCCCGTGCGCACGCCTATGCTGTACCGGCAGCAGAAAGGTTGCAGGGTTTTTCCAAATAAGAGCGCTCTTTCCCTTGGTAGGAATTAGCAGCTCGAGCCGTTAATATCATGGCCGCAGCTACAAGCATTAATGATAATAACACGTCAGTCATATCACCCGTCCAGTCCTAATGCCGAGGCTCTTATTTTTTTTCTTATTTTGTTTGATGGCACATCTGCTTTGCATTAGCCCAGGGGAGGTCTGGTAGAATTGTATTTCGAGAGGACTAATCAGCAGCGCTCTGTAACCATCTAAGAGCATTTGCATAAATTATTTGGTAATTAGCAGCTTTAATTGCTTTTCTGACACTAACAGTTATTCTAGGTGGATTACACTCCATAGTTGAGATGCCCAATTAACCCTTCAGACTCTGTTGTACTTATAACAATGATATTTTGGTCTGGATTCCAGTTTTCTTAATTTGGGGCAGGGACTCCTCTGGTAAACTGGGCGTATTGAGCTGTGACCACCTGTAGATCTTTTGATCACGTTGGGCTACTTATCCACACACTAACAAACCAGCAGTTGCAATGGAGCTCCTGCTCCATGCACTGACCATTTTCATACCTAGGGGGTTATTCAGAGAGAGGTGAAAAACAGAAGAATGGCAGGAGAAGAGAACAATCTAGACCAAATAGCCGATTTGGAAAGTGAGATAAATGGGAGAATTTTTATGGTTTGGCTATTTTTGCCCTAGAAGTTTCCCTTCTCCAGTCATTCTCCTGGTTTTCACCTCTCTCTGAATAGCCCTGTTAATTTTCCAATGGTTGGTGGTGTGAGAATCTCAAAAGTATCTCAATGTCACTGATACTTTACTGCTGCATCAAATCATTGAGCATCATCTGTATCTAGAGTGGGTATATGGATAGGGATGTGTTAGATTTTTTGAAATCTGGTTAGAGGAAAGAGAAAAACATAAAAAACAGTTTAAGATCAGGGGAGGAAGGTGACTCCTTTTGACAATAATGGTTGAGGGGAAAATGACCTGGAACAGTAGGTTAGACAGACAAAAAACGCAAAGTATAGATGGACAGAGAGAGAGAGAGCAATAGAGGTGACTGGGGAACAGGGGTGCAGGTTAAGGCTAGGGTCAGATGAGCGCATTTTGTACGGACTGTGCGTCCGTGCAGTACGGACGTACTTACTGACTGACAACAAGGTAGTGGCCACACAGTCCGTTTTTTTGACTGACGTATTTTTTGACTGATGTAGCAAGGAAAATAAATTACAATGAAAGAACATTCTGTCTGTCAAAAATGCTGCACGTATAAATGCAGTCCGTCTGACCATGCTCCATCACTCACACACAAAGCTATGCGGACGTTGTGGACGTGGTGCACTCTGCACGTCCGTTCTAGCAGTATTACGTTCTTGCCTAACCTGCGTCTGTTTGCAGCGTCCGTCAGCCCCTGCACTTCTGTGCGGATGTACTTCGTGTGTGGGGCTCCATTTAACACAATTGTATGCTATCACGGACGTACTTATGTGCGGGGCAACACGGACATTAACACTGCGTTCGTCTGACCCCAGCCTAAACACGAAACCAAGAGCTGTTTGGGCAGCTGGCTTAACAAAGTGACTTATGGAGGACTGTGCCACAAATAGGTCCTTTATGAGGCACATGGTAGAAGAAAATTGATAATGGCAGTAATACAATATCCACCAGACTTACCCTTTTCATGTGCAGAGAGCAAGTCAGTCAAGATCAATGGAAAAGATTGTGGCTCTGGGGTGGCTCCCAGTCAGCAACTTGCCCATCAATGCTACCATGGTAGTTAGACATGGAGCACACAGTGTGAGTATGAATGGGAGGAACAGGTACATTTGTGAAGAGAGGTATGTAATAGAGCACAATATGGGCGAGGGAGAAATATCAGGATAAGAGATATAGGACAGATGAAAAGATGGAGGTGATTAATGATGGGCCAGATGCCAATGAAAATCCTCAGCTCGAAGGCCCATGATACCCCTAATGCAGCACTGCTGTGAATTGTTAATGATGATGGAAGTGGGGAAGGAAATGAGAAAATAAAGAAAACTAGCAGGGTTATTCAAAGAGAATCAAAAAGCCAACGCACGTTCGGTGACTTTTCGTTCTCTTCAATTCGGTGCGATATGGCGATCTCATTTTGGCGACCCTGCGGTGTATTCAACAAGCACCACAGGGCCGCCATAATGCAGGCAAAAGTCACCGCAAACCCGCCGAAAACTCACCGCAAAACTAGGGCGAACGCACACCGAAACCCACAAAAACATCTGGATTAACCCGCCGAAGATGCCGGAGAAACCCGAGCAGGAGCCGATCACAGCGCACAGCAGCCGCTGGAAAAACCCGACACTGCAGACAAAGGAGGTGAAGAAAAAAGAAAAACAGTACGCTTGAATGTTTGAAAAGTGAAACGGTGTTTGCAAACAAACTACTGAGCGAAAATGTCTGAAATTCACATATGAGGTCCAATGAATGATAATAAAAAGGGATGTTGCAGAAAAAAAAAAAGATTTAAAAAAAAAAGATTTAAAAAAAAAAGGAAAAAAATGTTTGCAAAAAATCCCCAAAAATGCCTAAAAGGTCCTAAAAAAACCTAAAAATAAAGAGACTCTTTACTGCAGAATATTATAATGAACGGTTTATTAGATATTAAATTAAAACGGGAATATTTTTAACATTGAAGCCTATGGGATTTGCCTGAATAAACCTGCCTAATTAAACCACCGAATGGCAGGGCAATTCGGCAACTTTTCACTGCTGGGTTTTGCTCTCTGAATAGTCGAAGCTTTGCTTCTCTATGGGGATTCACTGCCCTTGAACAGGCACCGAACAGGCACCGAACAGGCACCGTATGTGCAGGCAATTCACCAGGATTTGGCAAATTGCATGCTCTCTCGATAGCCGAATGGCCAGGAAAGGTAACCAAACGCTGAATTTCAGCATTCGGTTACCTTTCGGCCCCTAATTCGGAGCTCTTTGAGTAACCCTGTATGTATGAGAGCAGGAACATACAAGGTGGTGTGGTATAGCCACTGGACATACGATTCAGTGCTTCCGTATTTTCCTTTATTTGGGCAGTCACAGCACATGCAGAGTAGTCATTTAAAAAAAATATATAACAAATATAAAGTAAAGCCTACTCCTCATGAAGAGTCTTACTAAACATTTGGTATACCGGACTAGAGTATTGGGTGGCTAAGCCGCTTACCAATGATGCGGAACTAAATAGAATATACTTCAATTCAGGTCTTACCTCCTTTGCTAATACACGCAGCACAAAAAAAAATAGTCAGCGCCCAAATTTGTACCACCACCAGTATCCCAATGCCAAACCAGATCTGTAGAGGTTTCCCCCAAACCAATGTGACGACAAGCATAAATATACGTATCTGGTGGCGCGATGACAATCGCTTCTTGGTATTCAGGTGGTTCTCATGATGTGTATCATCCAAATGGATTATATATAAAAAAAGAAGCAAAGCACAAAATACATATAATAGTGCAGGGTGTACAAATAGTGATGGGATATAACACTAATAAGCTGTTCCACTCACAAATGTAGAGCCCTATCACTGGCTCTGAGTGGTTAAGTACATCTGGGTCCTTTTTCTTCTTGTTATTTTGAAGGAGACCCACACCCTTCACAATTGGTGGCTCCTCTCATTCATCAGATATGAAAGAAAGCATAGAAGACGGAAAAAAAACTTTCGTGTGAAGGTCCACCAATGAGTATATAAAATGGTACAGATAGAGTGTCAACTCACATTTGGTGGAGCTTATGGCCAAGCTCTAGGTGGCAGTGCCAGTGGATTTGTTTGGGCTTTTTCCATCGGCCTGCTAATAAACCTATGGTCTATTACCCTGCCCCTAATCACACTGTTAAAGTGGATATGGACAAAAAGAAAGAGCTGTAAAATGGAGAAGAGTCCTGTAGCAGAAAGACAGCTTCAAAGACCATCCTATTAGGGGAGAATAAACCAAAAACTTGGTAAGCTAGGGACAGGACAGTATGATGCAAGGGATGGGATGCAGTTACATCACACACCAGTGGAAGTAGCTGTAGTACTGTATACACTTACTTCACTCCTTCCATGCACAAACCTGTTAAGAAAAAAAATCTAAAGTATGAGGAAAGCAATAATATAAAATCATATAGTAAAAGTTGAGCACTGAAACAGTGATGTCGGCAGCAGAAATTGACACACATAAAAAGAGCGATTGAGTCAATTGGTTTGTATCTGCTGTCACAATCCAGGTTATTTTGTTTCCATCTCTGTCATAATGTTGCTTCAAAAAGAACAATTTACCTAGGGATACAATTATTACAAAAAAATCTGATGCTTTATCCATCACGCTGATCAATACTTCCCTTCAAATTCTATGATAAAAAAGAAAAAAGAATCTCTAAAGGTGCCGTAATAAGCTACATTTCACATAGAAATTGATTGATTTTGGAACAATATTGTCCATATTATTAAGATATTGATTAAATTCACTTAATGCTATGTCTGTTATTCTATTTGCTTGCCATGAATTGTTTTCTTTCTTCTAATGTGTCAATTGGAGCCATTTGTTGGGAGGTCACTCTTCCTGTTTGGACAGACTGTTGGGTTGGGACTACACGAGCAGCGAAGCTTAACCAACTAGTGGCGTATAGTGTAAATACTTAAATACTCTTATAGCTCAGATCCTGTTGAAGCGTACTAGGACAAGAGTCAGCAACCTTGGCCCTCTGGATTTTTTGGAATGACTTTGTCCATGAGGCTCTGCCAACTTACCATGTGACTTAGTATCATGGAAGATGTAGTTCCAAAAATATCTGGGAGTCCAATGTTTCTGACTCCTGCACTAGGAGACAGCGTGAGACTAGGAAACACAGCAAGCCCATTGTTTCACAAGTCTAGTGGTACATTCAGATACTTGGTAAATGGACAAATGGGATTGATGTCTCTGCTTGTAACGTCAACTCTAGTTGGTGGATTGTGGAACAGGGTTTACAGTTTTAACACTCAACACCAGGTTAAAAACAGTAACAGGGTTATTCAAAGAGCTACGAATTGGGGCCGAAAGGCGTTCGGTTACCTTTTCTGGTCATTCGGCTATTCAGAGAGCAGGCAGTTCACCAAATGTGCCTGTTCGAGGGCAGTGAAATCCCCATAGAGAAGCAATGCTTTGTCTATTCAGAGAACAAAAACCAGCAGTGAAAAGTTGCCGAATTGCCCTGCCATTCGGTGGCTTCATGCGGCAGATGTATTCAGGCGAATCCCATAGGCTTCAATGTTAAAAATATTCCCGTTTTAATTCAATATCTAATAAACCGTTCAATATGATTTTCTGAAGTAAAAGTCTCTTTATCTATAGATTTTTTGGGATATTTTAAGCATTTTTCGGGATTTTTTGCCAAAAATTTGTTTCCAATTTTTTTTTTTTTTAAACGTTTGTTCTTTTTTCTGTAACAGCCCTTTTTATTATCATGCCCTGGACCTCATATGTAAATTTCAGAAATTTTCGCTAAGTAGTTTCTTTGCAAACAGTGTTTCACTTTCAAACATTCAAGTGAACTGTTTTCTTTTTTTTCACTCCATTCGTCTGCGGTGTTGGGTTTTTCTGGCGACTGCTCTGCGCGTCATTGGCTCCTGCTTGGGTTTTTCCGGCATTTTTGGCGGGGTTAATCCAGATGTTTTTGCGGGTTTCGGCATGCCTTCGCCGGGTTTTGCGGTAAGTTTACGGTGGGTTTGTGGTGACTTTTCCCGCACGTTCCCACACGTTTGGTGACTTTTCGTTCTCTTCAGTTCGGTACGATTTGGCGATCCCATTTTGGCGACCCTGCAGTGTATTCAGCAAGCACCACAGGGCTGCCGAAATGGGATCGCCAAATCGTACCGAATCGAAGAGAACGAAAAGTCACCGAACGTGCGGTGACTTTTCGATTCTCTTTGAATAACCCTATAAATAACCAGAAACATGTAATCACTGGTAATTATTGGAGGAAATACTGTTTTGCATATGTTTTAACAGTTCCAGGATGTGAAAGAGCAAACTAAGAGCTTGGTAGGTCCGTGACTATAACATAATTACCACTCGACTTGTAATAAGAAAACGAATACTATTTATTGCATGGCAATAACGCTCAACATATGATACATACCATTCAAATTGCAATTGCCCCCTCACTGTTTAATACGTGGAAAAAACATTGAACATTAAATACCACTTAAAGAATATGTGAGAATTGGTTAAAGCTCAGGCTCACTGATTGGGATTCTGGTACTTACTTCTTTCCTCTAAATACAGAAAGGGAGGAGGGAGCAAGGAGAAGAGGTCATGCAATGTGAAAATTAGAGAGATTTCTGCAGAGACCCAAAGGGTCTATCTTTCTGGAACGCTCATAACCTGCAAAAAATGCTTATATTATTCCATTAACGGAAAGGTTAATGAGCTGTGTGCTGCATCCTGATCATTATTGTGCCAAACACAACTTATAATTGTAGCCGAAGATTTAATTCAAGCAGGTCATATCAACACGTTGTTTCAAATGAGCAAAGGAATCCAGATTTTTTTCCTGGTTGAAAAACAAAACAAAACAATGAATATATTACAATAAAGGGATGAAAACCTGGTACATCTGTCTTTATGTCCTATCTATCTATCTATCTATCTATCTATCTATCTATCTATCTATCTATCTATCTATCTATCTATCTATCTATCTATCTAGCCACCCATCTATCTATCTATCTATCTATCTATCTATCTATCTATCTATCTATCTATTCATCCATCCATTATCTTTCTTTATATGGTTATATACAATTTTTATTTGAAAGTCACTCATGAGCTCTCTGTGAGACCTAACATATTTTTTATATTACACTATGTAGATTTTAATGACTTCAATGAGAGGTCCATATGAGCAGTGTTTTATTGTTGAAGTAGTAATAAATAATAGGAAAATATCAGAAAATAATAATTTCTTAATTCAATTCTAAACGATCTATCTCTGACTTTAGATGAGTGTTTGAATATGTGAGCTGTCTATGGTTCTAAACTGGGACCTTCATTATAGAGAGTGGGGAGCTATCCATGGTCCTGAACTGGGATCTTCATTATGGAGAGTGGGGAGCTGTCCATGGTTCTAAACTGGAATCTTCATTATAGAGAGTGGGGAGCTATCCATGGTCCTGATCTGGGATCTTCATTATAGAGAGTGGGGAGCTGTCCATGGTCCTGAAATGGGATCTTCATTATGGAGCGTGGGGAGCTGTCCATGGTCCTGAAATGGGAACTTCATTATGGAGAGTGGGGAGCTGTCCATGGTCCTGAAATGGGATCTTCATTATGGAGAGTGGGGAGCTGTCCATGGTCCTGAACTGGGAACTTCATTATGGAGAATGGGGAGCTGTTGATGATCCTGAACTGGGATCTTCATTATGGAGAGAGGGGAGCTGTCCATGGTCTTGAACTGGGAACTTCATTATGGAGTGCGGAGCTGTTCATAGTCCTGAACTGGGAACTTCATTTCACAGACTACATTGATGCACCCTTCCCATCATGACTTACATTCTCATTTGATCTTTGGCCTTTGATGTTTTAAAAGATTATTTCATGGTTTTAATACATAATATTTGTTCGTAATTATGGTATTTGACTGATTTTTTTCCTCTTTCTTCACTTTTTCGCACATTTTCTTGCCCTTTTCCTAGTTTTACTAACCATTTTTCCAGTAAAAATGTGCTCTCGTCTGAATTTTTATAGCTTTGGATTGAAACAGAACAGTATCAAGCTTCAAATCCTTGTGAGAAAACACGTTACAGAAACCATACGTGTCCTCTGCCTCACATGCCAAGTAAAGAAATTCAGGCACGATTGCAGCGGTCACAAGGGAACCCAGTAGACGTATGAGATTGAAAGTGCGTTTGCTTTTAAATGACTTTGACTTGAGAAGCGCAGAATGCGATTTGAATCCAAATACTATATGCTTGGGATAATAGGTGTATTATTTTAACTTTTTGCCACCAAGTTAATTATTACCCTGTTGTCTTTTTAGTTGTGTTTTTGTCATGATAGTTTAGCTATAGATTTAATTCAATAAAAACCTAAAATTAAATAAAATCTGGGCAGGTAGCTATAAGGTTTAGATTAAATTAGTTCAATGAGCTGATTTGACTGTAGTATATTGATGTTTTTTTTACAGAAAATGTCGAAATTGATGAATACTTGGAAAATATCTCACATTTTAAGAGGTACACCCTTTCTCCACAGCTCTGTTGACTCGTAACCTTTGCTTGTTGCAATTTTGCTGCTACGAGACTGTACAGAGCGGTGCTATTTGTATAGAAATACACAACTTTGGCTACTTTGCCCTTTAAAACTCTACCTTAACCCATTCACTACCAGAGGGGTTATTCAATAATCGCCGAAGTTACTGCCGAATTGCACCAAACAGTGAATTTCACCGTTCAGTGCAATTTCGTGGCAGTTCGGCTAGTCTGAAAGCTGTCAATTCACCAAATACTGGCGAATTGACAGAGAAATATGGTGCAGTTCGCCACAGATCGATGCAATTCGGTGACCTTCAGCGGCAGTGAAATTCTCCCATAGAGAAGTAATGGTTAATCTATTCAGAGAAGGCCAAACTGCACAGGATTCAATGTAAAAAAATAAATTAATGGTTTTATTATTTTGTTATTCAACCATTTAGTCTTATCATTTGCAGTCAAAAGTGTTTTTTTTTTTTTTTAGGTATTTTTTGGCAAAATTTTTGATTCCCATTTTTTTAAATGGCCTTTTTTTGTTGTTCTGTAACAGACCGGTTTATTGTTTTTTTATAGGACTTTTCTTAGTAATTCCATGCTTTTCCATGCATTTTTATTGTTTTAAATACCTTTTTAAAATTGGCATTTTTTTTTCCTTTATACCATCCAGTTCAGCGGCATTCGGTGACTGATCGACTTTTTCGGTGGCGTTCAGTAGATCTTCGGCTGCCTTGAGCGGCGTTCTGTGGTCTGTCTCGGTGCTCTTTGAATCACACTTCAAGTGATGTGCCATAAAACCACAGTCAGGAAGCTGTTTATTTTTTAAATCACTTCTGATGAATTATATAGTAAAAAATCATTGTGGCTGGATGTAGTGGGAGTGGCAGTCCCAGGTGGTGTAGCAATGGCTCAGATGGAAGGGTCTGTTGAGCCAGTGGTTAGTTTATGGATCATTTGACATGCAGATCTTCAGATCTACTGTCCAAAAAGGGCTACTCTAACTGGGGCTTTGTGTTTTAGAAACAGAGTCCCACCTGTTCGAACTGTTTTACCATCTATGCTGTCACGCCCGTGGTGCTAAATCATTTGGGGTACATTCTGGAGCCTGTTTGGAAACAAATTTAATTTGCAATAAATAAAATTCCTTTACATCCGTCCAGAATTAGACCAAATCAAGTATGCTAAGTATAGGGGCACCAGCAGATGCTTTGAAGACCTAATATACTCGACTTGGTAGTAAAAAAGTTAAATTCCAGCCCCCCAATAATTCCCTAAAAACGTATCTCTTTATTTTAAACGATTATATTCCCGAGTAACCTCTGCCCTTACTCCTCCTCTCAGATAAGAAGTAGGACTTGATCGAACACCTTTAAAGAAACTGTCATGTCCTCGGTACCTGCGGGTCCTCGCGGGGAGCCTAGACACCCGACAGCATCACTGGCTGGCCGGGTGCCAGGAGTTCCGGCTCATCATGCGTCTCGAGGGGCAGGGCGCAGCGTGGTGAGGCGGAGCTGCTGGCCATAAAATGCAGGGCGCGAGAAACAGCTCATCGCCCTGTCGTGGAGTTAGTTCCCACATCGCCTGGTGTATTCCTGGTGTTTCACTGCTTTCATTAATACGTTGCCGATTTTGCTTGTATGAGGACCCTGATTGTTGCTGACCCGGACTGCCTTCTTGACCATTCTCTTTCTAACCCTGTTTGTATGAGTATTGTGCATAAAGCAGATGCTGAGCATATGTTTATCTTGTACCACGCTGTCTCAGAGTGTATGTCTGCCCTGCATAGTGCTGACTCTGAATATCAATCGATCTGCCCAGTTGACAAACCAGAGCGTATGAGAACCCTGCGTGTTGTGAAACTGAACTGTGTATGTGATCAAGTTTATTCTGACCTCTGCTGCAAAAAGCTCTACTCAAGCTGCTCTCCAGTTGTGGACAAGATTAACCCTTTGAGCTCCAGTTCGTACTCTATTGTGAGACCTGCTGTGTCATATTCTTTGTTGCTGGTGTGCCTGTTCTCCCTGGTTAGGATTGATTGGGATAGTGGTCCCGACCATTCTAAGGATCGGAGGCTTTAAGGTCTGTCCGTAGGGATCCTCGCCACAGTTATCAAGTGTGAAAGAAACATGGAGAACAGTTGCACCAAGTCCTTGAGAGGACCTCTCCCACAACACCACCCAGGAACAAAGAAGAAGGACCAGACAGTCAGTTTCCAAAAAATGGCAGGTTTCTTGGGAATAATTGGCAACGTTTCGTCTCTCTCTCATTACTCCGTTACCTTTACACTCATACACTCTTCTTTTTTTCTCCTAGATACATCTAAAACCCTACATCTGAAGAGATCTCCTTATAGATTGTTAGATCTGTATCAAACACAGGGATCCTCCACCACTGTGAGTTCAAGGATGTCCAGGCACATTGAGTTGTATGTGATCATTCATTTCTAACCTTCAGAAAGTTACTGACACATTTTCATCAGGGTTTATTAAACTCAGCTCCTATATAAATTTTGCAGATGTATCCCAAATGGAAACCATGAGACGCAGATGTCTGTTTCATTCACATCCCTTCTTCAAATAGAAGGGAAACAAAACCAGGGCTGTGTTTTAAACATACTGCACCTGCTTGCGTTCTTTTGTTTCCGGTAATGTGAGCGGCATTTGCTTTGCTTTGGAAAGCACTTGTTAGCAATTATGTTTTTATTCCATGGGATTCTCTTTAACAATACATTTACAGATACATAGATATCGATTTTATGTAAATACAATTACAATCTCTGCAAACATAACATTACGCATTTGATATATTTTCAACGTTTCCCTAATTCACAGAAAACTTTTATTTATCTTCTCTTTCACTGTATGACGGAGGATTTCCGTTCTTTCTTGTCCACTATAACTTAGCGACATCGGTTGCTGATATTAAGTTACAGAACTTGAAAACGAAAGAAATCTCAATATATCCATCTTGGTAAAATACTTTATAAATAAAAAAAACATATTTTCCAATGAAACAAGATTGATACTTTTATACCAAACACAATCGTGTTAACTCTTTAATGCACAACAATGGAATAATTCAATCTTCCAGACGGGGGAAACACAGTTTCCAATTGTTTAATCACAGGCAGTCTGCAAAGTGTGACCAATGCTAAATAGACTGTCCATTCCACTCATGCATAGGATCTACTTGAATCCCACTGTGCTGGTGGAAGGCAATAAAAATTTATACAGGGATTTACTAACAGGGTTATTCAAAGAGATCCGAATGGCTGCCGAAAGGGAACCAAACGCTGAAAATCAGCATTCGGTTACCTTTCTTGGCCATTCTGCTATCCAGAGAGCAGGCAATTTGCCAAATGACAACCAGTCTCTAGTCTCCCTCCACGATCACTCTGGTCCTGCGCGTTTTTGCGAGAGCATGATGGTTTTGGCCCAGCAGCAGAACCCTCCATGGAGTCCTATGAACTCCAGGAGGTGATACTCGTGGCGGCATGTAAGCAGTACCGCGAGTATCAATATCACCTAGGGTAAGACATGCTTCTGGGCGAAGCTGCTGAAGTAGCACCTGCCGCAGAATCTCACGCTACAACGGGGACACTACGATGAAACCTGCAGGTGTAGGTTTTCCCTATTAGCGTCCCTGTTTTAGCACGAAGGAAGTACTCTGGCTCTTACTTGAGGTATGTATCCTTCTGGGATTCTGCATCTGCACGGAGATGACTTTGGCAGGGAGGGGTGCAAAACCAAGGCGGCTGGTCAGTCCTCCAAATATACAAAACCAGAATGGATGCACTCAACATGAAAATGCCTTTTTATAAGGGTGCTGCTGGAACCAGCTATCACAACAGCCGAGGACCAGCACATTTTTTGGTAGGTCCTTTTCTGTCTTAACATAATGACTGTTGAGCACAGCCATCTCTTTTTGTATCTTACTGTTAATTCTCTTGAGAGAGATCGAGAGAGGATGTGCTGATTTCCAACCCCAGACTTCCTGATGAATTTGTTGTGACATACATCCAAACCTTTAGCATGATAATAAGTCTCTATATAAATCACTCTTCTTGGCAGCCAGCTGGAATCCTCTGTGAACAGAGCTAAATTTTTGAAGATGGACACTTCACGAAGAGCTGTCACAAGCTGTTAACCCAGCTCGGAAATTCATGCCAAGACAGATCAGGGTGACAACTGGCTGGACACCTGAAGACCCAAAGATGTGAAGGCTTCAGGGTGATTCTCCACATGCCACAAGGTGTGAAATGTGTGTTTAGGCTGACATTGCCTGCTAGGAATGTACTTATTATATTTAACTGTAACACATTAAAAAAATGTATCGAAAACTGACATTTCAGAATGATCTTCCTTTTCCATAGACTTCCTTCACTTTTAGTTTCAGAAACATGATACACTTCATTACCGGCTACCACCATGATCTGCTACCTGTGAACATACGTGGCATCTCGCGTTCTTATAATGAGATAATTCAAGGTGGCAGATATGTTGAACAACAGACCCAAAAGTGGAAAGTGACACATTTTGGCATTTTAGTTCAACATTCGTTTGTGTTTGTTTGATTTTCCGCTTTGTGTCTTGAATGAAAATTTCTGCCTCTGACCTGCCTCATTTGATGGAGAATTGTCTCAAAAGAAACAAGAAGCCTTCCGTCATCTATAGTGGCCACGGTATGATGTTCCATGTGAAATCGCGTATAAAAGTGTTTTATTGCAGCGGGTAGTGTTGAAAATATATACTTATGTTCAGTACACCCAGCAGTGTAGCGATATTAATGGATGTATTTGTATTATTGGCTTTGCCAAAATGTGGTTAAATTGTACTTTGCATTCAATTCAAAGCTTATAAAAAGTTAAAAGGATTTTCACTGTAAAGGACGATGATTTGGATGTTGTTTTGTGTTATGGAATACAAAGTATTAGTTATAGTGCTGTGCACAGCGTCATGTGAGGGTCAGGGTTACTTTATTGTGTAAAGCAAAGATTTGGGATTTGAGATTTGCAGAATAAACTAAGGCTGATTACGTTCATGACATCCAAATCTACCTGTCCTCTGCATCCTTATCTTCAGATTCGGGCAACCGAATGTCTTGCCAACATCTCTTCTTGGATGACTTCACATCATCTCAAACTCAATATGTCTAAGACTGAATGTCTGTGCCTTTTCCCATCTCATACACCTCTGACAGACTTGTCAATTATGGTTGATGGCTCTACCATCCAATTACCCTCCTATGTCTGCTGTCTTTGAATGATAATTGACTCCACATTCGATCGCTTAACAATTCATTGTGGTTCCACCTACATAACCTAATCAAACTCCGACCTTTTTAGACACAAGACACAACAAAAAAACCTAGTCCATTCACTAATAATGAATAGAGTGAACTACTGCAATTTCCTCCTTATCGGCAGTCCCCTCAACAGACTTTCCCCACTCCAATCCATGCTAAATGCCTCATCCTCCTCCACCATCGCTCCGCCTCTGACTCCTATTAGGGATGTGCGTTTCGGGTTTCGGAATTTTGGAATTTTCACGAAATTTCCCGATTCGTGTTTTCGCATGTGGCCGATTTTCCGAAAATTTTTAGATCCGAAAATGGCAGATCCGAAAAGTTTTTCGAGCCGAAACGAAATATTTTCGGAATTTTCGAATGTACTTGAAATGTGTCAAATCGAAATTTATTGCTTTGAAACGAGGAGAACAGACGTTCCGGAAAAACGAAAATTTCCGAAAATACGAAAAGTCGATACAAAAACGAGCTAAGTGACACGAAAATACGAAAAATGGTCGAAATTCCGAAAAAAAATGTACACGAAAAACGAGTCGAGCCAAACCGAATCGAAACAGAAATCGGTCGAAACGAGCCAAATCGAAAAGTTTAAAAATCCGAAAAATCGAATCGAACCGAAAAAAAAAAATCGGTGCACAAGCCTATGTCAATACTGATTTGCAAGATTTTGGGAGGTAACCGAGTTAGACCTTGTTAACTGGTTACCGAGTGAATTTTACATCAAGCAGCTGCCTACCTCCTTGAAGGCACTAACACCAGCCACATACCATGACTGGTAGATACTGGGTCCCAAGACACTTTATGATTACAGAGACACTATAAGGATTATTCGCAAAACGCCAGTGTTTACCAGTATCTATAAAACTAAAATTCAAAGAGTGTGATTGGAAGCTTTACTGTGAAGCTCCTCCTTTCACTCATTGGATTTTAACTTTGTGAAATGCTGGTGTTTGTCGGTTACTGTAATACCATCCCATTTTGCAACACTAGCAAACACCAGCACCGGGTGAATGACCCTTAATGTTTTATCATTATGTCTTACATGTCATACGGTTTTTAAGTGATTGAGTAAAGAAAATTTTGACAAGTGTAATTTTGGAATTTCGTCAAGGTAAGAACGAGTGGAGGTCCAAAGGTAAGGTTAAGATCAATAAAATAATGATGATAACTCAATTTGTTTTTCAAAGCTTGTTTATTCAGCATTTCTCAACATATTCGCTGACATTCTCAACTCATTTTTTTCAAGAGGCGCCTCCACTTCTCGAAACACCGCAGAGCTGCTATCCATGGTGCTGAATAGGTTTCAGTACCAAGAACAGCTGTTGTCCTTGGTACTGAATAGGTTTCAAAGACAGGGGCATTAGGTATCTTTTATTTTTTTACCTTAATCTAAGTAATTTTAATTCATCCGTTTCACATTCCGAAATAACTAATAAAAATGAAATACAAAATAAAAATGAAATACGAAATAAAAATGAAATTCGTATTGGTCCAAAAAACAAATTGCCAATAAAAAAGAAATAACGAATCAACACGAAATCCGAATTACTGATCGTCCGAACTAACAAATCAATTTGAAATTTGAATCTCAGTAACATAACGAATGCACCAAAACAAATTAAAAAACGGAACAAACCAATACGAAACAAAACAATTTTTTTCTTGTGCATACAGTTTGTCTAATATTTGATTGCGAGAGATTTTAAAACAAAATTTCTGCAAGCAGAATCCCTATCCACTTGTAATGGAAATGATGGCCATATATATCTTGTTCCATGCTAAATACTGCCATTATTGATACACAACCCATTTCAATGTCCCTGTGTCTGACAGCACAAAGTAAGCATGTTTTCTTTGCAGATGTTCCATTGGATTGCAGTGCCATGCTGTGTTATATTGTTGCTCTTGCGCTTGGCACGGCACATGATTTATTTACGGCACTATGCGATGTCTGATCAGACTTCATATTGTATAAATACTGTATCACGTTCAAGAGACTGCCTCATTTAGTTTGTTACTAACTGATTTCTCTCCTTAATCATCTGCCTTTCACCCGGCAGGAACTAGCTGTACGGGAATGCTCTCTAAAGCTGGATGAATGCCAAGGTGATGAGTTTAATGGAGGTGTTTAAGCTGCAATGTAAAAATACAAAGGTGTATCAGTGTTTTACTGTGCATTAATAGCCTCATGCTGACTTATTCTACCACAAACAAGATCATATCACAAATGAGGCCGATCCAGTGCCATGGCGTCCATGATTTTCAAGAAGCATTATTGGCATGTCAAATACTGGTTATCTTCTATAAAGAACAGCCAATTACTTCTCTGACGAGCCAGCAAAAGATGCATTAAACATAAGAAATCTTTTTTCAAGAGTGTCTTTATTATGGTATTTTATTCTAGAAAAGGAGTCAGCAACCTTGCGTCGCCAGATGCTTTGGAACCACATCTCGCGTGATGCTCCGTTTCTCATTAGGTTGGCAGAGCCTCATGGAAAATGTAGCCCATAAACATTTGGGGCTCTGTCACCTCCTTAAAGCTAACGCTAGCGCCTGTATCACCTCCCGATCCCGTTGGCGAATCGGTATTAGCTGTTTTTAGCGCAAGTTTACTGTACTTTGCGATCCCTATGCTTAACATGGGGAGCACAAAGTGTAAGCTGAGAGTAACTAGCGTTATGATCATATAGTCCTACTGCTAGTTACTTACAGATGTCACTAACTCAAAAGGTTTGCGTCAGCTTAGAGCAGGTGCTAACTGATTCCGCTGCTGCTGATTATCGCCATCCCCTCTCAAAATCAAATAGTCACCTCTAATCCCATGACTAGAATGGCGGCCGTTCTGCCACTTCTGGCCACCGGGAGCAGAATGAGACTAGAGAAAAGAAGAACCCAGTCTCCCTCCACGATCACTCTGCCGAGCTGCAGGATCTCACGAGAGGCAAGATCCTGCCAGTCTTGTGACCCGGCAGCAGAATCCTCAATGGACTACTATGGCCTCCATGGAGGGGAAGCTCGGGACAGTGCCTTAGCTCTCTGTCCCGAGCATCTTGGACCCTAACGGCCACTAGAGGGCAGGCTGCTAAACTCAGCGCCTGCCCCGTGATCCACTGGTGAAACAGGGATGCTAAGGGGAGATTAGCGACTTCTAAATTTTCTGGTTACGGTCTCCATTTTAGAAATATTTATATACAACATTAGAATAAGATGTGAAAGTGTGTGAACATATTCATTTTCCAAAAACAGAGCAATCCCGGCTCAAATTAACCTGTTTATGTCCAATTACCCATTACAATGGAATTATTCTTGAGCAGTACAGGTCGCTGTTACGTTGTAATGCCGCAGTAGTCGACTGCACACTCGCCTGTTCAGGAAAATGCAAAGTTCTCAGGTAGGACATGAGAGCACTGAGTCATGATTTTGACAGAAATCAGTGAGATGTGAACAGGACTAGTTTTCTACCTCCCTCTACCACCTTGAGCAGTGATATGAGTAATCAGATAACCCGAACTGTGCAATCAACCAGTGAATTTTATCAGCAAATATGGACAGGTGATCCGAATGGAGGATTGATGGTTAATGAAGGACCCTTGATTTATTTTTAATACATAAAATAGATAATAGTAATCAACTATAAAAAGTAAGAAAAACTAAATAAAAATAACTTAAACAGTATACTTACTTTGAAAGTTCCCAATATCTACTCTGAAACCCCACCACCATCTCCACCAGAAACACCACCACCTTCACTGTAAATGTCAGAAGCTACAGGGATTGGATTATGTCACTTGTTATCATCTTCATGGTTGAGTGATGTGACCAATCACACATTAATGCTGATTAATTTGATACTGTGTTTGACATATTTTAAATTTGTACCTACCAGGCCTGGAATGACCATGTGGCATACAGTGCAAACGCAAGTTGGGCCAGAATGGCCTGAGGTCGATACAAATAGCATACCATGACCATTACAGTTCATCTGGCGGAACATGCACAAATGAACAGACTCATGTTCCCATTGTATTTAGGATAGGCACTATGGGTATCAGAAGAGGCCAAAACTCTGCAGATTGTGTCTGGAAAACCTGGTGTTCCAGTCTGGTTGAAGACCACTTCATTGGGTACTCCACAACATTTTGGCTGACCGAGCAGCCTTTCTCAAGCTTAACACCAAACCATACCAAAACCCAGCCGTCTTCAGGCAGACACTACCTAGATTGGGCAAAACCTGCCAAGGTGGGAACCATGCTTGCCCAGAGTCAGCATGTCCTTCAGCTTGACACCTTTCTCCCCTTTCTACACCCATTCCTGGGACAGTTTTCATCCCTAGTCCACTTAACAGGCCCTATTACATTCTTCGTGCACAATTGTGCATGCGCAAAAATACATTAACGCGAGGGGCAAAACCCTTTGGGCTGAACATCTTATTACATAATGTTCGCGCACAAAGTGCGCGTTAACGTCTAACGCGAGTGACCCTGCGCGAACCCTTTGCGAGCGCAATTTGGTGTGCGCATCCTATACTTAACATTGTGTGCGCAAATGTGTTTGTGCGCTAGTGCGTGGATGGTATTACAATCTTAGCGCAAAATTTAACAGACAACTTTTGCACATAATTTTAACGTCTTTGAAAAGCTGGTGGTAACGGCAAATTGTAACAACCTGACCGCACCAAACTGCGGATTCACAACGGAGAACGGCAATGCGCAGGTTTTTTTTTTACTAGATCTGTCAAAAATGACAGCCACTACCTTGTCTTCCGACAGAACGTATGTCTGTTGTGCGCAGTCCGCACAAAATGCGTTCGTCTGACGGACTCGCGTTAAAAATGACATTGCTCTCATTGATTTCTGCGCGCAACGGTACTTTGCGTGCATTTTTGCGCAATTTCCCGACGGATGAAAAAATGCGCAAGGAATGTAATTCCAGCAGTGATTTTCGTGCGTTAAAGTTTAACGCTTTGCGCAAAAAAACACGCGTTTAGCGTGCGTTTTTGCGTTAAGAATGTAATAGAGCCCATAGTGTCTATACTTTTTAGATCAGGGATCTCAAGCTCTGCCCCATAAGCAATATTTATTGATTACAAATCCCAGAATTCTTTGAATGCAATAAATGGCCAGAGAATCAGGGGAGCTGTAGTTCAGAAACATCAGGCTGCAGGGCAGAGTTTGAGATCCCGGTTTTAGATGTTCCTGATCTAATTCAAGAAAATGAACACGAGTGTAGACTTTTAGTATAAACTTGGTTATTGCTCAGTAAATGCTCAAAAACTATACTTTCTTAGAGCCCAACCTAGTTATTTTTGAGAGGATAAAAGCCCCCCGCACTTCTTATTTTATTTAAGAAAGATGTAAGACTGACATGAATCAGGACATAGAAACATAGAAAATGTCGGCAGATAAGAACCTTTCGGCCCATCTAGTCTGCCCAATTACATGGATACTTTACCTGGATTTATCTTTTGTTTAGGATAGCCTTATGCCTATCCCATGCTTGCTTAAATTCAATCACTGTTGAATTCACCCGCGAGTACTGAGAGAGCTATGTGTTGAAATATGTAAACCTCTGTTCTTAATCTTTCGAGATTCTTTTCTTTCAGGAATAGTACCAGAGGATTGGAGAAAAGCTGACGTGGCCCCTATATTTAAGAAAGGTTTAAAATTTGTGCCTTGGAATTATAGACCTGTGAGCTTAACATCTGTGGCTGGGAAAGCATTTGAGGGGTTACTAAGAGATAATATTCAGGAATTTATTGGGAAGTATTATGTAATTGGCAAAAATCAGCATGGTTTCATGAAACACAGATCATGTCAGACTAACCTAATTACGTTCTATGAGGAAGCAAGTAGAAGTATAGATCAGGGGGTCGCAGTGGATGTGATTTACTTAGATTTTGCCAAAGCTTTCTACACAGTTCCACACAAAAGGTTACTATTTAAGTTAAGAAAAATTGGTCTAGATGAAAATACTTGTTTTTGGATAGAAAACTGGCTAAAAGATAGGGTACAGAGAGTGGTCATAAATGGTACATTTTCAAGATGGACACCAGTGGTGTCCCTCAGGGGTCTGTTATAGGACAAATACTATTCAATTTATTTATAAATGACCTTGAGATAGGCATTGAAACCCATGTATCAGTGTTAGCAGATGACACAAAACTAGGAAAAGTAATACAATGTGAGAATGATGTTACTTTGCTGCAGAGGGATTTAGATAAATTGGGGGACTGGGCACTTAAATGGCAGATGAGATTTAATCTAGATAAATGCAAAGTTATGCACTTTGGAGTGAAGAACATGCAAGTAATTTATACCCTAAATGGTACGGAGTTAGGGAAATCCAAGCAGGAGAAGGATTTGGGAATAATCATAGACTTCAAACTAAGTAACAATGTGCAATGTCAAACAGCAGCCGCCAAGGCCAGCAAAGTACTGGCATGCATTAAAAGGGGAGTTCACTCACGGGATGAAAACAGAATTTTGCCTCTGTATAAATCAATGGTCAGGCCGCACCTTGAATATGCCGTGCAATTTTGGGCACCTGTCTTAAAAAAAGGATATTATAGCGCTAGAAAAAGTGCAGAGGCGGGCAACTAAATTAATAATGGAAATGGTTATTTAAGTTATGAGGAAAGACTAACAAGCTTAAACCTGTTTAGTTTAGAGAAACGGCGCCTTAGAGGGGATCTGATAACCTTATATAAATATATACGGGCCATTATTAACCATTGTCTGATAACTTATTCATTAACAGGTCTATACACAGGACACGAGGTCACCCATTTAGACTGGAAGAAAGAAAATTTAGCTTAAAGCATAGGAAGGGTTATTTTACACTGAGAACAATAAAGCTGTGGAATTCTCTGCCTGTTGAGGTGGTTGGGTCAGAGTCTGTACAGATTTTTAAAAAACGACTGGATGACTTCCTGCAGACACAGAATATTAAGGGTTATAATATTTAATATGTGGGTAAAAGCTTCTTGATCCAAGGAGAAATCTGACACCATCTGGGGTCAAGAAGGAATTTTTTCCCAGTATGTTGCATATTGGCAAGCATTTCAGACTGGGTTTTTTGCCTTCTTTTGGATCAACAGCAGTAGGTTATGTGGGAGAGGCTGAACCCGATGGACGCATGTCTTTTTTCAGCCTATATAACTATGTAACTATGTAACTGTTTTGGCCTCTACCACTTCTACTGGAAGGCTGTTCCATGTATCCACCACCCTCTCAGTAAAATAATGCTTCCTGATGTTACTTTTAAACCTTTGCCCCTCTAATCTAAGACTATGTCCTCTTGTTTTGCTACTTTGTCTCCTTTTAAATATATTCCCTTCCTCTACCTTGTGGATTCCCTTTACGTATTTAAATGTTTCTATCATATCTCCTCTGTCTCGTCTTTTTTCCAAGCTGTACATGTTAAGATCATTAAGCCTTTCCTGGTAACTTTTCTCCTTCAAGCCGTACACCACTTTAGCAGCCCTTCTCTGATCTCTCTCTAAGGTGTCTATATCCTTCTGGAGATACGGTCTCCAGTACTGCACACAGTACTCCAAGTGAGGTCTCACCAGTGCTCTGTACAGTGGCATGAGCACTTCCCTTTTCCTACTGCTAATGCCTCTCCCTACACAACCAAGCATTCTGCCAGCATTTCCTGCTGCTCTATTACATTGACTACTTACCCTTAGATCCTCTGAAATAATAACCCCTAAATCCCAACCCTCAGATGTATCAAATATTCTATATTCAGCCCTTGGGTTTTTACGCCCCAGGTGCATTATCTTGCACTTATCCACATTAAAACTCAATTGCCACAGCTCCGACCATTTTTTTAGCTTACCTAAATCATTTGTCATTTGGCGGATCCCTCCAGGAACGTCAACCCTGTTGCAAATCTTGGTGTCATCAGCAAAAAGACATACTTTTCCATTAATACCTTCTGCAATATCTATACTATAAAAGGATAAGCTAAAAACTGTCCGTCGCCAAAACCCTACTGCGCATGCGCGACGGACATTTGAAAGCGGCCATTAGAACACACAGGTAGTTGCGCGTGCCGGCCGCGTGAAAAAAAAAAAAAAAACGGCACGAGCCGCGCGCAGCTACCCGTGTGTTTACACGGCCAGATGCCCCGATCCTCCAGCGGTGACCGTCCTCCGGCTGCCGGCGGGCCTCCAGGCTCAGGCGAGCCCCCGGCTCGGTTTGGGCCTACAGGCCCAGCCGAGCCGGGGACTCGCCTAAGCCTAGAGGCCCGCCGAGCAGCCAGCGGCAGCCGGAGAATGTCACTGCTGGAGGATCGGGGCCGAAGTTCCCAAACAAATACACCCCAAAATCGGCCCTGAGCTCCAGCGGAGACCTCCTCCGGCTGCCGCTGGCTGCTCGGCGGCCCTCTAGGCTTAGGCGAGCCCCCGGCTCGGTTTGGGCCTACAGGCCCAGCCGAGCCGGGGACTCGCCTAAGCCTAGAGGCCCGCCGAGCAGCCAGCAGCAGCTGGAGAAGGTCACCGCTGGAGGATCGGGGCCGAAGTTCCCAAACAAACACACCCCAAAATCGGCCCTGAGCTCCAGCGGAGACCTCCTCCGGCTGCCGCTGGCTGCTCGGCGGCCCTCTAGGCTTAGGCGAGCCCCCGGCTCAGTTGGGCCTACAGGCCCAGCTGAGCCGGGGACTCGCCTAAGCCTAGAGGCCCGCCGAGCAGCCAGCGGCAGCCGGAGAAGGTCACCGCTGGAGGATCGGGGCCGAAGTTCCCAAACAAATACACCCCAAAATCGGCCCTGAGCTCCAGCGGAGACCTCCTCCGGCTGCCGCTGGCTGCTCGGCGGGCCTCTAGGCTTAGGCGAGCCCCCGGCTCGGTTTGGGCCTACAGGCCCAGCCGAGCCGGGGACTCGCCTAAGCCTAGAGGCCCGCCGAGCAGCCAGCGGCAGCCGGAGAAGGTCACCGCTGGAGGATCGGGGCCGAAGTTCCCAAACAAACACACCCCAAAATCGGCCCTGAGCTCCAGCGGAGACCTCCTCCGGCTGCCGCTGGCTGCTCGGCGGCCCTCTAGGCTTAGGCGAGCCCCCGGCTCAGTTTGGGCCTACAGGCCCAGCTGAGCCGGGGACTCGCCTAAGCCTAGAGGCCCGCCGAGCAGCCAGCGGCAGCCGGAAAGGTCACCGCTGGAGGATCGGGGCCGAAGTTCCCAAACAAATACACCCCAAAATCGGCCCTGAGCTCCAGCGGAGACCTCCTCCGGCTGCCGCTGGCTGCTCGGCGGGCCTCTAGGCTTAGGCGAGCCCCCGGCTCGGTTTGGGCCTACAGGCCCAGCCGAGCTGGGGACTCGCCTAAGCCTAGAGGCCCGCCGAGCAGCCAGCGGCAGCCGGAGAAGGTCACCGCTGGAGGATCGGGGCCGAAGTTCCCAAAAAATACACCCCAAAATCGGCCCTGAGCTCCAGCGGAGACCTCCTCCAGCTGCGGGTAAATGAGCAGAGGAACAAAATCTGCTAAACAAGGGTGTATATATATGAACACCAGCTAAGACAATGAATGACAAAAAACACAATAAATGACCTTCAAGGGTCATCTCAAAGTGTAATGATAAGAAATGTAATGAAGGTAATGGCTATTGCATGCTGTCAATTAGAGGTCACGAAGAAGTTACAATTCAGGTGAGCTGGTGAGCTGGGTCCTAACCTAATCTCACCTGAATTGTAACTTCTTCGTGACCTCTAATTGACAGCATGCAATAGCCATTACCTTCATTACATTTCTTATCATTACACTTTGAGATGACCCTTGAAGGTCATTTATTGTGTTTTTTGTCATTCATTGTCTTAGCTGGTGTTCATATATATACACCCTTGTTTAGCAGATTTTGTTCCTCTGCTCATTTACCCGCAGTGTATTTGTGAATTTTTGATTGCAAACAAGCCAGCAGCCCATCTTTTGTCATTATCCAACTATTTTTGTGATTTTGCATTGGTCAATTGCTGCGCAGCTTGTCAATCTCAGTTCCTGCTGGTATATTTATACGCTTTTTTCAGCAGATTTGGTTTTATTACTGTCTTGTGAATTTTGTCAATTTATGTTTATGTTTATGTTTGATTCTCTTTTATATTGTTCATTAAAAGTTAAATTTTAATTTGGTCTCTGAGAGACACTAGTACCCTGATGGTCTCATCAGAGTAACTGAAGTTTATTCACATTTAGGGGTAAACCCTTTGGTCTCTCATTACCGTTTCTATTTTTTCCTTCATTTTCTACTTCTGGTATCATCTTGTTACGTTTTACCTTCCTGGTAGCGATTGCCCTCCTCCAGCTGCCGCTGGCTGCTCGGCGGGCCTCTAGGCTTAGGCGAGCCCCCGGCTTGGCTTGGGCCTAGAGGCCCAGCCGAGCCGGGGACTCGCCTAAGCGTAGAGGCCGGCCGAGCAGCCTGCTCGGCCAGAGAGGTCACCGCTGGAGCTCAGGGCCGATGTTGCCTAACACATACTCACCGACATCGGCCCTTAAGCTCCTCCAGCGATGGCGGTCCCGCTTGCAGCATCCTCTCTCCGTTGCTCGCCGGAATGACGTCACGAAAGCCTTTGACCCCGGGGAAAGGCTTTCGTGACGTCATCCTGGCGAGCAACGGAGAGAGAGAGGATGCTGCAAGCGGGACCGCCATCGCTGGAGGAGCTAAGGGCCGATGTCGGTGAGTATGTGTGGAACCGGTGGAGGACTCGAGGCGATGTAGGTGAGTATGTGCTCTACACACACACACACACCCTGCTTGCTCGGCCGGTATCCAAGCTTAGGCGAGCCCCCGGCTTGGCTTGGGCCTAGAGGCCCTGCCGAGCCGGGGACTCGCCTGAGCATGGAGGCCGGTCGAGTTGCATGCTCGGGCGTCCTCCAGGCTCAGGCGAGTCCCCGGCTCGGCTGGGCCTCTAGGCCCACGCCAAGCCGGGGGCTCGCCTAAGCTTGGTCGGCATCCAGGCTCAGGCGAGCCCCCGGCTTGGCTTGGGCCTAGAGGCCCAGCCGAGCCAGGGACTCACCTGAGCCTGGAGGACGGCCGAGCATGCAACTCGACCGGCCTCCATGCTCAGGCGAGTCCCCGGCTCTGCTGGGCCTCTAGGCCCAAGCGGGGGCTCGCCTAAGCTTGGATACCGGCCGAGTAAGCAGGGTGGGTGTGGAGAGCACATACTCACCTACATTAGCCTGAGCTCCAGCGGTGACTGTCCTCCGGCTGTCGCAGGCTGCTCGGCCGGCCTCCAGGCTCAGGCGAGCCCCCGGCTTGGCTTGGGCCTACAGGCCCAGCCGAGCCGGGGGCTCGCCTAAGCCTGGAGGCCGGCCGAGCAGCCTACGACAGCCACCGCTGAGGCTCCGGGCCAATGTAGGGGGATGTTGCCTACACATACTCACCTACATCGGCCCTTAGCTCCTCCAGCGATGGCGGTCCCGCTTCCAGCGTCCTCTCTCGCTCCGTTGTTCGCTGGAATGACGTCACGAAAGCCTTTGACCCCGGGGGTCAAAGGCTTTCGTGACGTCATCCCGGCGACCAACGGAGCGAGAGAGGACGCTGGAAGCGGGACGCGGGACCGCCATCGCTGGAGGGCCGATGTAGGTGAGTATATCCACGAGCGGGGGGGCCATATCCACGAGCGGGGGGGCATATCCACGAGCGGGGGGGCCATATCCACGAGCGGGGGGGCGATATCCACGTGCTGGGGCGATATCCACGAGCTGGGGCAGTATCCACGAGCTGGGGCAATATCCACGAGCTGGGGCAGTATCCACGAGCTGGGGCAGTATCCACGAGCTGGGGCAATATCCACGTGCTGGGGCAGTATCCACGTGCTGGGGCAGTATCCACATGCTGGGGCAGTATCCACGAGCTGGGGCAGTATCCACGTGCTGGGGCAATATCCACGTGCTTGGGCAGTATCCACGTGCTTGGGCAGTATCCACGAGCTTGGGCAGTATCCACGAGCTGGGGCAGTATCCACGTGCTGGGGCAGTATCCACGTGCTGGGGCAGTATCCATCCACGTGCTGGGGCAGTATCCACGTGCTGGGGCAGTATCCACGTGCTGGGGCAGTATCAATCCACGTGCTGGGGCAATATCCATGTGCTGGGCAGTATCCACGTGCTGGGGCAGTATCCACGAGCTGGGGCAATATCCACGTGCTGGGGCAGTATCCACGTGCTGGGGCAGTATCCACGTGCTGGGGCAGTATCCACGTGCTGGGAATATCCACGTGCTGGGTCAATATCCACGTGCTGGGGCAGTATCCACGTGCTGGGGCAATATCCAGGAGCTGGGGCAGTATCCACGAGCTGGGGCAATATCCACGTGCTGGGGCAGTATCCACGTGCTGGGGCAGTATCCACGTGCTGGGGCAGTATCCACGAGCTGGGGCAGTATCCACGTGCTGGGGCAATATCCACGTGCTTGGGCAGTATCCACGTGCTTGGGCAGTATCCACGAGCTTGGGCAGTATCCACGAGCTGGGGCAGTATCCACGTGCTGGGGCAGTATCCACGTGCTGGGGCAGTATCCATCCACGTGCTGGGGCAGTATCCACGTGCTGGGGCAGTATCCACGTGCTGGGGCAGTATCAATCCACGTGCTGGGGCAATATCCATGTGCTGGGCAGTATCCACGTGCTGGGCAGTATCCACGAGCTGGGGCAATATCCACGTGCTGGGGCAGTATCCACGTGCTGGGGCAGTATCCACGTGCTGGGGCAGTATCCACGTGCTGGGGCAATATCCACGTGCTGGGTCAATATCCACGTGCTGGGGCAGTATCCACGTGCTGGGGCAATATCCAGGAGCTGGGGCAGTATCCACGAGCTGGGGCAATATCCACGTGCTGGGGCAGTATCCATCCACGTGCTGGGGCAATATCCACGTGCTAGGGCAGTATCCACGAGCTGGGGCAGTATCCACGAGCTGGGGCAATATCCACGTGCTGGGGCAATATCCACGTGCTAGGGCAGTATCCACGAGCTGGGGCAGTATCCACGTGCTGCGGCAATATCCACGTGCTGGGGCAATATCCACGTGCTGGGGCAGTATCCACGTGCTGGGGCAGTATCCACGTGCTGGGGCAGTATCCACGTGCTGGGGCAATATCCACGAGCTGGGGCAATATCCACGTGCTGGGGCAATATCCACGTGCTGGGGCAGTATCCACGTGCTGGGGCAATATCCACGAGCTGGGGCAGTATCCACGAGCTGGGGCAGTATACATGAGCAGGGGCAGTATATCCACAATAGACTGCCCTCTGGGCAGGCTTTACAACTAGTCACTAATAAAAATATTAAAGAGAATGGTTCCAAGTACTGACCCCTGAGGTACCCCACTGGTAACAAGACCTTGCGCCGACATACGCCTGAAGTGGTTATGGTGCATGGTGGCATCACTTTGCATTTACACTGGCGAGGTCTGGCGTATAAGGCTTTGAAAAAAAAGATTTTGCTTTCGTCCTTAATAGAACTGATCAATAAGACAAATTGCTGTTTAAATGAGTGATTGCCAAATTAAAATTGCAGGTTTCAGAGTGTATTTGATGCTCACCGGGAGACGGAGAAGTACATTAAATTTTCCCACTTCTCTTTTTAACTTGACCAAACTTTGAAGACACGGAGCTGTCTCTGAATTTAATGCTGAGAAAACTATCTCTGGATAATTTTAATTAAGCATCCTGTGGTGCCCAGTGATTCTGGGGAAGGATAAACAAAGACTTATTTAATATGTATATTGATCCTACTGTGATGCTTTCAGATTCTGCATCACTAATAACTCTGCGGAGGAAGAAGCAGGGGCACATCAGAAACCAGGAGAGAAAACTCATATGATAAGACATTTATTTTCACAGAGCAGATTCATAAAGGTGAATGTAAGCTCTGCCACGAGAGCTACAATGTAAACAATAAATACATGTTTGTTGATTACATAACAAGAAAAAAGTTGTCATTTGCGCTCACCCCTGTGGCCCCATGTGAAGCAAAACACAATCAGAGGTTTTGGTTTACTTGAATGGCCACTGAAGTTTAAGCCCACCCACCTGCCACATCACGGCACTTCTGGGTCAGCTGGGTCCTAACCTAATGAAACCAAGAGCTGTTTTCTAAGCAGCCACATATCCTCATGCTGATTCTCAGCTAAGAGGCAGACTGGTGGGGTTATATTTATACCCTCACCAGGAACAATTTCACTTTGGGATTAAAAAGAAAACACGGAAAGAGGCAGCTGCAATAATGTATCCCCAGCCAGGTCGTTATTGCTGCTGCCTCTTTCCGTGTTTTCTTTTTAATACCAAAGTGGAATTGTTCCAAGTGCTTACACTTTAATGGCCATTCAAGTAAACCAAAACCTCTGATTGTGTTTTGTTTCGCATGGACCTACAGTGGTAACGCAAATGACTACTTTTTTTCTTTTTATGTTTTAAAAATCGATTGGTAGTGAAGGGGTTAGAATTATCTTGTTTTTACACTCTTTCTGCGTCCAGGTAGATTGAAAAACCGTCTGCTAGTCTAAGGGTTAAATGCATGATTTTTATTCTCTGGAGAGAGACCTTTATTTTTTGTCCCATTTATCCTTCAAATGTTGCTTGTGTATTTGCTTTATTGAAACAGAAAGATAGGTCTAAAGCTGCAGAAAGGAAATGGCATAAAATAACCCAGCACTGAAATATATTCATTAGATTATTGGTGCAGAAAACTACTATTCATTCTGCCTGTCACTCCCCTGTCCCATTTCACTGGATATTTGGCATTTGACACTCTTGTTGTTTGTTTGCCATTATTGTATAGTTCAGATGTTTTAGTTTAAATCCACATCCAGAGGAGAATATATATATATTTTTGTTGTTGTCCTGCCCATTGTACTCTGCTGCGAAATACAGTATGTTTGTATGTTATAAATAATCGTAAATGTAATTGTATACAAACACTCATAAATAATATAATTTTATGTACACCAGAGATAACCATATGGTATATCGTTGGTTGCTCCAGTTTTGAATTTAAAGCATCATGGGTGTTGCAGGTCATTAACAGCTGAGAATTAGCCTACAAATATAGGCTATATATATATATATATATATATATAAATATACAGTTTTGCCGGAACATACCAAATACAGAGCACTCAGCTCAGAGCCATAAATCTAAAGAGGTTTAACCCCTTCACTACCATGTTATTTTCCAAAACTACCATTGTCAGGAACCAGTGTTTTTTGGACAAATCATTTTTAATTAATTATACAGTAAGAAATATTTGGGCATATACCTAGGACTGACAAGACTCAGGGCCCCCGGACCAAATAAAGTAAGGGCCCCCCCAAACCAGACTCCACCCATGAAGCCTTGTGCGACCCAGTCTCAAGATGTGCGCCAGCTCACTCTTGTGAGATCATGCAGCGCCGCAGAAGAATCACAGAGGGAGTCTAGGAACTATTTGTTCCCAGTCTCACTCTGCTCCCGGTGAGAAGAAGCAGCGAGATAAGAGGTGAGTATGGGATAATGGGGGGTGGGGTGTTAGGAGAAAGAAAAATTAGCATTGAGTAGACGTTATTTCCCAGTGAAATACCGTCTCCTGTGTGGGAGTGCAGGTTACTTTGGAATAATCTGTGCTTCCACACGTAGCTCGCAATTAACGTCTCACATAATAAATATAGGAGACGTCAATGTACAGTAACCTGGCGCAAGTAAACAATCCATTAAAGTCGAAAGCAAATGGAATGACTTTTCCTGTCAATAAAATAACTACAGGAGACGTTATGTGTAATGTTTGCTGTAGTTAGCTTATTGACAACTCTGGAATATAACCCCAATTTGGCTCCACCAAGCTCACCTTGACTTTGTGTGTGTGGCTCAGGCTGGCTGTGGCTGGCACTGGTTTGGCTGGTCTTGCTGGCACTGGTACTGGCACTCGCAGACTGAGGCAGCTCCAGATATGTTGACGCCTTCGGCAAATCTGAGGTCCCACAGGGCCAGCGAGCAGCCTGCTCCCAGATGATTTAGAGGACAGCATGTGTGAATGAGAGTATCGCAGAGCTCAACAGCAATAAAACTCACATTAATGTGCATGGTGTATGAACGTATCACAGAGCTCCACAGCAATAAAACTCATAGTAATATGCAGTGTGTGTAAGCATATCACAGAGCTCCACAGCAATAAAACTCACATCAATGTGCATGGTGTATGAGCGTATCACAGAGCTCCACAGCAATAAAACTCATAGTAATATGCAGTGTGTATGAGCGTATCACAGAGCTCCACAGCAATAAAACTCACATCAATGTGCATGGTGTATGAGCGTATCACAGAGCTCCACAGCAATAAAACTCATAGTAATATGCAGTGTGTATGAGCGTATCACAGAGTTCCACAGCAATAAAACCCACATTAATGTGCATGGTGTATGAACGTATCACAGAGCTCCACCGCAATAAAATTCACATTAATGTGAATGGTGTTTGAGCGTATCACAGAGCTGCACAGCAATAAAACTCATAGTAATATGCAGTGTGTATGAGCGTATCACAGAGCTCCACAGCAATAAAACTCATAGTAATATGCAGTGTGTATGAGCGTATCACAGAGCTCCACAGCAATAAAACTCACATTAATGTGCATGGTGTATGAGCGTATCACAGAGCTCTACAGCAATAAAACTCACATTAATGTGCATGGTGTTTGAGCGTATCACAGAGCTCCACAGCAATAAAACTCATAGTAATATGCAGTGTGTATGAGCGTATCACAGAGCTCCACAGCAATAAAACTCATAGTAATATGCAGTGTGTATGAGTGTATCACAGAGATCCACAGCAATAAAACTCATAGTAATATGCAGTGTGTATGAGCATATCAAAGAGCTCCACAGAAATAAAACTCACATGAATGTGCATGGTGTATGAGCGTATCACAGAGCTCCACAGCAATAAAACTCATAGTAATATGCAGTGTGTATGAGTGTATCACAGAACTGCACAGCAATAAAACTCATAGTAATATGCAGTGTGTATGAGCGTATCACAGAGCTCCACAGCTATATGCAGTGTGTATGAGTGTATCACAGAGCTCCACAGCAATAAAACTCATAGTAATATGCAGTGTGTATGAGTGTATCGCAGAGCTCCACAGCAATGAAACTCATAGTAATATGCAGTGTATATGAGCATATCGCAGAGCTCCACAGCAATAAAACTCATAGTAATATGCAGTGTGTATGAGAGTATCGCAGAGCTCCACAGCAATAAAACTCACATTAATGTGCATGGTGTATGAACGTATCACAGAGCTCCACAGCAATAAAACTCATAGTAATATGCAGTGTGTATGAGCGTATCACAGAGCTCCACAGCAATAAAACCCACATTAATGTGCATGGTGTATGAACGTATCACAGAGCAACACAGCAATGAAACTCACAGTAATATGCAGTGTGTATGAGCGTATTACAGAACTCCACAGCAATAAAACTCACATTAATGTGTATGGTGTATGAGCGTATCACAGAGCTCTACAGCAATAAAACTCACATTAATGTGCATGGTGTATGAGCGTATCACAGAGCTCCACAGCAATAAAACCCACATTAATGTGCATGGTGTATGAACGTATCACAGAGCTCCACAGCAATGAAACTCACAGTAATATGCAGTGTGTATGAGCGTATTACAGAACTCCACAGCAATAAAACTCACATTAATGTGTATGGTGTATGAGCGTATCACAGAGCTCCACAGCAATAAAACTCATAGTAATATGCAGTGTGTATGAGCATATCACAGAGCTCCACAGCAATAAAACTCACATTAATGTGCATGTGTATGAGCGTATCACAGAGCTCCACTGCAATAAAACTCACATTAATATGAATGGTGTTTGAGCGTATCACAGAGCTCTACAGCAATAAAACTCACATTAATGTGCATGGTGTTTGAGCGTACCACAAAGCTCCACAGCAATAAAACTCATAGTAATATGCAGTGTGTATGAGTGTATCACAGAGTTCCACAGCAATAAAACTCATAGTATTATGCAGTGTGTATGAGCATATCACAGAGCTCCACAGCAATAAAACTCACATGAATGTGCATGGTGTATGAGCGTATCACAGAGCTCCACAGCAATTAAACTCATAGTAATATGCAGTGTGTATGAGCGTATCACAGAGCTCCACAACAATAAAACTCACATTAATGTGCATGGTGTATGAGCGTATCACAGAGCTCCACAGCAATAAAACTAACATTAATGTGCATGGTGAATGAGCGTATCACAGAGCTGCACAGCAATAAAACTCATAGTAATATGCAGTGTGTATGAGCGTATCACAGAGCTCCACAGCAATATGCAGTGTGAATGAGAGTATCGCAGAGCTCCGCAGCAATAAAACTCATAGTAATATGCAGTGTGTATGAGTGTATCACAGAGCTCCACAGCAATAAAACTCATAGTAATATGCAGTGTGTATGAGTGTATCGCAGAGCTCTACAGCAATGAAACTCACATTAATGTGCATGGTGTATGAACGCATCACAGAGGTCCACAGCAATAAAACTCATAGTAATATGCAGTGTGTATGAGCGTATCACAGAGCTCCACAGCAATAAAACTCACATTAATGTGCATGGTGTATGAGTGTATCACAGAGCTCCACAGCAATAAAACTCATAGTAATATGCAGTGTGTATGAGTGTATCGCAGAGCTCCACAGCAATAAAATTCATAGTAATATGCAGTGTGTATGAGCGTGTCACAGAGCTCCACAGCAATAAAACTCATAGAAATATGCAGTGTGTATGAGTGTATCGCAGAGCTCCACAGCAATAAAACTCATAGTAATATGCAGTGTGTATGAGCGTATTGCAGAGCTCCACAGCAATAAAACTCATAGTAATATGCAGTGTGTTTTGAGCGTGTCGCAGAGCTCCACTGCAATAAAACTCATAGTAATATGCAGTGTGTATGAGTGTATCACAGAGCTCCACAGCAATAAAACTCATAGTAATATGCAGTGTGTATGAGTGTATCGCAGAGCTCTACAGCAATGAAACTCACATTAATGTGCATGGTGTATGAACGCATCACAGAGGTCCACAGCAATAAAACTCATAGTAATATGCAGTGTGTATGAGCGTATCACAGAGCTCCACAGCCATAAAACTCACATTAATGTGCATGTGTATGAGCATATCACAGAGCTCCACTGCAATAAAACTCACATGAATGTGCATGGTGTATGAGCGTATCACAGAGCTCCACAGCAATAAAACTCATAGTAATATGCAGTGTGTATGAGCGTATCACAGAGCTCCACAACAATAAAACTCAAATTAATGTGCATGGTGTATGAGCGTATCACAGAGCTCCACAGCAATAAAACTCATAGTAATATGCAGTGTGTATGAGTGTATCGCAGAGCTCCACAGCAATAAAATTCATAGTAATATGCAGTGTGTATGAGCGTATCACAGAGCTCCACAGCAATAAAACTCACAGTAATATGCAGTGTGTATGAGCGTATCAGAGCTCCACAGCAATAAAACTCACATTAATGTGCATGGTGTTTGAGTGTATCACAGAGCTCCACAGCAATAAAACTCAAATTAATGTGCATGGTGTATGAGCGTATCACAGAGCTCCACAGCAATAAAACTCATAGTAATATGCAGTGTGTATGAGTGTATCACAGAGCTCCACAGCTATAAAACTCATAGTAATATGCAGTGTGTATGAGTGTATCGCAGAGCTCCACAGCAATAAAACTCACAGTAATATGCAGTGTGTATGAGCGTATCACAGAGCTCCACAGCAATAAAACTCACATTAATGTGCATGGTGTTTGAGCGTATCACAGAGCTCCACAGCAATAAAACTCACATTAATGTGCATGTGTAAGAGCGTATCGCAGAGCTCCACAGCAATAAAACTCACATTAATATGCATGTGTATGAGCGTATCACAGAGCTCCACAGCAATAAAACTCACATTAATTTGCATGGTGTATGAGCGTATCACAGAGCTCCACAGCAATAAAACTCACAGTAATGTGCATAGAGTGTGAGCGTATCACAGAGCTCCACAGCAACAAAACTTACAGGAATGTGCAATGTGTATGAGCGTATCAGAGCTCCACAGCAATAAAAATCACAATAATGTAAGGTGTGTATGAGTATATCAGAGCTCCACAGCAATAAAACTTGCAGCAATGTGCGGTGTGTATGAGCTTATGACAGAATCCACAGCAATAAAACTCACGGTAATGTTCAGAGTGTATGAGCGTGAATTCTATTGCTGTGGATTCTGTGATATGCTCAGACCCCTGAGACACCTCGCAATACTGTATCACAGAATCCACAGGAATAAAACTCAAATGTATTATTAATATAAATGTTATTTTAAAATGAAAAATAAATAACATTAATACAATTGTAATTATATTTAGTTTATTATTTTAAAATATATTATAATAAAGTTATATATTAAAATAAATAAGTAAAATCTAGATATACACACACAGACTTAACCCCTCTCTCACACACAACACACAGAGACTTAGCCACACACACACACAGACTTTACCACACACACACACACACACACACACACAGACTTACAGGGTTATTCAAAGAGATTCGAAAAGTCACCGCACGTTCGGTGACTTTTCGTTCTCTTCAATTCGGTTCCTTTTGCCGATCCCATTTCGGTGACCCTGCTGTATATTCAGCAAGCACCACAGGGTCCCCGAATTGCAGGGAAAGGCTGCCGCAAACCTGACGAAAACTAACCGCAAAACCCAGCGAATGCACGCCGAAAAGCCACAAAAACATCTGGATTAACCTGCCGAATACCACGGAAAAAGCCCGAGCAGGAGCCAATCACACACAGCCGAAGCAGCTGAGACCGCAGACGAGGGAGGTGAATAAATTAGCAAAATAGTTTGTGTGAATGTGTGAAAATGAAACGCTGTTTGCAAAGAAACTACTGAGCGAAAATGTCTGAAATTTACACAGGAGGTCCAGCGAATGATAATAAAAAGGGCTGTTACAGAAAAAATAAGTAAACTTAAAAAATAAATAAAAAGAAATCAGAAATCGGACTTTTAAAAAAAAAAAAAAAATTCAGAAAAATGATTAAAATATCCTAAAAAATCTATAAATAAAGAGACTCTTTACTGCAGAATTTTATAATGAACGGTTTATTAGATATTGAATTAAAACGGGAATATTTTTAACATTGAAGCCTATGGGATTCTCCTGAATAAATGTGCCGCATGAAACCACCGAATGGCAGGACATTAGGGGAACCTTTCACTGCTGGTTTGTGTTCTCTGAATAGCCGAAGCAGTGCTTTTTCATGGGGTTTTCACTGCCCTCGAACAGGCACCGAACAGGCACCATATGTTCAGGCAATTCGCCAGGATTTGGCGAATTGCCTGTTCTCTGGATAGACGAATAGCCAGGAAAGGTAACCGAACGCTGATTTTCAGTGTTCGGTTACCTTTCTCAAGCAATTCGGAGCTCTTTGAATTACCCTGTTAGCCACACACACACACACAGACTTAACCACACACACACACAGACTTAACCACACACACACACACACACACACAGACTTGACCCTCCCACACTGACTCTCCTTCACCCCCAGACACACAGGCTCATCCACACTCACCCCCATCCTCTGCTTACTTCATCTTTTTGGTGCTGGGGACTGGGAGGTTTCAGAGCTGCCTTGTGGGAGGCGGGGCTTCTCTCCGTGCAGCAGCTGAGTGCTCTTCTACCAGCATTTAGCTTGAGGGGCCCCAAATTTGTCAGTTTGCCAAGCTACAGGGGCCCCTCAGGAGGCCACAATCGGCAGGAAAAGCAGGAAGGGCCCAGTCCACAACTCTGCACTGCAAATCTTCAGCTTCTGTGTTGCTGAGCTGAAAGCAGGGGCAGCCACACTTTGAGCCCCTTCACACAAAAGAATGCTGGAGCCACGTGCAGGCGGCACATGATGACGTCAGTTCGCAGTCATGTGATTCAGCATCACATGTGCACCTGCACCTCTGTGCTCTGCTATAGAGGGGTGGGCGAAGGAGCTCCTGCCACAGCCTGCTACCTAACACCGGACCTATGCAAATCGTGATGATGTAACCGGAATCTGCTAGGTTCACTCGGGACGAGGCCGGACCGGACACGAGCAAGGATTGTCTGAACACGAGTCTCTTCAGGAAAGGCAAACTTTATTGTGATATCACAACAGATGCTCAAACAGGATTCAATCGCAAAGAATGAGCCCCGAGTCCCTCGTGACATCAAATCTTATACCCCAAATACATAATTAGGTACATCCCAATTAGCCCACCTCCCGATGACACTCTCCCACCCCACGTGGGTTAATACCTCCCTTAACCTAATACAAAGACATTCCATTACTTGGCCGTAAATTGGCAAACTTTATATTAATTTCAGTAAATCATGATTAGTCGCTTCTCCTATTCCGGGCTGCGCCCTCCTCCCTTGCACCTACAATCACTTGTTGCAGCTAACACCTGGTCTGATCTCTATACTCCTTTGTCTCTCAGCGGGCCTCAACGACCTTGGTGTATCTACTCCTCTTTCTGCCCTTTCCGTGCCAGGAACAGCCTAGACCTTTCTCAAACTCTAATTACTTTTTCTGCTAATCTAACACATTCCTAAGTTTCTACGTATAACTTATTCTAGTTTCAACTAAAACTTGTCTAGTTATTTTCAAGTGAACCAATATTCTGAACAAGATGGTCACCTGGCTTATAATGGCGGCCATCTTCCAGCCTGTTTCCACTTCATTCCCCCCTTGGCTCAAGCCTCAGGCTCTTCTCCTGAGACTTGCAGCCATTACACCTCACTATTTTTATTCTCGAGTTCCTCATACTTTGGGGGGCCTATTTTCGTCGGGAACATACCTTGTGGGATAATCAGTGGTATCTTTTGTGTCTGTGTGGGTGTCAGTGCTCTCTTGCATAATAGCAACATTCATAATACATTGTCATCTCACACACAATCCATTCAGGGCCGCACTGATCTGTTCCAGTGCCATATCATGTTCATTATGTACCTTTCGTATCTCCCGTACTTCCAGATTCAGCAACTGAATATTCCAACTAGTCTTATTCAAAAATTCATCTCAAACTGGCATAACTGTTCATCTCTTCACATCAACTCTCTTCCCCATCCAGTCCATGCCGGCAGCCATGCCCATATTCAATCTGCTTTCTTGGATAGCTCTCTCTTCTGTTTTTCAAACACCAGTGGGTACCTAGGGTGAAGTGTTGTGTCTGAATTAGTGTCTTCTCCCCTCACCCTCTGGATTGGGATCAATTTAGCCAAATAACATTCCCGTTACTGTAGGTGGTACCCATGTGTAACACATCCTTTCACAGCACACCTGGTACTCTCCTTTCACTATAAATGGTGACAAATGTAGTGTTCCCTTTGATATTTCTATCATCAGTTGTCTCAGTCGTTTCATCATATCCAGTGCACTCTGCCTCCCATTCGTCACATTCCGCAATCACCTCCTCCTGCTCTCTAGTGAATTGCCTACATCGTATGTATATAAAATTTGACTGCTCCTTTGTGTTAAATGTGTAAATGTATAATGTCTAGTTGAACTCACTTGAATAACATAACCCACCCTCGTTACTTGTTTCTTTATCTGTTCCTAATTGAAAACACCATTCTGGTGGGTACACTGGTCCTTTTATGGGGTACCCGGGACTGAATACTTCTGGTTTTTCTCGTGGTGCATCGAAAGCATGTATTGTGGCATTTCCTGATGCAAACATACTCAAATTCATTGGGACAGAGGCAAATGGTATGTGAATTGTCTCTGGGTGCAGTCTACTACACACCCAGCATACAGTTTGCACAGACTTTTTAGCATAGTCATATTTAAATTGCACAAATAAATATCCTCTTGGCATAATCTCGGATATCGCCTCTCGCTTTTGTCTCCACATGGTATGGTTCTCCATCACCGGGTGCGTACCATTCCAGATGTGGGAGATATCCACTTTCTCGGTGGTGCTCGGGCACCTGGGGCATACTCCATGTGAGAGTCCATAAATCAAATTCGCAAAATATAAAATCAGTACCACAAATGCCCCAAATATCAAAATCCCCTGGGCAATTCTTTTCACAGTCACATAAACCCAATCCCTCCCCACCGGAATTTCAAAAACAAAAAAAACATTTCCGGCAATTTCTGCATTGATTTACCTAATAGTACAACCTGATCATTTAGTTTAGTTTTCCCCAATGTCCGAAGGTCCTCCCTTAGTCCATTAATCAAAGGGGTAGGCCGTCCAAACATGAGTTTGTACGGACTTAGCTTCAATTGGGGGGTTGGCCTGCACCTAATGTGCAATAAGACTATCGGCAGCACATCCAACCAGCCTAGTGACATCGCTTGGCACAGTTTGGGCATCAAAGTCTTTAGGGTGCGGTTCATTCTCTCGACTTTTCCCAAGCTTTGGGGCCTGTAAACAGTATATAACTTCCAGGTGATGCCCAACAGACGGGAAAACTGTTGTAGACAGTTCTGTATAAATGCGGGCCATTGTCTGACCCTATTTCGAGAGGAAGTCCATAACGTGGTATTATTTCTTTCATTAGACTCCTCACCACTTCTGCTGTCTTCTCTCCCAAACTTAGCAGTATTCATGTGATCCTCAGATTATTATAAGAGTTGGCTGTGAGGCTGTCAAAACGTGAAGCGAAATTTTCTGCTCGTTCAACTTCGGTTTCTTTTGTATCTTTTCCACACTCCCCCATTAATTTTACGCCGAAGAATTTCAGCATCATTTTATATACTCTGTGGAGTCTTTGCTGAACTTCTGAGGTGTTAATCATAAAACGTGTCTCTGGAGGGTTCAGAAGAGCGGAGTAGAAATTTCGGCCTTGGGACCGGGTTGGGAAAAGCCATTGGATATAATCATGATTGAGTTCTAATAGTTCATAGTCATTGTGCCATTTGTGCCAAATAATTTCAATAAATTCGCCTCCAGATTCAAATTTTCTCCAATTCATGTAGAATTCGTAATTTGGCATGGCAGCTTGTCCTCTTGCTTGCAGAGCAGGACTTTGGCTTGATCAGTTGTTAGCAATGGTTTTGCAGCTGCTTTTGCGGCCTGGTCAGCGCTCCTGTTGCCTTTCGGGATTTCATCATGACCTTTCTGGTGGCCACGACAGTGCATAATACTGACAGCACTTGGATTCCATACAGCTTCTAGAAGGGCTGTGATTTCAGCTGCATACTTGATTTGTTGTCCTGAGGAAATAAATAGGCCTCTTTCTTTGTAGAGTGCACCATGTGCATAGACCGTCATGAAAGCGTACTTGGAGTCAGTGTAGATATTCACTCTTTTGCTTTCGGAGATTTCTAGAGCCCTGGTTAGGGCTGTTATTTCAGCCAGTTGTGCAGATGTATGGCCTGGTAGTGGATTTGCTTCGATAATTCCCTCTGCTGAGACTACTGCATAGCCAGAGACTTTCTTCCCATCATCCATGTAGCTGCTACCATCAGTGAACAACTGTAGATCGTATTTGTCTAGGGGTATGTCTTTCAAATCTGGCCTGCTACTGAACACTTCTTCCATGACTTGGAGGCATTCATGATCTGGATCCTCTTCGCAGTCAGGCAGTAAAGTAGCAGGGTTCAAGGTAGCGATGAGGTCCAAATGAACCCGTGGATTCTCACACATCATAGCTTGGTACTTTGTCATCCGGCTGTTGCTGAACCAGTAACTTCCTTTTACATCCAGCAGGGCTTTGACAGCATGGGGCACCTTGACATGAAGAACCTGTCCAAGGGTCAGCTTGTCTGCTTCTGCTATCAGCATTGCTGTGGCTGCCACAGCTTTCAGGCATGGGGGTAGGCCACAGGCCACAGGATCAAGTTGCTTGGAAAAATAGGCCACAGGCCTTGGCCAGAAGCCCAAATTCTGAATCAGCACTCCAGTAGCTGTTTGATTGTGTTCATGTACGTACAGCTGGAAGGGCTTGCTGTGATCTGGCAATCCCAGAGCTGGAGCTTCCATTAGCAGTCTTCAATTTCAGAAAAGCTGCCGTTTGCTCTTCTTCCCAGAGAAAGGGGTCATGCTCTCCCCCCTTTGTGGCTTGATGGAGGGGTTTAGCAATGTCTGCAAAATTGGGGATCCACAGGCGGCAGAAGCCTGCAGCTCCCAGGAATTCACGGACTTGTCTTCTTGTCTTTGGTTGGGGTATTCGACATACTGTTTCTTTTCTCTCTGCCCCCAGTGCACACTTGGTACCTGTTAATTGAAAACCTAAATATTTCACAGTCTGTTTACATATTTGTGCTTTCTTTTTGGACACTCAGTAACCTGCATGGCACAGCAGATGTAGCAGGGCTTTTGTGGCAGAGAGACAGTCTTTTTCTGTGGGAGAAGCCAGTAATAAATCATCTACATATTGTAGTAAAACAACTTTGTCTTTAAATCTCTGCAAATATGTCTGTATATTTTGTTTGGCTTTCTGTGGAATGTGATATTGGCTTAAAGCCACAGGCGTTGCGCCAGGTTTCAGATTACAACTAATCCGGGCGGGTTTTCCTCCGTCCAGACTCCAGGAATTTCAAGGAGTAGTGTGTACAGGTCTGGGTCGGCTGGCGGGGTTGGTGCCGAGTGGCATTCTTCTTCTCTTGGCATAATTACTGCAATTTTTACAGGTTGGGTGTGCTGGCTGGCTGGGCTGTACTGCCGTGGAAAGCTGCCACTCTCAGGCAGATCTAATTGAGCATATTCCCCGGGGAAAAATATAATTTCTGCTTGCAATTTGCAAAGGATATCCCGCCCCAGGAACTGGATAGAACATTCGGGCATATACATATACACATTGTATAAACAATATTCACAGAGGTCTCTCTCCCGTAGCCAAAACAGACTCTTAATACCACATCAGAAAAAAAATTAAATAAAAATAAAATCAGTAATCATTTAAAATACTCTTATAACAATAGAATAACTATCTCATCAGAAATCAAATAAAAATATATTTTTAATTGAATTATTAATCATAATTTTGCTATATTTTAACTATATAGAACATAAAACAGTATAACACTATTTACTTTAATTATTTCTCGAATTACTTTTTTAATATTATTTTCTAACCGTTTTATATATCTCTATTTAATTTGTTAATAATTTATTATATTTTATTATAATATTTTATTATATTTTGGTAGACAATATTGTATATTATTATATACTTTAAATTTACTTTATAAAATACATATTGTATTATAAATACTTATTATTGTTACACTCTGTAACAATATAAAAACCAGGACTCCCTTTTTTTATTTAATTCTAGCTCTGTGAACAAAACCTAGAGTTTTTGGAATAATATCAACACATTACACAATATTACTTGAAACAAATGGACAACAATACTAGACAATATAAAACTTTCTCACATATAGCCTAGATTATACAAATATATCAACACAAAATATAAACATATATCTTGCACTCGACAGACTTCATACATTCTATTGTAGCACACATTAAAAAACAGCTAAACATAGTAATTTTTCTTCTTTATCTCTCTTTAGTTAATTTAAATTCACTGCACAGACACATAAAGGGTTACTTTCCTTGTCCATCAGAGAGCAAAAAGCCGACTCCCCCCTCCCCCGTGCAAACAGTGTGTGCCAGAAAGAAGAAGGGGGGGAGACGAGTACGGAGAATCTCACTACCTCTCAGCCATTACACACTCTAAATTAATTACTTATCACACTTTACTCTTAATTGAACAGTTTGATAGATCAATTATAAACACAATCAGACAAAAACATTCTACCATTTATCATTCGATCATACAGCAGACATTATTTATTAATAACATTCTCTGACTTCATACTCACGCAGAACAGTACAGATATCACATCCGAATGATCAGTCCGAATTACATACACAAATTATACAGCACTGTAATTATTATTTTTTTTTTAAAACCTTCTAGATTACCATCTGATCTATTGATCATCTCATTTTCTTCTGGCCCAGGGGGAAGTGGGGGCTCAGAGACTCCTGCAGATCATTACATAATCCTCACACAGAACTTGTAAATTATCTTTATTTATTTTACTGGTATATTAAAACACTAAATATATATATAGACTTATTTTTCATATCCATATTTATATTTGTTTGAGGGCATACTTTTTCCTTTGTTCTATTTAATATAACAAAATAGCTTTTATCTGTCGCACAATACCTCCATATATCTATATACAGATATTGTTCAGGATGACTATATCTCCCGGTTACCTGGGAATACACTCTCTGTATTAGCTCCAGGTCCATTGACCCCTGCTCTGGCCAGTCTGGAACTAGCAATGGCCATACAAATGTACACATTCCTGTTAATTTCCCTTTAGTTAACTCTACACCATAATCATATGTTGTATATAGTGCTTCAAAATTTCCGCACCATATACCCTAAGGGTGTCTCACCCTTCTTCACCTTCTTCACCTTGTTGGGTTTGGATGACCCGTTACCCATTGTTACTCTTAAGAGCAGTAACCTTTTTACGATACAGATATTACTTGTTAGCAAAAACACTTGAAATTTACTGTCTGGTACTTCAGTCAACAGTTCATATATCGGATTCACTTCCTCCGTCAGTAGCCGGACTGCAGTCGCCTGAGCCAGAAACGTACCTTGGGAGTCCACTTTCAAGTTTGCTTTCTCGCTAGGCGAGTAGGCGCTCAATCACTCACAGCACTCTCAGTAACCATTCACAACCCATACTGTACCAGATACTTTCAGCACAAAACAATACATAAACAATTCAACTCTTTCTACTAGCCGAGGGCACACCGTCCCTCCTTTTGGCTCCTTATACCCTGTTAATTGAACTCTAACTCTTGACTGCTTGTGACTATGTGCACCCCATTCTATAACTACACTTCCGTCTGCAATTCCAATTTGCCTATGGGTAATCTACCCACCCGGCACCACTATCTCTGCAGCTACCGCTGGCCCCAGTGAGCCCTCTTCACTACACGACGTACACACTAGCACTGACTCAGGGCTCTAAGCCCGGTCACAGAAATCTCTCCTCCTTTCCTTTTGTCCATGTGGTGAAGCTCTATTTACAAACACTGACTACGACTACGCAACTCCACGCGGCTCCCTTCTCCCTCACATATAGACGCTACCCTTCAGTTAACATCCGATCCCCCGGGTCCAGACACGCGCTAGCCACTCTGGCTCCTTTGCTTGTCCGTGCTTTTGGTGGCGGGTTCGGTATGCCAACAAAACCGTGGCCGCGGGTTTCCCTTTATACCGGTATTTCCATTAGACATACAAACATAGAAGACACTTTACCTGTCGCCGCGCTGCTCGCTGTTTCCTCGGACTCAGGGGTGTCCCAGTGTTCCCGGGCCGGGGGTCCGTTTGAGACGAGATGAGGTCCACTGAACAGGAAATCCTGCTTGGCGCCTGCAGATGTCAGCTCACCTTCAACGGACGCCCAACCAGCGGCATCACTCGCACCTGCAGTCAATCGCTACAGTGTTCAGCAGTCGTTACCGTGCCGGCAAGGCCCCATATCCTGGCTATCGAGCCCCCAAGAAATGTAACCGGAATCTGCTAGGTTCACTCGGGACGAGGCCGGACCGGACACGAGCAAGGATTGTCTGAACACGAGTCTCTTCAGGAAAGGCAAACTTTATTGTGATATCACAACAGATGCTCAAACAGGATTCAATCGCAAAGAATGAGCCCCGAGTCCCTCGTGACATCAAATCTTATACCCCAAATACATAATTAGGTACATCCCAATTAGCCCACCTCCCGATGACACTCTCCCACCCCATGTGGGTTAATACCTCCCTTAACCTAATACAAAGACATTCCATTACTTGGCCGTAAATTGGCAAACTTTATATTAATTTCAGTAAATCATGATTAGTAGCTTCTCCTATTCCGGGCTGCGCCCTCCTCCCTTGTGCCTACAATCACTTGTTGCAGCTAACACCTGGTCTGATCTCTATACTCCTTTGTCTCTCAGCGGGCCTCAACGACCTTGGTGTATCTACTCCTCTTTCTGCCCTTTCCGTGCCAGGAACAGCCTAGACCTTTCTCAAACTCTGATTACTTTTTCTGCTAATCTAACACATTCCTAAATTTCTACGTATGCCTTATTCTAGTTTCAACTAAAACTTGCCTAGTTATTTTCAAGTGAACCAATATTCTGAACAAGATGGTCGCCTGGCTTATAATGGCGGCCATCTTCCAGCCTATTTCCACTTCAATGACTGCCCAGCTGCAGTGCGGTCATCGCGATTTGTGTTATTTCGGGCCGACTACCAGCAGGCAGCTGGGTCTGGGCCCTCGGTCCGGGTCCGATCTGCCCGACTGGTCAGTCCGCCCCTGCATGTACCCATTGTATTTCTTACTGTAAATAACCTATTTGTCCAGTAGATGACGCCATCTACTGCCAAACTGAGTTACAGCCCTTACATCTGCATCTCGAGTTTCCCTGCATCGGCTGCTGAATGTCTAATGTTAGGGCATTCTTCAGTCGATTTTACACAGTTTTAGCTCTTCGGGTATTATGATCACAGGGCTAAAACTTTGGGGACACCTTCTACAGTCCAAAAGCAAGATGAAATTTGTTTGCAGCAAGCGAATTTCATTTGCATCTGTCTTTCAGAGCTGCAGATCGAGTTATCTCGATATCGGGCACCACATGGTGCTTATAAAAGCCTGAGATGTCCTGAACTCTGTAGTGAATGGGTGAAAACACCTTGGGCAGTTTTACAATGTTGGTGCTAACTTAACCAGAGCTGTTGTAAACTGAAAACCTCCATAGGCTATAATGGCTCTGGGAAGTTTACAACAGCTCTTGTTAAGTTAGCACCAAGTATGTAATATGGCCCCTTGTTTGAAAACGTTGGTAGTTCAGTTACAAAATGTGCTCACATCACGAGTTAGCCTGCCACAAATTTCAACATACCCCAACGGTGGGTCACTACTTATGCAACCCAAAGGCCTATGATTATGAGATTTTACCTGTAGACACACCCTCCAGTCTTTCGAAAAGCAACCTGCCTTCAGCTGCAGCCAAATATTTCAAATTTTGACTCATCAGTCCAGAGCAACTGTTGCCAATGCACATCACTCCATTGTTTGTGTAACTATGCATAGATAAATCTTGTTTCCACATCAAAGGTTTGTCCTTTTTGGCCAAAAGTCTTACTTCTATACATATGTCTTGGGACAGTAGATGGGCGTGCCAGATTCGACCACTTCTTTTGCTTGCTGTCCTCAAAGTTGCCTGTTCTTTTGTGTTTTGTTCAGAAGAGGTGGGAAAGCCTGTTGGAAACGTCTTGACTACACTAAAATTTCTGCCTGGGAGAGACCTTGCTAATGAGAGAGAGGTCTTGTGACTAGTTGCTGTGCAGTGGCTTGCAGACCTGATTAAAGTGTACCTGCCAGGCCCAACACATGTTGGACTCACTTGATAGGGGTTGACTCCTTATATCTGTGTTAACAGATAAATTCAGTCATTATGAGTAATTCCCTATCAAAGTTTTATTATCGGTCACTTCTGTTGGCACGCCGATGCGGTGAGTGGCAGCTGTGAGTGGGAAGAGCTGATCACTCGCTCTTAAAACTGAATGAGTGCTGATGTGCTGAATGAGTCAATATGCCGTGTCAACACTGAGGGCCTATCACACATCTGCTGTGCATTAGCCTTCAAAGTGTGACGAACGAGGTGACACCCAGCATTGGGACTGGGTTAAGTAGCGGCTAGCAATATTTTATCAAAAGGAGAGATATCCAACCCCGATAAATCATCACAGATCAAGTGAAAGTGCAATTTAATCCAGGGTTGTCAAACTCACGGCCTCCAGATGTTGATGGCCTACAATTCTTAGAATTCTTTCAGTGCAAAAGATGGCCAGAGGATCGAGGGAGTTGTTGTTCTGGGGGGCCGAAGTTTGACAGCCATACATTAAAGGGAACACTGAAGCAGCGATTATATAAGATCCGAAGGGGAATCAATGTTCAGTAATGTCCTGCAGTGTTCCTTGTTATCTGCACATGTCGACCATTTTTTGCCCAATGTGTTGGTAAAATATGATGTCCTTTTACCAGAATCTCAGTGAGTGCATGACAAGAGCACTTTAAATCAACTCAAGATCAGCCCAGTTAAACAACACAAAGTGACAAAACACCACACCATAATTTAATAATTACTCTGTAGCCTACAAATCCCATATATTTGCCCTCGGTCTTTGGGGACAGACGAGAATGTCTTTTCTGCTGGCCATAATGTAGCATCTCTGGTGTTTAGCTTGTCACAGGGCTGTGTGACAGAACGCCAATACCTTACTTTAATAGACAGGCTGCTCCAAACTGAAGTAATCAATTCTTTGATTAAATACCTCTTAAGGGAATGGAGTCAGCTTTGGTCAGAAGGTCTTGGTCCTTTCATGTTTTCATGAATAACACTCATCCGATAGGTCAACAGTGGAGGGTTCAGTGTGCAAATTATGCTAGCAGTTCTTTCTCAAAGAAGCATTTCTGTGCTGCTTGTGTCCCGTTTTGCATTTTTGTTTAAGTAAACCTCAAAGTGATGTATAACAGGATACTGCACCTTCTTAAAGTATCTGTAGGCCATTATCCACTAAATGGAAAATGTTGAAGAGTACAGCCAAATTGGAGAAAAGGATGGCATCCTAAAAACTAAGATCAATCCAACTATGAAGGGGCATCCTAAAAACTAAGATATATCTAACTATAAAGGGGCATCCTACAAACTAAGATATATCCAACTGTGGGCTCTATTACATTCTCCGCGCAAAAGCGCACGCGCAGCGCAATTGTTTTGCGCGCAGCGTTAAACGTTAACGCGCGTAAATTAACGCTGGTATTACGATCCGAGCGCATCTTTTCATCCGTCCGAAAATATCACGCGTACAAGATACGCGCGAAAACGCGCAGAAATCGTTGGGCAGACTGTTTTTTCACGTTATTCAGCAAATCAGAATTAAGAACCACAATTGTCTCCCGTTCAGTTTTTGCGCCTGTCAAAATCAATCTGAGTATATATGCTGCAGCAATAATAAAAACACGCACAACCTCTCTATTTTATTGTTTGGGTATGTGTAGAATGTATAACTATACTTTGCTGTATTTTCGGGCTGGTATATTTGGGTTCGGCCAGGATGTTCAGATTTGCCGTTAACACCAGCTTTTCAAAGACGTTAAAATTATGCGCACAAACGTCGTTCATAAAAATTTGCGCATCGATTGTAATACCATCCACGTACCAGGGCACAAACGCATTTGCGCTCACAAGGTTAAGTATAGGATGCGCGCACGAACTTGCGATCAGGCAGGGTTCACGCAGGGTCACTCGCGTTAGACGTTAATGTGCATCGTTTGTGCGAACGTCATAATACAACGCTCAGTGCAAAGCGTTTTGCCCCTCGTGTTAATGCGTTTTTGCGCACGCACACATTTTTGCGCAAAGAGTGTAATAGTGCCCTATAAAGGGGCATCCTAGTGTTTTCTTTCCACTTCACATGAGAAAAGTCAGTTTGTAAATACAGGGATTCTAATAATCCAGGATTTCTTTTGTAGTGCAGGAGGGGTGGGGTCGCGCCTATTCCCCGAAGGGTTGGCTGCAACCACCAAATGCATCCAGCCCAACAACATGTGTAGAACATAACAAAGAAAAAAAAATGTCATCTGCGCTTACTCCAATTATACCGTGTGAAACTAAACACAATTAGAGGTTTGGTTTCTTATTAATGGCCATTATAAGACTAGCTCGCCCGCCAACGTCACGGCACCTCTATAAGGGCAAGTCCTAACCAAAATGAAACCACAGGCTGCTACATAGCAAACCATACCTGCTCATGCTGCTTGTCAAACATGAGGTAGACTGGTGGGCCTTTATTTATGCTCCCCCAGAAAGATTTATTTTGTGCCTTTAGTTAATTTTGTTTAAAAAGGAAAGTTTCCTCCCTGTTCCTCTGCGTTTTACTTAACACCTAAGTTCACAACATATCAGTAATCGACCCACCGAATGCATCCGTTTTATCCCACGTCATAGCGGCAGATTCAAATTGGAAAACTGACACAATACCGCCGAACGAATTGAAAAAACTTGGAAAATGCTGAATTGATCCGAAAAAACAATGAATGCATCTGACGATCCGCAAAATGGACCACTGAATTGATCCGAAAAAAGCCACCGACCCGCCGAACAGACCACCGACCACCTGCAGAACAGAGGGAAAAATAACAAAAAAAACGCAACTTTTAAAATGTGTTTTTTAAAAAAAGAGTGCATGTAAATGCCTGGAAATAATATATACGGTCCTATGAATAACAATAAAAGGTCTGTTACAAAAAAATAAAAAAAACACCATGTTAAAAAAATCTGAAATAAAAATTTTGCCGAAAAATAAAAACAAAAACCTTAAAAAAATTCTAAAAACAAAATCAAGAGACTTTTTGCTGCAAATGAAAATAATAAAAGGTTGAATAAATATTTAAGAAAAACATGGATTTTTTTTAGTATTGAAACCTATGGGATTTGCCTGATTAAACCTGTCGAATGAAACCACCGAAAATCTGGGTATTTCACTGACATTTCTCTGCTGTTCGGTGTTCTCTGAATAGATTAACCATTGCTACTCTATCGGGCTTTCCCTGCTGTCGAACAGGCACCGTATTTCGCCACCAATATTTGGTGAATTGATTGCCTTTGTAAATAGTCAAATGGCTACGAAATTTCAGCGTACAGGGAAATTCACCGTTCGGTGCATTTTCGTGGCCAATTCGGTGCTCTAACTCTTATAATGATATAATAACCCTTATAATGATTTTAAATTAAGAAAATGTATTTTTTTAAACATGTTGTAATTAGAAAAAGTTAAAAATCCACTAAAATATCCATTTATGGTTTTTCCTTTGCATGTTTTCTAAAGTTTTAACTATAAAGGTCAAACCACTTTGCATTTCTAATTTAATATGTGGGCTACAGTAATCAAGCTAACATGATCTTCCCAGGAGCCCATGATCTATTAACTTGATCTGGTTATATTCTGAAACAATGCACAGGAGTTTTTTGAATTGCAAACAAAATAAGTGACAAATGGACTCCAGAATGTTCATCTCAGATTTTCAGCACCTCGGACAGGACTGCCAAGGTGCTGAAACTGTTTGAAGAGCTTGGAGTTTTGTTTTGCTTTCTAAGAATCATGGAGCTCAGTTCATTGGGTGGTGCTTCTTGACCAGCAGATGGCTCTCAAATTAGCTTAACCCCTTAGTGACCGGGCAGTTTTACACAAATCCGTCCTTTAGTGACCGCTGCTGTTTTTACGTTTCTGCGCTGTTCATGTTTAGGTCAAATTTTCCTCTTACTCGTTTCAACCCACACATATTATACACCGTTTTTCCCGCCATTAAATGGACTTTCTAGAAATACCATTATTTCCATCATATCGAATAATTTACTATAAAAAAAAATATGAAATATGATGAAAAAATGGTAAAAACACACTTTTTCATAATTTAATCCCCAAAATCTACCACCACCAAAAAAGACCCCGGCTAAATAGTTTTCAAATTTTGTCCCGAGACTAGAAATACCAATTTTTTACACGGTTTTGCTTTTTAACCCCTTCACTGCTGAGCCAGTTCACCTATGTGCGCTGCGCTCATTCTGACCATTTTGTGCAAATTATTTTTAGATGACAGCCTAGGTGCTATTTAACTAACCCCCCCCAGACAAAAAAAACCTAAAAAAAAAACTTTTTTTATTTTATTTTATTTTTTTATAATTTTTTTTTTTTTAAACCAAACCTGGTCATGTTTGGTATCATTGGAAAGGCCACGGATCGGGAGATAGGGGAATCCTTTGGATCCCCTTATCTCTACATGCCAGCTAGAGGGTTAACTGGCCCACTGACGTCCTCACACAGAAAGTGAGGTTGTCAGTGGTTCGGGGGGGGACCTGGAGGCTTGGCTGACATTCAAGATGTCAGCCCCCTCAGGTTCGAATCGTGTTTTGGCACCGAATCGTTAATGCAGTACACCGCTGAAAAGGGGAGACTCTCCCCTTTCCAGCGGTGCAAATTGCATCGCTCTAGCTTCAATGGTTGGGGAGATAGAGGGCTCCGAACGAGCCCCCCTCCCCTCCATTGATTTCAATGGGGGCGCCTGCTGATGACGTCACCACGCAGCGTGGTGACTTCATCAAGCTCGCCGGCGCATGTAGATTACATGGGCAGGCTTCCTCTCTGCCAGATCTGCGAGGGATCCAGCGAGGGAGGTAAGTATCGGGCAGGAGGGGGGTTAGGCGCCGCTGACGTACCATGTACATCCGCGGATCTAAGGGAGACCCGTGGGCAGGACGTACATGGTACGTCAGCGGTCCTTAAGGCTAGGGTCAGACGAACGAATTTTTCACGTTGTCCGTGAAAAAGTGCGTTCGAAAGAACGTACGTATTTTTTCCCGGAATACGCGATAGCGGTCATACGATGCGCCTTTTCGTCCGTGATTTTGTACGGATCATCAATAAAACACTTTTTGTGTCTGGACGTTATGTTGGCCGGACATTAGCAGCGTCTGACGTCTCCTAATCACGCAAACACGCCGCTATGCGGCCGCAGCGCACTCTGTACGTCAGTAGTAGCGGTTTGACGTTCTCGAAAAAATGCGTTCGTTTGCCACTTGCGTTGCACGGACGAGCTTTCGTGCGGCCGTTCGTCGTATGTTCCCCGGCATTGGACGTCATTTGCTGCTAGCACGGCCGTGATTTCGTGCGCCTGAACGCACGTTACCAATTCGCTAGTCTGACCCTAGCCTAAGGGGTTAATGTCTCTAAAAATGTATATACGAATGTTTCATACAGGGTTATTCAAAGAGCTCTGAATTGGGGCCGAAAGGTAACCGAACGCTGAAATTCAGCGTACGATTACCTTTGCTGGCCATTCGGCTATTCAGAGAGCAGGCAGTTCGCCAAATGTTGGTAAATAGCCTGCACACACCGTCCCTGTTCGAGTGCAGTGAAATCCCCATAGAGAAGCAATGCTTCGTCTGTTCAGAGAACACAAACCAGCAGTGAAAGGTTCCCCTAATGTCCTGCCATTCGGTGGTTTAATTCGGCAGGTTTATTCAGGCGAATCCCATAGGCTTCAATGTTAAAAATATTCCCGTTTTAATCCAATATCTAATAAACCGTTTATTATAATATTCTGCAGTAAAAAGTCTCTTAATTTTTAGATTTTTTAGGATCTTTTAGGCATTTTTTGGGATTTTTTTTCCAAACATTTTTTTCCCGTTTTTTTTTTTTAAATCATTTTTTCTTCTTTCTCTAACAGTCCTTTTTATTACCATTCATTGGATCTTATATGTAAATTCCAGACATTTTCATTCTGTAGTTTCTTTGCAAACAGCGTTTCACTTTTCAAACATTCAAGCGGGTTCGGCGGGGTTAATCCAGATGTTCTTGCGGGTTCTGGTGAGCGCTTGCCCTGGTTTTGCGGCGAGTTTTCGGTGGGTTTGCGGTGACTTTTCCCTGCACTACGACGGCCCTGTGGTGCTTGCTGATTACACCGCAGGGTCGCCGAAATGGGATCGCCAAATCGCACCGAATTGAAGAGAACGAAAAGTCACCGAATGTGCAGTGACTTTTCGATTCTCTTTGAATAACCCTGATAGATTTTTACATTGTGGGTGATGGGAATGGTTTTCTATGAAACCACTTGGTCCTGTCAGTGCTTTTTAGGAAAACCACATGGTAATGTAAGGTTTAATAGAGGATTCCATATTACAGGAAAGCCTTTGTCAACTAGCCACTCCATCCTATGTCTCATAAAAGCTTCTCAGGATTGTGGAAGTAGTGGTGAGGTTTCAACTTGACCTATTAGGAAACCATGCTGCAGCTCCATATTGGTCAGTCGGAAGCTAGGAAGGGACCCATGCCAGTTTTCACGACCCCTATTCTTTCTGACATTGCTAAATAATTCAGAAAGTTTATTTTGTACAATTTCCCTGTTCCCAGCAGTTTTTCCTACTGTGTGGCTCTTTAGTATTCCCTTTTGTGCAGTACTCAGTTCGTGACATACAAGTTTTATTCCCTTTATCTCCATCAGCGTTGTGGTTACCAATTTGTCCTAGAAAATCTGCAACATTTCAACAGAGCATCATTTTAATAAGGTTTCCTGCAAAGTAAGGTAAAACCATTTGTCAATTCATAATTTTCAACAAACTACTTTTTTCTTATTTGTTATTTCTTAATAGGTTCCTTGGCTCTTGACTTTTTGTGTCAAGAGGTTCATTTTCACAAATTTTGCTTTTTTTTTTAGTGCTGTGGAAGTTGCTAGCAATAAAAAAAAAATATCAATTCAGGATAATAATCCAGAGAAAAACACACGGGTTGATAGCCCTCTAAAATGTGTCAGGAGGAGGCATGGGAACATTATTCCTTCCTTCCCCCCTTTCTTAATATAGCGTTGGTGTCAGATAAGTCCCTGAAGTGGCCACGACATTGTGGGCAATTACGGCTTGGAAAACTGCGGACACGCTCATTAGAGGAATCGGTGTGCGTTTAGCTAGGAATCAAAGGACCCTCCAATTTATCTGCGTCCGTTCGTAGAGTGCATAAGCACAAAGATTTCACTGAGGTTGTTATCCTTCCAAAATTTGCAGAGTCTTCTGTTCTGAAAACAAATGAATAAATAAAGTAACAAAGCTGTCCTGTTTAGAAATGAGCACTTGATGCGTCTAGCACGTTGATCCACAAAGCGGAGTAGAAAAAAAAAAGAATGTTTTGTTACTGAATGGTCATTTTTTGACACTATAATTTCTTCTGAGATTTCTTTCTACTCTTTTCTCTTTTCTAAAGGTGGCAATGATTTTATCTACTAGATGGCTTATGGGATGAAAAAAATGCATTGTAATCAATAGGTTAATTTAAATATATTTTAAACTTGAGTATTTCTTGTTCATGATTAGTGATGGGCCGAACACCACCGTGTTCGGTTCGCATTCGAACTCGAACATCCGAAAAAGTTCGACCGTGAACTCGACCACAATTCGAACACAATGCAAGTCAATGGGGCTAGAATGTTAAAAAATTAAGGTCCCCTCCAGAGGGCATATATGCAAGATATTGGCCATAAAAGGTGTATGGGGGTCCGGGTACTGCCCTGGGGGACAGCTAATTTTTACTGATTTTGCTCATGTTTAAATGCGATTTGAAGCCATGGGAACTGTTTGAGCAACAAGGAGTGGGAAATGTTTGAGCAACAAGAAGTGGGAAATGTTTGACCAACAAAGTGTGGGAAATGTTTGACCAACAAGGTGTGGGAAATGTTTGACAAACAAGGTGTGGGAAATGTTTGACCAGCAAGGAGTGGGAAATGTTTGACCAACAAGGTGTGGGAAATGTTTGACCAACAAGGTGTGGGAAATGTTTGACCAACAAGGTGTGGGAGATGTTTGACCAGTAATGAGTGGGAAATGTTTGACCAGTATGGAGTGGGAAATGTTTGACCAACAAGGTGAGGGAAATGTTTGAACAACAAGGTGTGGGAAATGTTTATGAATCCCATAGGCTTCAATGTTAAAAATATTCCCGTTTTAATTTAATGTCTAATAAACTGTTGATTATAATATTCTGCAGTAAAGAGTCTCTTTATTTATAGATGTTTTAGGATCTTTCAAGCATTTTTTTTAAAAAAATTTTTGAACTTTCAACGAACGTCTCGAAAAGTTTGAAGTTCGCGAATTTTCGAACAGCCGATGTTCGAATCAAACATCGAACCGATTCAAATCGGCAGCCCATCCCTATTCATGATGTAACTGAAGCAGAGCAGCAAGCGCATCCCCTATAAAGTCCTCTTTCCCAAACCAGTCCTTCAAGGCCAAAACTGTTATAGAAGGCTCTTCTATGCCCAGGTTACGGTTAAAGGGGCACGCTGCATCAGTGTTTTCCAACCAGGGTCCTCAAGTACCCCTAACAGGTCAAGTTTGCCACATATCTGAAGCACAGCACAGGTGATATTTTGCTGGTCAGTGATTGCAGGATTCAACCTGCACATTCCCAAGGTAATCCTTAAAATAGGGTTGAGAACCACTGCTCTACACAATATGTCCTCTTATCGTATCTGACTGGTCACTCTGAAGTTCCCTCTCCCTCCTCTAAAGCTTGGAGGGCTGATTAAGCCATTGAAATGCAGGGTCTTAGCCCTGCCCATAACCACAGCACAGGAATCCTTCATCTTAGGTACTTAGGAAACCAGCTCCATCCAATTGCATTTTTTTAGAATTTTTTGACGAAATTTGTGATTCGGCTTCAATTTTGATTTGGGTCGATTTGGCGCATTGAACTCGCCGAAGTGCGACGATCGAGAGAGCACAGTAATGTTGGTGACAGTTTGGTGCTCTCTGAATAACCCCTTAAGTAAAAAAATAAGTCCACCTCCTATTATATTCCAGCTTATAATGCATCACCGTAGCCATCTCGAAAAAAAAGTTGATTGCTGCCCTTCTTTAAGTTATAAAAAAATGGTTCGTAATACTATCACTCTACCAGTTTGTTTTTATTCCCAAAGAAGGGGACAAATAAGGAACCTGTCTAAGCTATGTGGCAAGTTGTTAGCAGGTTCAAACTCACACTTAAGTGTAATGAAATGCAAGTTATATAATCAATAGAAGTATCGATCGGCATTGCTCCTGTAGATACGTGCCAGAAAGGTCCGATTCAGTGACCCTTTCCAGTTGACATGTTCAAGTCAGACGGAGCAGGATTTGTTAGAAAGACCACCAACTGTCCAAATCTCCCGATCCTTATTCCCGCATCCCTCTTTGAGACTAAATGGCTTTCTTTTTCTGTTTCTACACCCCGTGTCTCATCATGATGAATAACTCTCATCTTTCCAGGAAATGACTTGCAGCTGTAATGCCCCTGGATGCTTCTCAAATGGTTCGGAAACTGTGATGGGAGAGAACATTGATTCTGGACACATCTGTGTGGATGAGCAGGCGACTGATATTTCCACTCTACTGACAGCTTGAGAACTGATTTAACTGCTTTGATGGGTTACTTTGCCCTACTTGCGATCGAGTAAAAAAGAAAAGCCCATTAGATATTGTAAGTACGTATCGAACGCTAACATAACATTAGTAGCCTGATAATAGGCAAACAATTGGTTGCTTAGCGAACGCAATCTGTGTGCCTATAAAATGCCATCACACTCATGAGGTTATCAACTAAGAGTGGAATTTTTCTGGAAATGATACAGGAATCCCATTTTTTCTGTCTAAAACTGCCAATCAGGAAAATGGCTGATCTGTGCTTTTAATAATAATAATTAATAATAAAAGGAAATATTTACAAATTAATTTGTCACATCTCCAAAATTCCTTGGTTGCTGAAAATCCATGAACATTTCAGCATTGCTAGCCTATTGCAGATAACATTTATAAAATATACTGTATACATTAACTTCACCCATTCACTACCAAGGTATTATCCATACAGCCACTGTCCGGAACCAGTGGTTTATTGGAAAATCACTTTTCCTGAATTATACAGATAGAAATGTATGGGAAATTTCCCAATGTATATCTTACTGTAGCAATCTACTTGACAGGCAAACATTGCCATCTGCTGGTGAAAAGCAGTACTGCAGCTGGGCTTCTGTGCTGATCCGACTGGGGATTGGTGTTTTGGATACAGAGTCAAAGCTGTTCAAATTGTTTAACACCTCAGATGTCATGACTGCTGCATGAAACGTTTTGGGGCACATTTTAGAGCCCAGTTGCAAGCAAATTTCCTTAGAAATAAGTAAAATTCCCGTGCACTGCTCCATAATTAGACCAAATTGATTACTCATTTTTTTTTTAGAAAGTATTTTACCAGGAAGGATACATTGAGATTTCTCTCATTTTCAAGTATGTCCTGGGTGGCAAGTATGTACCGTTAGGTGTCTTGATATTGATGCACCAGCAAGACTGAGTATATGTAATATTGGTAGTGATGGGGGTAAGCTATAATGGAGAAAAACCATTGAGGGAGGATACTGTGTTTATAAAACACAACATAAAAATATATCACTTTAAGACATGAAACCAACACAAATATAGGAAATGTTTATTTTACTCAGTAACTGTAATAGGTTAGGGGGAAAAAAAATCATATAACGCGTAAACAGTCATTCAACATCTCAGGCAAGATTCTGTCTGCCACATAGTGGGTAAACTAAAGTATGAATAAAATTAACTACCAAAATACATTATTGTAAAAGTGTTAGAAAAGTCACAGAAATTGAGGTTGTATTACTTGAAACTTCAAATGTTTTTGTTTTTTTAATTTAAGTACATACCCAGGACATATTTGAAAACGAGAGAAATCTCAATGTTTCCTTCCTGGTAAAATACTTTCTCAAAAAAAAAAAGTAGACCCAAATAAAGGTCAAATAAAAAGAGGATCTCTCTAATGGACTGGGGTCACATAAGTGTACCAGTCACCGGCCACTAGTATGGAAGAGGCACCGATGCTGGTGGTCTGCACCTCTTGGGAGTGATGGACAATTCAACCGCTGCTGTCAGTATGAGTGTGAATGATACATTCTCTAGCAACTAAGTGAATCAGTAGGATGGACTGGGGCAGTTAGAGATGACAATTGATCTCCCCATCGGTTTGTAGTGTGATAATGCTATTCCAAAACAGAGCATTCGGGGGCCCTTGACACATGATCCTTTCATGCGTTTGCATTTGTCTAACATTATCAGCTTGTTACACCACTGTCAGGGTTATCCAAAGAGATCCGAATTGCTTGAGAAAGGTAACCGAACGCTGAAAATCAGCGTTCGGTTACCTTTCCTGGCCATTCGGCTATCCAGAGAGCAGGCAATTCGCCAAATCCTGGCGAATTGCCTGAACATACGGTGCCTGTTCGGTCCCTGTTCGAGGGCAGTGAAATCCCCATGAAAAAGCACTGCTTCGGCTATTCAGAGAACACAAACCAGCAGTGAAAGGTTCCCCTAATGTCCTGCCATTCGGGGTTTAATTCGGCAAATTTATTCAGGAGAATCCCATAGGCTTCAATGTTAAAAATATTCCCGTTTTAATTCAATATCTAATAAACCGTTCATTATAAAATTCTGCAGCAAAAAGTCTCTTTATTTATAGATTTTTTAGGATACTTTAAGCATTTTTCAGAATTTTTTAAAAAAAAATTAAAAGTCTGATTTTTTTTTGATTTTTTTTCAGTTTGCTTATTTTTTTTGTAACAGCCCTCTTTATTATCATTCCCTGGACCTCCTGTGAAAATTTCAGACATTTTCGCTCAGTAGTTTCTTTGCAAACAGCGTTTCATTTTCCCAGATTCATACAAATAGTTTTGCTAATTTATTCACTGCCTCCTCTACGTCACAGCTGCTTCGGCTCTGTGTGATTCGGCTCCTGTTCGGCTCCTGTTTGGGTTTTTCGAAGGTTAATCCAGATGTTTTTGCTTGTTTTCAGCGTGCATTCGGTGAATTTTCGTCAGGTTTGCGGCAGCTTTTCCCTGCAATTCGGGGACCCTGTGGTGTTTGCTGAATACACCGCAGGGTCACCGAAATGCAATCGGCAAAAGGAACCGAATTGAAGAGAACGAAAAGTCACCGAACGTGCGGTGACTTTTCGAATCTCTTTGGATAACCCTGAATATGTTTCTAGGTTTTGTTTATAAACATTCAAGTACTGGCTAGAGTTATTGCTACATTTACCATCATCCAATAATTTCCCACCCCTTATCCCTACAAGAAAATTGCTTGTATTAATCTAAAAGACTATTTAGTAAACAGCACATTTCGGCTGGGCACAAATTACATCAGATTCTGAGAATTCTCAAACTCTTGCAACATTCTCATTCTTTTGTTCCGATGTATTATCTTCATGCATTCATTAAAACATTTTCTTACACGAAAATGAGAATTCAGATTTAATACTAATTATAGTTCAAACCATTTCTTTAATTTGCATAACTCAGCATTAAAAAAGGTAAATTCGATTTTTTTTTATTTCGGAGTTTAGTTTACTAAGCGGTAAATAACTGCATCAACAGCTTTGTCTGAGTGCGGAGGAAATTAGAGGAAAATGAGTTTCAGGTAAAATGGAAATGGTTGAAAATTTTCCCCCCAAAAATTTTTTTTAAAAAAAAAATTGTCATGGAGTAAAAAAACATCACAAGAAGTAGTTTGCATTAATGAGTATATTAATATTAAATACTGTATCATTCGGATGCCTGTTAGAGATTCAATCTCATTGAGTATTTGCTATGGGTTTTAACTTGCCAGCTGCTCTGAAGTATAGTAATTTGAAAGTTTTTTCACTCTACTTTTAGGCATTTCTGCTCTAAAAAAGGAGATGTTGAAAACTGAGCCGAACCAAGTAAGTCGACATGTTTAGAATCCATTGAATCTGGGCTAAAACTGTTTTTTTCATACTTTGATCATGCGACTGACCTAATCTGAAACTTGTATTTTCTACATTTTGGTGAAATAATTGAATTAGAAAATAAAAAAACTAATCAATGCCCTGACCTAAAGTTCAGTTTTGTATGCGTTGATACTCATATCGAGAAATACTCCGATGTTTTTTTTTTCCCTTTTATTTATTTTTTTATTTCATCTTTTATTTTTTGTTATATTAACATTAGGTAATATATTATGTTCAAGAGAAAAGCTCAGGTGAGGACTGAAATGTTGATAAATTGTATATGGTGTATTTTATACACACATAAATATGTGTTTATTATCCATCTATCTACACACAAAGTATAGTATGTGCAATAAAAACACAAAAACGCTCCTTGGACCTAATACTGTGCTCGATTGGCAAAGCTGCTTTATCTAATTTTCGATACACATAACTTTTGATTTGGTGAGTTTTCTGGGGAAAATATACATAAAAAGGTAAGTGTAATCCCCTACACCGGGCGTGCTATGCCATCGTGAGTGGCCGGTGGGCTTAAATACCACAGTGCGGCCTAGCATGCCCCGCAGCTCTCTGGCCCTGTTCCGGCCACCTCCCTTCCTTGAAGTACGATCACTGTCATTGCCTGCAAAGGGTCTGCATGAACTCAGCGATCGGTCCACTGGGAAGGAAAAAAGTCAATGAGTGGGGCCACAAAGCAGCGAGATGTACTATGCCGCCCTACGGCTTTTAAGCCCACCTGCCACCAGAATGTCATAACACACCTGGTGGCAGTAAGGGGTTAAAATGATGTGATATGTAGTTTAAGCCCGCCTGCTGCCAGATCTGGGGGTTGATCTGGTTGGCTGCTGATTTCACTTGCTCTCTGCACCAAAAATCTTGATGTTTTTCCAAGATGGCGGCTGTTTTTCTAAAACATTGTAATGTCATCCAGAAGTAGCCTTCATTTAGGAGTGAATACTATCAACATCTGTGTTACTGCCTGAAAATGCGTATAGGGAAGATAATTTCACAGAAAAGGGACGTTTTACATCGCCCCTTATGTGACCATAGTCTAAAAATTACAATATGGCCAGAGAACAAGACCCACACGTCTCATTTATGAAGTTATTCTTTTGTCAGGTCCTCGGAGTCTTAAATCATGTCCCTTGTTGCAGACCGGATGTAAATACACTGAAGCTATGATATGTTCGTAAAGAAGAGTTCCATCTTCAAAGCTCTACGTGCCATCAGAGTTAAAGCCACCATGCATGATGCTACAGACATTGTATATTCTGGCAGTAATTCAACAGTACGCAGTTTATCTTTATATATGGATGTTAATAAGCGGCGCACAAATCACAGCGGTTCAGCTTCCGAGTGCTGCTTCCTGCGTCTATAAATTACTCCAGACCCTTGCTGTACTATTTTACCTGCCAACGTCCTAACATTTAATTCTTCCAGAGCTTAATGGGATCGTTTCTCAGGGAGGCACATGATGTGGTGTACCCTGGGGACGGTGCAGCAGATCTCGCTGTTATTGCTTTATGGGACCTGCCAGAGAGGACGGCAGAACGTACAAATTACCTGCAAACAATGGGGAAAATATGAGAGTGATCTGGGTGCAATATCATACAACTCAGGAGAGAGTTTATTAGCTTATGATAGTTTATCAGTCCCTAGAGATATCTCTATCTATCTATCTATCTATCTATCTATCTATCTATCTATCTATCTATCTATCTATCTATCTATCTATCTATCTATCTATCTATCTCCCTGTATCTATCTATATGTATGTATCTATCTGTCTATTTCTATCTATCTATCTATCTATCTATATCACTATGTATCTATGTATCTATCTATCTGTATATCTATCTACAGTATCTCCTTTTCTCTATGTTTCTATCTCTATTATCTGTATCTATCTATTTATCAATCATCTGTATCTATGTATCTGTATCTCTATCTATCAATCATCTGTATCTATGTGTCTGTATCTCTATCTATCAATCATCTGTATCTATCTATCTATCTCCTTTTCTCTCTGTATATATCTACTGTATATGTATCTATCTATCTATCTATCTATATGTATCTATCTATCTCATTTTCTCTCTGTATCTACCTATCTCTATCTCTATCAATCAATCATCTGTATCTGTCTATCTCCTTTTCTCTCTGTATCTATCTATCTATCTATCTATCTATCTATCTATCTCCTTTTCTCTCTGTACTTATCTATCTATCCCTCTGTATCTATCAATCTATCTCATTTTCTCTCTGTATCTATCTATCTATCTATCTATCTATATGTATGTATGTATATATCTATTTATCTATCTATGTCCTTTTCTCTCTGTATCTATCTATCTATCTATCTATCTATCTATCTATCTATCTCCCTTTCTCTCTGTATCTATCTATATGTATGTATGTATGTATGTATGTATGTATGTATGTATGTATGTATGTATGTATCTATCTATCTATCTCTATCTATCTCCTTTTCTAGCTCTATCTATCTAAATATCTACCTATCTACCTCTTTTTCTCTCTGTATTTATCTATCTATCCATCTTTCTTTGTATGGTTATTTTCAAGGGGCCAAGTCCTAAAACAAGAAGTGTGGGAACTCACCAAGATTTTTGTCCCAAAATTAGCAATTATCATCTCTCACTTAACATAAACAAACACTCAAATCTGATATATTTAAATATATATATATATGGATTTTAGAAAAAATGTATGATAAATCATATATTTATTGTGACTTAACAGTGAAACATATGATTGAACACCTAAATACTAGCTTTATGGTGTATGGGGCCAATAGGAACTCTTTTTGTTCCCCCAACAAAAATAGGGCACAATCTGCGTTCTCGTGTGTTCCCACTGGACTTGACCCCTGGTTATTTTCAATTTTTGTTTTAAGCCACTCATGAGTAGGGATGAGCCGAACACTCCCCAAGTTCGGTTCGAAGCCGAACCCGAACTTTCCAAATGTTCGGATCCGAACCCGAACCCGAACTTGAACCCCATGCAAGTCAATGGGGCTGAAAATTCGGTTTTTAGAGTGCCCTCCAAGAGGGCATATATGCTACATATTTGCCATAAAAGGTGTATGGGGGTTGGGTAGTGCCCTGGGGGACAGGAAACAAGGACAAAAAGTTAAAAAAAAAATATTTTTTAAAAGGACAGTGAGTTTTCCATGAAATAAGGGTTAAAAATAAAAACAAAAAATTCCTTCAAATATCGTGCCTAGGAGGTCCCCATAACCTGCCTGTGAAGTGGCGGATTTCTAGGATGTATAGAAATATTTAAAAACCAAAAAATGACATTTCAAATGACGGTAAATGCTTTTCCTTTAATCTATCCATAAACAACTGCTTGGGGCGGCAGTCTGTATGAAAAGAGGAGACATTTTCGGACCCGCAGAAAAAGTTTACTGATTTTTTAGCAGTGAAAAGAAGGAGAATGACTGGAGAATGGAAAATTCTAGACCAAATAGCCGATTTGGAAAGTGAGAAAAATGGGAGAATTTTTCTGGTTCGGCTATTTTGACCTAGAATTTTCTCTTCTGTCATTCTCCTGAGTTTCACTTTTCTCTGAATAACCCTGTCAGGGTTATTCAGAGAGCGGTGTAGAGGAGGAGAATGACTGGAGAATGGAAAATTCTAGGTCAAAATAGCCAAACCAGAAAAATTCTCCCATTTAGGCTAGGGTCAGACTAGCGAATTTTTAACATGCGTTTAGGCGCACTTAATCACGGCCGCACTAGCAGCAAATGACGGGCAATGACAGCCAATATACGAAGTATGGTCGCACGAAAGTCCGGCTGCGCAACGAAAGTGGAAAATGAACGCATTTTTTTGAGAACGCAGAACCGCTAGTACGGACGTACAGAGTGCGCTGCGTCTACTAGCGGCGTGTGTGTGTGATTTGGAGACGTCAGACCCTGCTCATGTCCGGCCAACATAACGTCCAGACACCCAAAGTTTCCTGATTTGGATCCGTAAAAAAATCACACACAAAAATGCGCATCGTATGACCATTTTCGCGCATTCCGTGAAAAAATAAGGCAATGCGTTCAGACGCACTTTTTGACGGTTGCTGTGAAAAATGCGTTAGTCTGACCCTAACCTTATCTCACTTTCCAAATCGGCTATTTGGTCCAGATTGTTCTCTTTTCCTGCCATTCTCCTGGTTTTCACCTTTCTCTGAACAACCCTGAGAGAGAGGTGAAAGCCAGGAGAACTGGCAAGAGAAGAGAACAATCTAGACCAAATAGCCAATTTGGAAAGTGAGTTAAATGGGAGAATTTTTCTGGTTTGGCTATTTTGACCTAGAATTTTCACTTCTCCAGTTATTCTCCTGCTTTTCACGGCTCTCTGAATAACCCTGTGAATGTTTAATCCCGAGGTGAAAAATAACATTGCTTAAGGCTGGGGTCAGACGAGCGCAGTTATCACGTCCTTGTTGCCCGCACATTTGTACGTCCGTGGCAGCATAGCATTCTGACCAATGGAGCCCCACACACGAAGTACGTCCGCACGGAAGTGCGGATGCATGGCGGACGCAGCAAACAGACTCAGGTTAGGCAAGAACGTAATACTGCTAGAACGGAGGTGCGGAGTGCGCCACGTCCGCAACGTCCGTGTAGCTTTGTATGTGAGTGATGAAACGAGGTCAGATGGACTGCATTTATACGTCCAGCATTTTTGACGGACAGAATGTTTTTTCATTTTAATTTATTTTCCCTGCTACATCAGTCAAAAAATACGTCAGTGAAAAAAACGGACTGTTTGGCCACTACCTTGTTGTCAGTCAGTAAGTACGTCCGTACTGCACGGACGCACAGTCCGTACAAAATGCGCTCATCTGACCCTAGCTTTAGATGTTATTTTGAATTTTTTCAAACACCAGTTAACCACTTGGCTGCTATGGATGCGCTCAGCGCGTCCAGCCAAGTGGTTCTCCTGTGCTATGGACGCGCTGAGCGCGTCCATGCACATGAGGCAGCAATCCACCGGATTCCGGTGGATTGCTGCGCCACCCGGTGCGGGCTGACATCTTGGATGTCAGCCCAGCACTCCGGGATCCCAGCGGAGCAATTAGATGTCATCGCGGCGGCGCGATGACATCTAATTCAGGCGCCCCCCCGCATGTGCGGAGGAAGTGCCTGAAAGGGAGGGGGGAGGTCCTTCGGACCTCTCTCCCTCCTGATTGCCAGGGGGCAGAGGGTTAATCCAGGCACCGTTTGGAAGGGCACAGCCTGCCCTTCCAAACGGTGGCTGTGATTAACCCCTGGGGAGCCGGATCACGAATCGGCGCTGAAAAGCGCCGGATCGTGATCCTCTCCAGGAACTCCCCCTGAGGACTGGCGTCATCGTGCATAGCACGATGATGCCAGTCCTGGAGTTAACCCCTAGCTGCCACCAATGGTGGAGATAGGGGGTTCCAATGAACCCCCTATCTCACGATCCGTGGCAGCTAGGGGTTAATGTTTGATATCATTGGATCGGCCAGAGCATGGCCTTTCCAAGGATACCAAACATGAGCATGAATTTTTTTTTTTAAAAAATAAAAAAATAAATAATAAAAACAAAATATATAAACAAATAAATTCTAAAAAAAAATAAACAAGTTTTTTTTTGTTTTTGTTTTGTTAATGCAGCAATATTGTTCCCATTTCAATTATAATGTGAACAATAATGCTGCACTAACGATTTTTGTATGCGGTGCGTTTGTTAAAAAAAGCAAAATTTTCCCCAAAAACAAATGTAACGAGACCCCATTTCAAATTTTTTAACAAGCGCACCCCATACAAAATATAACCACAAACGATCGCATGTTAAAATGTGAAAAAAAAACTTTACACATAATAAATTATTGAAAAATTCAAATTTTATTGCATTTTTGTTATAATATACAGACATGACATAATGTATACATATCATAATGACATATTATGAATCTGCCAAGTCTGCCGGAAAGAACTATATATAATATGTCTGGGTCATATATCAAAATGTGGCAACAAAACGCGGTTAAACATGATGAGCGAAAGCGTTAAAAATGACCTCAGCACAGAGGTGTGAAAAGCCTCAGCAGCGAAAGGGTTAAATGCAGCATATTAGGATGTTTTAGGGAAATTAATTCTCAAATCTCAATCAGAAGCAGACACCACCCCACCCTCAGTATGGTGTACAATGTATCAAATTGATTACCAGACTAAAAACACCTGGTGTTATGGCCGTTTGTGAACAGAGGTCATTTAGAGTTGATAATCTTTCCACGTAGACATTAGTTTTTAATTCAATATCTAATAAACCGTTGCTTATAATATTCTGCAGTAAAGAGTCTCTTTATTTCTAGATTTTTTTAAGCATTTTCTATACTTTTTTCAAAATTTCTTTTTTTTTTCGAACTCGAACCGAACACCCCCCCAAAAGTTCGAAATGCGCGAACTTTTGAACTGCCAAAGTTCGGGTCGAACTCCGAACCGTCCGAACCCGAACAGCTCATCCCTACTCATGAGCTCTGTGTGAAACCTACCATTGTTTATTTCATGACACTATATAGATTGTAATGACTTCAATAAGACCAATTAGATGTCTGTTTGAGAAGCATTTAATAGTCATATTAATAATAAATACTAGGAAATTATCAGAGAATTATGAATACATTATTCAAATCTGGAGGATCTATCTCTGGCTTTAGATGAGTGTTTGAATAGATGAGCTGTTCATGGTCCTGAATGGGACCTTCAGTATGGAGAGTGGGGAGCTATCCATGGTCCTGAATGGGATCTTCATTATGGAGAATGGGGAGCTGTCCATGGTCCTGAATGGGATCTTCATTATGGAGAGTGGGGAGCTATCCATGGTCCTGAATGGGATCTTTATTATGGAGAGTGGGGAGCTATCCATGGTCCTGAATGGGATCTTCATTATGGAGAGTGGGGAGCTGTCCATGGTCCTGAATGGGATCTTCATTATGGAGAGTGGGGAGCTAGCCATGGTCCTCAATGGGATCTTCATTATGGAGAGTGGGGAGCTGTCCATGGTCCTGAATGGGATCTTCATTATGGAGAGTGGGGAGCTGTCCATGGTCCTGAATGGAATCTTCATTATGGAGAGTGGGGAGCTGTCCATGGTCCTGAATGGAATCTTCATTATGGTGAGTGGGAGCTGTCAAAGGTATCTCCATAGGGAATATCTGTAGATACATGTAGGAGCTGACCATGATCTTAGCATCCCCCTCTGTCACTCTATCTCTAGTTCTGCCTGTCTCTATCTCTCCACATATCCCTTTATCTATTTTAGTATCTCTCTCTCCTAATACCATCCACATCTCTAGTACTGCATGTTTCTATCTCTCTGTGTATTATTTTATCTCTCTCTACCTCTATATTCCAATAACGATCCTCCTATTTCTCTTTCTCTAGTTCTGACTGTCTTTATCTTTCTATGTATCTCCTCACCGTACAGGGTTATCCAAAGAGATTCGAAAAGTCACCGCACGTTCGGTGACTTTTCGTTCTCTTCAATTCGGTTCCTTTTGCCGATTGCATTTCGGTGACCCTGCGGTGTATTCAGCAAACAGCACAGGGTCCCCGAATTGCAGGGAAAAGCTGCCGAAAACCCAACGAAAACTAACCGAATGCACGCTGAAAACAAGCAAAAACATCTGGATTAACCTTCGAAAAAGTCGAACAGGAGCCGAACAGGAGCCGAATCACACAGAGCCGAAGCAGCTGTGACGTAGAGGAGAAGGTGAATAAATTAGCAAAACCATTTGTATGAATCTGGGAAAAAGAAACGCTGTTTGCAAAGAAACTACTGAGCGAAAATGTCTGAAATTTTCACAGGAGGTCCAGGGAATGATAATAAAGAGGGCTGTTACAAAAAAAATAAGTAAACTGAAAAAAAAAAAAAAAAAATCGGACTTTTAAAAAAAAAAAAAATAAATAAGAAAAATGCTTAAAGTATCCTAAAAAATCTATAAATAAAGAGACTTTTTACTGCAGAATTTATAATGAACGGTTTATTAGATATTGAATTAAAACGGGAATATTTTTAACATTGAAGCCTATGGGATTCTCCTGAATAAATTTGCCGGATTAAACCACCGAATGGCAGGGCATTAGGGGAACCTTTCACTGCTGGTTTGTGTTCTCTGAATAGCCGAAGCAGTGCTTCTCTATGGGGATTTCACTGCCCTCGAACAGGCACCGAACAGGCACCGTATGTGCAGGCAATTCGCCAGGATTTGACGAATTGCCTGCTCTCTGGATAGCCGAATGGTCAGGAAAGGTAACCGAACGCTGATTTTCAGCATTCGGTTACCTTTCTCAAGCAATTCGGATCTCTTTGGATAACCCTGTATATATCTCTATCTCTCTTTCTGTCTAACTATCCATCCACCTATCTAAAAAAAAAAAAATTGTATTAATCTTTAAAACAACCACCAGGAATTGTTGTTTACAGTGTCAGAATTCTCAGAAATGGTAATACATTCTATAAAATCTCAGATACCCAAGTGCCAAGAGTTTAAAAATAATAACAGTGTGAGACCCTTGAACATGTCATTCATAGTTGTTTTCTTTTCAATTTTTTTTATATATATAAAAGGGTTCACTCTGATTTTCTGAAGTGCTCTGCTTTACTTAGAATGAGAGATTATATCCCGATTATCGCAATTATCCTTTTTACATTGCTATATACACCCCATAAAATATAGAGTTATCACACCTAACAGAAGGGAAATTGTAAGGAGCGCAGGCACAGAACAGAATTCAGCTGTGAAATTGACTGAGACGGAAGCGCCGGGATATGTAACAACATTTTCATAATGCCTGTCACAAAGGATATGTCCCGCGTTTGACTTACAACGCGGAATCCACAAAAATTGTTAGAACAGCTGTAAAACAAATTATTTTTTCAGCTGTGCAAATTTGTAATGAAATATGTTACACCTTGTGTAATAAATATCTGTGTTTGGAAAGTAGACGATATGAGAATAATATGCTTTCCGCTGCAAATATAATAAGCCCTGGATTTCTGCAACCACTGGGAGTTTACTTAGCACAAATTAAAATTGTAAAAAAAAGAATCAATTTTCTAAAAGTCTCAATAAAGCTTTATACAGTTGTCTCGTCACCTAGAAAAGCAACATTTCTCTATTGCATTTTCTCTGTTAATAATAATATATTATTATTAATTTTGATAATATTAACACATTGCATTAAACAATGTATCACCAGCAATTTACACTTTGTATTTAGTATATCTAGAGGAAGATAGAGAATATTCTAACCCTTTCACTACCATGGACTCTATGTTCAAAAGGTCCTGCAGAAGCCCAACATCGACTAAATTCGACCTGGTCATACTCTGAAGCAATGCGAAGGAATCTTGTTTAATGTAGAAGAGATTTGTTTGTAAATAGGCTTCAGAATGTCTTCCCATATTTTCAGCACCTTGGACATGTCATCCAAGGTGCTGCAGCTGTTTGAACAGCTTGAAGATCCGTTCTTCTTTTACAGAAAGACGGAGCTCCAGCTGTTGTTTTATACATGTAGTAGTGCTGTTTGTTCAACAGAGGGAGCCTTTGTCTAATGAGCTTCCTGCCTCTAAATTATATGCAAATTGTATTTTATGAAGGGTACATTACTTTTTACAATAACTGCAGTGAAAATGTTTTCCATAAATCCACTGGGTCTTGGTAGAAGTTTCATGGACTACAATTTGACAGTGAAGGGGCTAATGGTTCCACTTTCCCTGCAATGTTGATTTTACTTTGCCAGTCTGTAGTATCTCTTGCATTGGTAGTCCCTTAGGCTCAGATGCCAACTCGTGGATCTGTATTATATTTATATCTGCACCCTACTTGTTTATGATCTCTAGGGGATTTAAGAAAGCTTTTGTTTATTCTAGTTGCTGATAATCCGATCTCAGAAGGGCCATGTGCTTAGTTATTGAAACATCTTCATTGCACCTGTACCCTATAGGTCACCTGTTAGAACCAGTAAAATACTTACCATTAAGGCTAGGGTCAGACAAACGCAATTTTCATGTCTACCGTCAAAAAGTGCGTTGATGCATCCGAACGCATTTTTTCACGGAAGACGTGATAGAGGTCATACGATGCGCAATTTCGGCCGTGATTTTTTTACGGATCCAAACCAGGAAACTTTGGGTGTCTGGACGTTATGTTGGCTGGACATGAGCAGCGTCTGACGTCTCCTAATCACGCACACACGCCGCTATGCGGACGCAGCGCACTCTGTACGTCCGTACTAGCGGTTTGACGTTCTTGCAAAAATGCGTTCGTTTGCCGCTTGCGTTGCGCGGCCAAACTTTCGTGCGGCCGTACTTCGTGTGTGGGCCTGCGTTGGACATCATTTGTTGCTACCACGGCCGTAATAAAGTGTGGCTAAACGCACGTTCGCACTGCGTTCGTCTGACCCCAGCCTAATACAATGGATTTGTGGAAAACAACTTTGCATTATACATGCATTGAAACTGTGCATCAAATATAGATTCAAAAATCTAAAGCACACTTTCAAATGTATGCATTATTTGACAGGGAGATGGTGCCATCTGCCTGCCAAGTAGCACTACTGCATCTCCACGTTACAGACTGGGATCCTTTTTCTTTTTTTCTAGAAGAAAAAATAAAAATAGGAGTCCAAGCTGTTTAAACTGTTTAGCAACTTGGGTATCATGCTTAACATTCTGAAACTTTGGCGGCACATTTTGGGGCCTAATTGCAAATGCAAATTGCATTTCTCCAATATTAGCCCTCATCAAATATACTCAATACCGGGGCACCAGCAGTTGCTTTGCAGATTGAGAATAAACGAACCATATTGTATCGGCCTTTACCTTGTTGTGCTTTTATTAATATGTTGATGAAGCATTAATTCATGATTATAACAATAAAAATAGATGATGCCACATACCCATGGAGCTCAAAGGAAAATGGCAGAGAGTCGGCAAGCGCTTTAATCATGTTTTATGAAGTATCTACAAGGCATATTTGGGAATTTTCAACACAGCAAGATTTCAAAAGGTCATAAAATGAAAACGGATGAAAGATAACAAACCCACTTTAAGTTAATTAACATCCTGTGTAATTTAATTCTCTATTGAGAAGTTTCTTCATTCCATGCCCAATGATATTTTATTTCATACAGTATCTGAAAAGGAATAGCTTTTTTAAAGACTGCTTTTTCAGATGCACTGAATGTTCCATCACGAATATTAAGTTTGAATGTAAACATGTCAACACTATAAATTTTAAGGTAAACTTTTTTTTAGGTCAATCCCATCGGGAGAAGAAAAGTCATTTCGGTTTACAGGCTGTGATTAATTCCTAAATAATGACTGTTCGTGTAGATTATGCCAGAGGCTCTCCCAGTACCTGCACCGAAAATGGAAATTAGAGCATTTAAAGAAAAAAAATACCGAAAAAAAAGCTTTCCTATTGAAACATGTAGTAATTCTATGTGTTTATTTTCACCCAGGATTTATGAATAAATAGGCAAAGCAAGTGACAGCACCTAAATCTAATGGAGATGTCATTTTTTCCTTCAACGCCTTAACTTGCATTCTCACCCTTCTCATTTTTTAATGAAACAATGCAGAAATGAACGAGGCATAGATAAGTAGTGACTATAGATATTCAAGACTTCCCTCTTATTCTTTCTTAAAAATGAAATAATAATAATTTTAAATAATAACTTGTAGTAAGGCTGTGGTCAGCACCTTGGCGCTCCAGATGTTTTGGAAATACATCTACCACGATGCTCAGCCATTCATTGATTTGGCCAAGGTTGATGACCCCCCATAAAGCAGTAGTTGGTAGAAAGGAAAAACACTTTTGCAGAAGAGGTACGATCAACTGCACTCTCATACTGGCTGAAACTAAGGGACTCAACTAATGGGGAAACCGCTAGCAGCATCTCTTTCTTATAGCCTTTCCAAATGAGGTCAAACCACTGGATGCGTCTTCAGAAAATACCACTTGTATAGATTCATTATCTCTTATGTGGTTTCTCATGGCAAGTTACAGATAGAGTGTTTTCAGCCAAGCAGGAATTTCGCCTGCAGTAAAATCACTGGTAGATACGGAGTCCCGCCGGTGTCAGCATGAAAAAAGGTAAATAACACTTGTGCATGATGTGTTAGGTTGTGGGGACGATCTACTAAACTTTTTTTCATTAGTGTGCACACGAGTTATCTGTTCCATGCACACGCAAAACAGATACATGCAGGGTTATCCAAAGAGATCCGAATTGCTTGAGAAAGGTAACCGAACGCTGAAAATCAGCGTTCGGTTGCCTTTCCTGGCCATTCGGCTATCCAGAGAGCAGGCAATTCGCCAAATCCTGGCGAATTGCCTGCACATACGGTGCCTGTTCGGTGCCTGTTCGAGGGCAGTGAAATCCCCATGAAAAGCACTGCTTCGGCTATTCAGAGAACACAAACCAGCAGTGAAAAGTTACCGAAATGCCCTGCCATTCGGGGTTTAATTCGGCAAATTTATTCAGGAGAATCCCATAGGCTTCAATGTTAAAAATATTCCCGTTTTAATTCAATATCTAATAAACCATTCATTATAAAATTCTGCAGCAAAAAGTCTCTTTATTTATAGATTTTTTAGGATACTTTAAGCATTTTTCTGATTTTCTTTTTTAAACGTAATTTTTTTTTTTTTAAGTCTACTTATTTTTTCTGTAACAGCCCTCTTTATTATCATTCCCTGGACCTCCTGTGTAAATTTCAGGCATTTTTGCTCAGTAGTTTCTTTGCAAACAGAGTTTCACTTTCACAGATTCATACAAACGGTTTTGCTAATTTATTCACTGCCTCCTCTGCGTCTCAGCTGCTTCGGCTCTGTGTGATTCGGCTCCTGTTCGGCTGCTTCGCTGCGTGTGATCGGCTCCTGCTTGGGTTTTTCGAAGGTTAATCCAGATGTTTTTGCTTGTTTTTGGCGTGCATTCGGTGGGTTTTGCGGTTAGTTTTCATCGGGTTTGCGGCAGCTTTCCCCTGCAATTTGGGGACCCTGTGGTGCTTGCTGAATACACCGCAGGGTCACCGAAATGGGATCGGCAAAAGGAACCGAATTGAAGAGAACGAAAAGTCACCGAACGTGCGGTGACTTTTTGAATCTCTTTGAATAACCCTGATAGAGTCCACTCTCCAAGCCCTCTTACCTCGAGGCAGGGCGGCAGATTCCCGCAGCCCTTCTTGGCTGGCCAGAGCCGTTTGTTTTAAGCAGGGATTCCTCACTAAGCTGATTTGTGCAGGTGGTTGCAAATAATAGTAGCATTACAATCACAATAATATTAATATTATTAAATAATAAAATATATAAAACAATGGCTTTATTAATATTAAAAAAAATATTATAATGCTCCTGTTATTCATAATGCAATGCTATAGAATAATAATTGCAGCATTATTATAATAATAAATCAGACAGATCGATAAAATTAACAGAATCGCAGACCATAAGTTCCAAAACACAACTCTTAAAAACACATGTATACACTAAACATGTTTCACCCTCGTGGGCTTTATCAAGAGCTATAAACTCTCGATAAAGCCTGCAAGGGGCAAAACATGTTGAGTGTATACATGTGTTCTTAACAGTTGTTGCAGTTTGGAACTTATGGTCTGAGATTCTGGTAACCTCCCTGGTGGTATTCCCGAGTGTGACTCGGGGTTAAATTTCACTACCGCGAACGGTAACCCCGAGCCACACTCGGGCTGGATACTCACCTCCTCCTGTGTTCCCTGGCTGTCCCCCGCAGTGCAATCGCGGCGAGTTGCTTCCTGGTAAGGCTAGGGACAGATGAGCGCATTTTCTGCGGCCACCGTCAAAATGTACGTCGATGCGTGCGCACGCATTTTTTCACGGAATACGCTTAAGTGGTCAGACGATGCGCAATTCTGGACGTATTTCATGACGATGGGGTGAAAAGAAGTCTAGGGAAATCCGGCTGTTTGAACGTTATGTTGGCCGCACACTAGCAGCGTCTGACATCTCCTAATCACGCACACACGCTGCTATGCGGCCGCAGCGCACTCTGTACGTCAGTACCAGCGGTTTAACGTTCTCGAAAAAATGCGTTCATTTTCCACTTGCGTTGCGCGGCCGGACTTTTGTGCGACCGTACTTCGTATATTGGCTGTCATTGCCTGTCATCTGCTGCTAGTGCGGCCGTGATTATGTGCGCCAGAACGCGCGTTCGCACTGCCTCAGTCTGACCCTAGCCTAAGGCTCCCTGCGAGTCACATGATGCAGGGGGCGGGACCAAGCAGCAAACTTTTTTTTTTTTTATAATACACTGTTTTCCAATGTGCAATGTTTATGAACGGCCACTAGGTGGCACTACAGGATAAGAAACAGACCATACATAGTCTCACCCTTGTTTTCAGACAGATTTCAGTGTCTTTTGTTGTATTTTATTGAATAACATTTATTTGCATTATTTTGGATAATTATTTTTGGGATAATAAATTATTATGTTGTGTTTAAACTTTATCGGACTCAGTGTATTTACTATTTATTTATTTATTTATAAAGGATTTTACCAGTAAGGACTCTTGATTGCACAGATTTCAGTGCGTGATTCCTAATTATTACAGGTTAACTATGTACAAAAACAAGTTTCCTTTAAAAAAAAATTGAGACTATTTTAGGCACAAAATTTTGAAAAAATTAGACTGCCAGGGAGGTTAATTTGTTTGATGAATCACTGATTACTTTATAAATGGGCTATTGACTGCCTTGGTATTGACCATTACAGGTTGCTCCCTTTATATATATTGGATATCTGTGATTGTTGTGTCTTAATTCATTGCTGAAACACCATTTGTTCTAGTGCATGGACAATACTATAATAATCTCATGATAACGAAGTTTATTTATTTTTTTACGCTGTTTGTATATTTGTTTGTAATGGATAGTGTGTGGTGACTGTCACTTTATTATTGCCTTTGTGTATGCTGTTGTGATTCTATTAAAGATTGTCATTTTTTTATTGCAGTGGCTTTGGAAGTTGGTAGCTTTCCTACTGGTGGTAGTTTTATCTACTTAATTGTGGTATATACCCTTTTCTGGACACTGAATTGCATTTGCACTATGATATTTCACCCAACCTTGGGGGTGATGGTGGTTATTTATGAACATTTCATTAAAAACTAAATTGATGCCCATATGGATGTGCTTTCATCATGTCTGTTAATAGTGTTAAGAGTTTGGCTAATTTTGCTTTGCGTTTGCACATGACATTAGTTATGAGGATTTTTTTTATATTACTTCCTAGTTTTCTATTTGTATTTGTCGTGTGTTTTTTGTGTCCATATGATTAGGCTCCATGCTGGCCACTTCTTACAGCGCTTTCCTCCCCTATAAATCCATTAATACTATCAGACCTAATTCTAATCTTTGCAACCTAGACTCAGGAGACCTGGGACGTCTGTGATTAAATGAGTTTTACCACCAAAATTAAGCTTCCCCTATTCATTCCCATGTATCATTTGTTTTGTGTATTTAATGGTGGTGTATTGTTTAATTGAAAGCATTAATAACAGTTGACTTTTCTGGACCATTTTCCTGCCATGTTATCTTTAACACATGAGCTTGGGGACTCCATTTAACATGCTACTATTGAATAGTGTGCATTAAAGTAGGATTCTGGCGACCTCAGAATATCAGTAACTATCATCAATATGGTGTTGCTTGTTTTGCCGCATGTAAATGTACTGAAAAATATGCACATTTACATAAAAGACGGAGTCGGGGTGCATTATTCATTAGGTAAATAGGTTCAATAGGTCACACATCTTCAATCTTAGAACATATTGTGCAATGTATCCAAATATGTTAAAAAAAGGAAATAGTGTAGCAATTTATGCAAGATAATTTCCCAGATTCCTTTCGTAGAGCAGCACTTTACTTAGTTTGTATTTTAAATTATCTGTTTGAAGGGTTTGTGTTCTCCATAATTTTTATTTATCAGCAAAACATTTCAGATTTTTTTTAAATTCTTTTTTCATAGTAGTAGTGTAGTTTTTGTTGAAAATTACTATAGTCCCTCCATGCTTATTTTTTTTGGTAATTTAATAACATGACTATTATTGAAAAAATATATTATAATTACACAATTATCAAATTATTATTATTATTTATTTATATAGCGCCAACATATTCCGCAGCACTGTATAATGGGCACAATATAGACAGGGTTACAATACATTGAACAACATTTTGATAAACCAGTACAGGAAGAAATGAGGGTCCCATTCCCGTGGGAACTTACAATCTAGAAGGGTTGGGAATGGAAACAGGAGGAGAGGACTGCAAGGTAAGAGTGATGGACTGCAAGGTGAGAGTGATGGACTGGTGGGAGTGAGGGGCTGCAAGGTGGGAGTGATGGACTGCAAGGCGAGAGTGATTAACTGCAAGGTGAGAGTGATGGACTTTTGAGAGTGATGGACTGCAAGGTGAGAGTGATGGGCTGCAAGGCGAGAGTGATGAACTGCAAGGCAAGAGTGATGGACTGCAAGGTGAGAGGATGGACTGCAAGGCAAGAGTGATAGACTACAAGGTGAGAGGATGGACTGTAAGGTGAGAGTGATGGACTGCAAGGCGAGAGTGGTGGACTGCAAGGTGAGAGGATGGACTGCAAGGTGAGAGGATGGGCTGCAAGGTGAGAGTGATGATGGACTGGTGAGAAAGATGGACTCGTTGCGTCAGTGAGTCGGGTGGTAGGCTTCTGTATATAGGAATGTCTTAAGGGAGCGTTTGAAGAAAGGAAAACTAGGGGGAAGTCTGACAGTATGAGGGAGAGCATTCCAGAGGATGGGGCTGCGCCTGAGAAATCCTGCAGTCTATCATGGGAAGAGGTGATGCGTGGAGAAGCTAGGCACAGGTCACTGTTTGACCTTAGGGAGCGGGCTGGGGTGTATTCGGTGATTAGTGAGGACAGGTAGTGGGGAGCTGAGTTAGTGAGAGCTTTGTAGGTCAAATATTTTCAGCTCTTGATTAAGGAGAGTATTATTGAATCTAAGATGCTCTCAGGAAGTCCCAGGGCAGGACGAAACGCTTCAGCAACACATCAGTTTGGCTTGTTGCACCCACCCACATAGATCCAGCGTGACTGCGGGTGTAGGTCAACGGAGCTCCAGCACAGAAGCAGTACACCTCTGGGATAATATACCAATCATGACCCCACAGACCCAATAGACCCACCAGTGACAAAAAGAAAAGAGTGGGCTAAGATGAAAGGGTGGTGACACTAATTCTTTAGTTTTGCAGACATGATTTGGCACTAGGACTTGACAACGTGCTAACATACCCTTACAAGCAGCAGAGAGTCATGGAAAATGTAATTTGCGAGCATATTCCAGGCAGCGATTAGTCATCCATCCACAGACAGACTGCTCCTGAAATGAAGTCTCACATCTGTCTGGATCAACATAACCTAGGAACAAATCTAAATCTTTTCATGAGGTTACGGTAATGTTAGTGCACTCTAGTCTCTTCTCCCTGCTCTTGTACCTGTTTAGTATAATGTATTCAAAGCATTACTATGAAGAATATATTTTATTGCATCTCCACCGTTGAGAATAAAAGGTTCTAATCCTACCGATGTAAAAATGAAGTGACTTTGATACATTGGGAGGTAATTGTAGCACTAATGTCTCTGTTCGTTTATGTCCCTCTGACCCCTTACCCACTTTTCATACAGTGCCCATTGCATTGTGAACACATTAGCACACAGGTTAGTGAGTACTTTAGTGCATGGTCTAACGAGTAAGTTCCTTCGTTAGCACATAATAATATACTGCTCCAGCTAAAGATCAATAATTTAGAGCCTTATATTGCTAGGTGAAGGTAACAGCAGAGGACAAGTGCATATTACCAGACCATTCTCCTCTTAACTAAGTGCTCTGACATAGGCTAATTGATGGATGCTATTACATAGCAATTTAGAAGTAACCCTTTTATGTCATAAAGGGATATAATGTGCTTTATGGTTAATGGTAAAAAGTGCTGAAGGTGTAGATGGTGAGACCGGCTGTAAAACTACAACACATCTACTTGCAGAGGCTGTTTTAAACAGATAAGGACTCAAAAACATTGTGAAGATGCCCTGGGAGAGCGTAACATGTAATACTTTTCAAGATGGCACCAACATCTCCTTATAGACATTCTCTCCGAACGATGCTAAATTTTCAAGATACTTCTTCTCTTCTATCGATTCTAATTATGACCTCCTATTGCAGCCTAACTATCTATCTACAAATTTTTCTATTTTCTTTTCGTTCGGTATTTATAGCAACGGAAAGTATATTGGCCAACTTTGTTTTTATAAGTAAAATTAATTGCTTATATTAAATTATTATTATAATTTATAATTAGCAGATTGTGAAAGTCTTAGAAAGTATAAGAATGGGAAATCCTCTGCCTGGATAGGTTCTACTGGTCCTAAGTCGGTCTGGGCTTACCACTGACACATCAAGTGGGCTGGTCAAGTTGTGTAGTGTCTCCACTACAAGGACTTTGGTCTGGGTGGTCTCCGAGCTGGCTCAGAACAATGCTAACATTAGTTCACGCTGTGGAGTGGGCCCTTCTACCACAGTGCTTGAAGATCTTCAAACAGGTTTTGGATATCCCCTTTGGTGGCCAAGAAGGTTGCAGCATCTGAACATGGCAACAGAGTGGCGAACGGAGATCACACGGAGATGCCTGCTCCTCTGAGGAGCTGTACGCTTCAGGTTCTGCAGGACAGTGTCACATCTAGCTCCTGCCCTAAGAGCTACTGAGGGACAGGCAAGTATCAGGAAGATTGGGGCCCTCCATCACACTGCATTCTTATTTTGCCTGCCCATATCTCAAGAGACTTCACCATGACAATCCTAAACTCCAAGACCAAGATGGCTGACCTGTTATAACTACTGCAGAGATGGGCTAAGAAAAAACATATTTCACTCACTACCAAGGAGTTGGCAGCCTCCCAGAGTGTCAGGTAATGTAAAGCTCAGCTGACCAGCCAAGGCAAGACATTATATAGAGTATAGATAGCAATAATAGTTGCAATTATAGGAGCACGACTGATAAATGTTGTCTCTCCAATTGGCCATGCAACCAATTCCTTTAAATTTCATCTGTTTTTGGATCAGCAGTAGTTGATGTGTGAATATTTTTTTCCAGCCTGTGTAACTATATATTTTATTTTTTTATTTATAGTTCTTATCTATTTTTCTTTTTTTGGCAATTTCACTTATTGTTTTATCTTTAACGTTTCAAAAGTAATATGTTTTCAGTATATCCGGTAGTTTCAATGTAGGAGCACAACTGGGAGAGTAGACAATTCACAACCACACATCAGTCTTGGATCCTATTAAGGCGGAAGGCAAACCTTATCATGGCATGCCTGTATTTTCCATGAATGGTGCCAATATTAAGCTCTACGAGCAAGCAAGATCATACAATCCATTATAGATTTCCGTTGCGATCCAATCCATTTTTTAGTGTTTGTTATTGTTAATTTGTATCAGTTTGTTGATGCATTAGTTACTCTAGTGTACTTCATGTGGTTAACGTGAGTTGTCTATGTTTTTCGGTGTCTGTTCGAGGGCAGTGAGAGCAGGCAATTCGCCAAATGTTTTTCGGTGTCTGTTCGAGGGCAGTGAAATCCCCCATAGAGAAGCAATGCTTCATCTATACAGGGAACAAAAACCAGCAGTGAAAGGTTGCAGAAATACCCTGCCATTCGGTGGCTTCATTCGACAGTTTTATTCAGGCGAATCCCATAGACTTCAATGTTAAAAATATAGAAACATAGAAACCTAGAAAATGTTGGCAGATAAGAACCTTTCGTCCCATCTAGTCTGCCCAATTACATGGATACTTTACCTGGATTTATCTTTTGTTTAGGATAGCCTTATGCCTATCCCATGCCTGCTTAACCCTTTCGCTGCTGAGGCTTTTCCCGCCCCTGTGCTGAGGTCATTTTTACCTGTTTTGCGCATCATGTTTAAAGTGTTTTGAAGGCTTATTTTAGTATATGACCAAGACATATTATATATCGTTCTTTCCGTCAGACTCGGTAGATTCATAATATGTCATTATTATATGTATACGTTATGTCATGTCTGTATATTATAACAAAAAATGCAATAAAATATGTATTTTCAATAATTTACAAAGTGTAAAGTGTTTTTTTCCACATTTTAACATGCGAGCAATTGCGGTTATATTTTGTATGGGGTGCGCTTGTTAAAAAAATTAGAGATGGGGTCTCGTTACATTTTTTTTTGGGGAAAATGACACTATTTTTAACAAACGCACCGCATACAAAAATCGTTAGTGCAGCATCATTGTTCACATTATAATTGAAATGGGAACAATATTGCTGCATTAACAAACCAAAAAAAAAAAAAAAGTGTTTATTTTTTTTTTTAATTTTTTTTTAATTTTTTTTTATTTTTATTTTTCATTTTTTTTTTTTTTACAAAATTTTTCACTTTCATGTTTGGTATCGTTGGAACGGCCATGCTCTGGCCGATCCAACCATACCAAAATTTAACCCCTAGCTGCCACGGATCGGGAGATAGGGAGTTCATTGGAACTCCCTATCTCCACCGTTGGTGGCAGTCAAGGGTTAAGTCCAGGACTGGCGTCATCGTGCTACGCACGATGACGCCAGTCCTCAGGGGGAGTTCCCGGAGGCTTGGCCGACATCCAAGATGTCGGCCAGCTCCGGGAAAGGATCGCGAACCGGCGCTTTTCAGCGCCGATTCGCGATCCAGCTCCCCAGGGGTTAATGCCAGGCATCATTTGGAAGGGCAGGCTGTGCCCTTCCAAATGATGCCTGGGTTAACCCCCGCAGAGCCGCCGATCGGGAGGGAGAGAGGTCCGAAGGACCTCCCCCCCTCCCTTTAGAGGCGCCTCCTCCGCACATGCGGGGGGGGGGCGCCTGAATTAGGTGTCATCGCGCCCCCGCGATGACACCTAATTCTGGCGGCTGCTGTTCCGGATGCCGGGCTGACATCCAGGATGTCAGCCCGCACCGGAGGGGCCAGCGATCGGCCGGAACTCGGCCGAACGCTGACCCCAATGAGAGGACGCGCTCAGCGCGTCCTCAGCACACCAGCGGGAATGCTGAGGACGCGCTGAGCGCGTCCTCAGCAGCGAAGTGGTTAAATTCAATTATAGAAACGTAGAAAAATGTCGGCAGATAAGAACCTTTCGGCCCATCTAGTCAATATTCCCGTTTTAACTCAATATCTAATAAACCGTTGATTATAATATTCTGCAGTAAAAAGTCTCCTTATTTCTAGATTTTTTTAGGATCTTTTAAGCATTTTTCGGGATTTTTTTTCAAAAAATTTTTTAAGATTTTTTTTAAAAGTTTTTTCTTTTTTCTGTAACAGTCCTTTTTATTATCATTCCATGGATCCCATATGTAAATTCGAGACATTTTCGCTCAGTAATTTGTTTGCAAACAGCGTTTCACTTTCAAACATTCAAGCGTACTGGTTTTTTTTTCACTCCATTCGTCTGCGGTGTCGGCTTTTTCCAGCAGCTGCTCTGCGCTCTGCTCGGCTCCTGCTCGGTGTTCTCCAGCGTGGTCAGCAGGGTTAATCCAGATGTTTTTTGCAGGTTTCGGTGAGCCTCCGTCGGGTTTTGCGGTGAGTGTTCGGCAAGTTTGCGACGGCTTTTCCCTGCACTACGACGGCCCCATGGTGCTTGCTGAATACACCGCAGGGTCGTCGAAATGGGATCTCCAAATCGCACCGAGTTGAAGAGAATGAAAAGTCACCGACCTTGCAGTGACTTTTCGATTCTCTTTGAATAACTCTGTATAATTTTATCAAAATGTGATCTACCAGCAAGTCCTACAGTTCTCGATTAAAGAGAATATTGTAGAATCCTGTCCAGAGGGGTGAGTTGTGCACGGAACATAGAGTTCTACTTGTACTACCTTGTCTTTCGGACAGTAAATCCTTTCATTTAAACTAGGGATGTGCGTTTCGGGTTTCGGAATTTCGGAATTTTCACGAAATTTCCCGATTCGTGTTTTCGGATGCGGCCGAATTTCCGAAAATTTTTAGATCCGAAAATGTCAGATCCGAAACGTTTTCCGAGCCGAAACGAAATATTTTCGGATTTTTCAAATGGACTTGAAATGTGTCAAACGAGGAGAACAGACGTTCCGAAAAAACGAAAATTTTCTGAAAACGAAAATTTTCCGAAAAAACGAAAAGTCGATACAAAAAACAAGCAAAGTGACACGAAAAATACAAAAAATGGTCGATATTCCGAAAAATGTACAATTCCGAAAAACAAAAATTTCCGAAATCACGAAAAGTCGATACAAAAACCGAGCACAGTGACACGAAAATACGAAAAATGGTCGATATTCCGAAAAAATGTACCCGAAAAACGAGCCGAACCGAATCGAAACCGAAATCGGTCGAAACGAGCCGAATCGAAAAGTTTAAAAATCCGAAAAATCGAACCGAATCGAACCGAAAAAAAAAATCGGTGCACAAGCCTAATTTAAACCTTTTTTGGTACAGCTCGTAAAGTCAAAATGTCTTTTTTTTGGTTTTTGTTTTAGATTTCTCTCTGTGTTTATATAAATGCTGTTGGAAAAAACAAATCTGGGTGTATAAGTGGCACTTAGATGATATCACGATCGCTACATGTTCTCACAAAAGTGGTGTTCCCTTCACCTCAAGAATTAAACAATAGAATAAAAACCAAAGTATGAGAACAGCGCTCCTTTTCAATAGGTGTTTTTTAGGCCCTCCGCAGCACGTATCTTACGTTCCTGGATGTATCTAGGAAAGGGATGGTACCCGGAATATTTGATTTAGGTGGAGTTGTAGAATCACACGAACCAATATATACCACAATTGGACAAAAGGGAAATATAATAGTGCAGATCAATTGATAACACACAAAGAGTAAAATATAGCCAGAGTTCAGTAGAATAATGAACTCACACTTTCAGAGAGCTCCCTAGCTCTATTCAATTCGTCTTACGGACTATTGCAGGCTAGTCCGTCAGCCAAATTTCTTTTGTTGGTCCCCTCCTTCTTCAGTAGTTATATCCCTTTAGATCTCAAAATATACAAGGGGAGAATTCTCATGGTGTAGTATCTCAACTTGAGTGAATGACCAGAAAAACCCAAGGGAAGAATGTTACTCACCCTTTTGGGGGCTACACCGAGCTCTAGGGTTCCAAAGCAAACGACTTAAAGAACTGAGGACATGAGAGTGCGCCGGCGGAATGTCCTCAGTTCTTTAAGTCGTTTGCTGTTCTTTAAAGTCGGCGTGATTTGCAATTGCTTCAGGTATGAAATAACTGTAATGGTTTGATATAGATTCCAACAACATCTCAAACGCTGGACTCAAAACATGGATCAGAACAACAGCTTGCCTACTTTCCAGGGACTGGCATTACCCCAGGCTTTGGAACCCTAGAGCTCGGTGTAGCCCCCAAAAGGGTGAGTAACATTATTCCCTTGGGTTTTTCTGGTCATTCACTCAAGTTGAGATACTACACCATGAGAATTCTCCCCTTGTATATTTTCAGATCTAAAGGGATATACAGTTGTGTTCAAAATTATTCAACCCCCACTGAAATTGAGTGTTTTGGCCAGTTTGACATTGATTTTGATCATTCAGTCATCTTGCTTACAATTAAATCAAAGAGGCACGTGTAGGTCAGACAAATATAACATAACATTTATAATGAAATAACCACAAATGTCTTTTCTGTGCTCACATCATTATCAGTTTTATTCAACCCCCAAGTGACATTCAATCTTAGTACTTATAACTGTAAAAGGATGTTGTACTAACAGCTTTTAAACGTGAAGCATAGCTTGACACAAGTGTCTTGCAGCGATCTACGGGTATCTTCGCCCATTCGTCATGGGCAAAAGCCTCCAGTTCAGTCACATTCTTAGGCTTGCGCACTGCAACTGCTTTCTTTAAGTGCCACCAGAGGTTCTCAATCGGATTTAAGTCAGGTGACTGCGATGGCCACTCCAAAATGTTCCAGCCTTTAATCTGCAACCATGCTCTAGTGGACTTGGAGGTATGCTTGGGATCATTGTCCTGTTGAAAGGTCCAACGTCTCCCAAGCCTCAGGTTTGTGACGGACTGCATCACATTGTCATCCAATATCTCCTGGTACTGAAGAGAATTCATGGTACCTTGCACACGCTGAAGCTTCCCTGTACCTGCAGAAGCAAAACAGCCCCAAAGCATGATAGACCCCCCGCCATGCTTCACAGTAGGCAAGGTGTTCTTTTCTTCATAGGCCTTGTTCTTCCTCCTCCAAACATAGCATTGATCCACGGGCCCAAACAGTTCTAATTTTGTTTCATCAGTCCACAGAACACTATCCCAAAACTTCTGTGGTTTGTCCACAAGACTTTTGGCATACTGCAGTCGACTCTTCTTATTCTTTGGAGACAGCAAGGGGGTGCGCCTGGGAGTTCTGGCATGGAGGCCTTCATTACGCAGTGTGCGCCGTATTGTCTGAGCTGAAACTTCAGTACCCACATCTGACAAATCTTTTCTCAGTTCCTCAGCAGTCACACGGGGACTTTTTTCCACTCTACGCTTCAGGTAGCGCACAGCAGTCGAAGTCAGCATCTTCTTTCTGCCACGACCAGGTAGCGTTTCAACAGTGCCCTTTGCCTTGAATTTGCGAATGATGCTTTCTATGGTCTCTCTTGGTATGTTTAACATCTTTGCAATCTTCTTATAGCCATTGCCCTTCCTATGAAGAGTAATCACCTCTTCTCTTGTCTTCCTGGACCATTCTCTTGACTTCACCATGTTTGTAACCACACCAGTAAATGTCTAGAAGGAGCTGAGTATCACAGTCATTTTAAAGCTGCCTAATTGGTGCTTATTATGCTTTATTGCTGCTCCGTGATATCCACAGGTGTTTTCAATACCTGATTGAAAACACTTGAATGAACCTCTGTTCTTCAGAGTGGTAGTCTTTAAGGGGTTGAATAATTGTGTCAATGAAGAATTCACAAAAGAAACATTTACTACTGTATTACAAAACCAATTGATGTAATTTTAGTTGCATATGGTTCTTTAAAAAGTCCTTGTAGGATTTCATTCTGAATACAATTACAAATGTACACTAAATTCCCTAAAACCCTTTACAGCATTGGGGGTTGAATAATTTTGAACACAACTGTAACTACTGAAGAAGGAGGGGACCAACAAAAGAAATTTGGCTGACAGACTAGCCTGCAATAGTCCGTAAGACGAATTGAATAGAGCTAGGGAGCTCTCTGAAAGTGTGAGTTCATTATTCTACTGAACTCTGGCTATATTTTACTCTTTGTGTGTTATCAATTGATCTGCACTATTATATTTCCCTTTTGTCCAATTGAGGTATATATTGGTTCGTGTGATTCTACAACTCCACCTAAATCAAATATTCCGGCTACCATCCCTTTCCTAGATACATCCAGGAACGTAAGATACTTGTTGTCCCATTATACACTTTGGTGGTGCTGCGGAGGGCCTAAAAAACACCTATATAAATGCTGTTGACTATAATGTCTCGTTCCAATTTGGCAGAGCAGTCGCATTGTCCATGGACAGGGTATTATTTAATAACAAAATGCAAATAAGGCTAGGGTCAAACGAACGCATTATTAGCAGCGACCGTCAAAAAGTGCATCCGAACGCATTGACGTTCATGGAATGCGCGAAAACGGTCATACGATGCGCATTTACCTGCGTGATTTTTTACGGATTGTCAATAAAACACTTTTTGCGTCTGGACGTTATGTTGGCCGGACATGAGCAGCGTCTGACGTCTCCTAATCACACACACACGCCGCTATGCCACTGCAGCGCACACTGTACGCCAGTACTAGCGGTTCTGAGTTCTTGAAAAAATGCGTTCATTTTCCACTTGCGTTGCGCGGCCGTACTTTCGTGTGGCTGTACTTCGTATATTGGCCGTCATTGCGCGTCATTTGCTGCGGCTGTGATTAAGTGCGCCTAAACGCACGTTAAAAATGCGCTAGTCTGACCCCAACCTAAGAGTCCTGTAAAAGTTGACAGACTCTGTGATTACCCTAGGAGCCCTCTTTATTAATATATTAAATTCAGAGCCCTGGTTACATCATCAAACTTCAGGTCCTAGTGGTTTAACTTCTCGTTTTTCATGCTAAACTTATGGTTTAGCGGATTGCAAAGCTCACTATGCCAAGGAGGTCGTATAATAAAATCCACAAATCAAGATGCCAGGTTAAGCGATGTGTTCATGACGCTTGGAGAGACTGACACCTCGACAGCAACAAAGATGATCTACGTGAAACATTTCCCTCTTTTTATCCCCAGGAGAATCCGGCATTGCTGAAAGGACAGTTCCAAGTCTCGGATTCCTACTCAACCAAATGCAACTGAATCAGCAAGTCTAACTTCCTATCCATCACATCGCTCTCGGGAGCGCACCAATTTGCATGGGTTAGTGAGCTGGGAGCTGTCAAAAAATTCCCTGCTAATGTGCTTCTGAAAGAAGAACTAAAACCGCAGGTCACACCGTATCGCTCAGATTAAAGGCAACAGCAAGGACCTGCCTGACAAGAATCCCACCTGAATCCACATTATCCATCGCACGTCTCCCTCTTATTGTCTTTTACTTATTTTTAAAGATCGCAAATACATAGGGCACTATTACACTCTGTGTGCATAAACGCATTAACGCGAGGGGCAAAACCCTTTGCGCTGAATGTGGTATTACGACGTTCGTGCATACGATGCGCGTTAATGCGCGTTAGTGCAACCCTGCGCGTACCCTGCGCGAACGCAGGTTCATGCGCTCATCCCATATTTAACATTGTGAGCGCAAATGCGTTCGTGCGCTGGTACGCGGATGATATTACAAAAGATGCTCAACTTTTTACGAACGATGTTTGCGCGCATGATTTTAACGTCTTTGAAAAGCTGGTGGTAAATGCAAATCTGAACGTTCTGGCCGAAACTAAATACACCAGACCGAAAAAAAAATACAGCAAAGTATAGTTACACATTCTACACATACCCAAACAATAAAATAGAGAGGTTGTACGTGTTTTAATTATTGCTGCAACATATATACTCAGACTGATTTTGACAGGCGCAAAAACTTAACGGCAGACAATTGTGGTTCTTAATTCTGATTGGCTGAATCGCGTGAAAAAACAGTCCGCACACCGATTTCTGCGCGCAGCGTTAATGCGCGTGTGTTTTTGCACGTCTTTTTTACGCGCGTTATTTTTTGACGGATGAAAAAACGCACTTGGATTTTAATACCAGCGTTTATTTATGCGCGCTAACGTTTAACCCTTTCCCTGCTGAGCCTTTTCACACCTCTGTGCTGAGCTCAATTTTACCGGATTCGCTCATCATGTTTAAACGCGTTTTGAAGCCTTATTTTAGTATATGACCCAGACATATTATATATCGTTCTTTCCGGGAGACTCCGCAGATTCATAATATGTCATTATTATATGTATACGTCATGTCCTGTCTGTATATTATAACAAAAAATGCAATACAATTAGAATTTTCAATAATTTACAACGTGTAAAGTGTTTTTTTTCACATTTTAACATGCGATCGTTTGCGGATATATTTTCTATGGGTTGCGCTTGTTATTTTTTTTTGGGGAAAATTACATGTTTTTTAGCAAACGCCCCACATAGACAAAATCGTTAGTGCAGCATCATTGTTCACATTATAATTGAAATGGGAACAATATTGCTGCACTAATAAAACCAAAATAAAAAAAAAAAAATGTAAAATTTTTTTTCCATTTTTTTTTTTTTTTTTTAATTTTATTTTTATTTTTAATTATTTTCTTTTTACAGGTTACATGGTCTTGTTTGGAATCATTGGAAAGGCCACGCTCTGTTTCCAGTGATATCAAATATGAACCCCTAGCTTCATTGGAACCCCCTATCTCCACCATAGGTGGCAGCAAGGGGTTAATTGGGAAACTGGCACCATCGCGCTATGCGCGATGACGCCAGTCGTTAGGGGGATATCCCGGAAGCTTGACCGACATCCAAGATGTCGGCCAGCTCCGGGAGGGGACCGCGATACGGTGCATGTTAGCGCCATATTGCGATCCAGCCCCCTAGGGGTTAAAGACAGCCGCCGCTTGGAAGGGCAGGCTGTGCCCTTCCAAGCGGTACCTGTCTTCAGCCGATGGCCCACACGGATGGGGAGGGGGAGAGGTCCGAAGGGAGCGCGTCCGCCGCATTGAAAGGGTTAACGTTGCGCAAAAAAATTGCGCTACGCGGGTGCTTTCGCATGAACCAGTTAATAGAGCTCATTGTGATTTATTCTCTGCTTTTTTTTTGTGTCCTACCTAGTTAATATTTAAGGTTGGATAGGTTCCTGACAATGTAAGAATACATTGAAAGGGTGGATATAATGTATTCCGGCACCTGCAGGTGATTCTAATAAGAGGAACGAGTAAGTGGCCTGATTTTCCTCAAATTGCACTGCAATCTGCACATCAGCAATTAATATGGAAGATGAAGGGAGTGGAATATTAGGGTCTTGAATAAATATCAAATTAGAGTGATGTTTTTTTTTATGTTTGTGAATTTTCTTATTTTTCAAGAATAAAAGGCCTTTTATTGTAAGACCTTTTCGATTATTAGCCGCAGCTACGGTTGTGGCTTGAAGTTGAGCTGAGTGCCTAAATTTGGCCAGAAGTCTTGTAAAAAAAAAAGGCTGTGCTGCAAAATAATAATAATGTAATGAAAAAGGTATCTTGTAAAAATGAGCTACTGCAGCGCTTCATTATTTTGTATCAGGACCTTGAGAAAGGACCTGAACGCAGGACTGAAACGTTGATGCTCCTACAATAAAACTCCTGCTAAAGCCAAGCGTCATGTGATGTGACTAGTCTTTCTTCTCCTTTTGTTGTCCTTTTTAATGTACTAACTAATGCAGTATTTACAAAACACATGTGCCCTTCTATAGGTCTTTGAACTGTAAAAGGAAGCTGTGTCTGACTGAGCATTTCTACAAATTAGTAAAAATAAAGAGTTTATCTCCGCGGTGCTCAGTGTAATAGGATCGCTAAAACCCCCTAAAGGTGCTTCCCGTCACCCAAAAAAAATGCAAAACACCAAAAGAAGGGGGTAGCGCTCACAGAAAACCTGTGCACATCACCGATTAGGTAAAACGTTCTTTATAGGAAGTTTACAAATCAGTTCTTCCTGAGCAGAAAAATGGGATTGTTTTCCCATTAGTAGCAATAAAGGATCCTCTCAATAAATGTCTCTTTCAGGTAAATCCTCAAATAAAAAGCAACACTGGGCCCTATTACATTCTTCACTCAAAAACGCACGCAGAACGCGGGAGTTTTTCCGCAAAGCGTTAAACGATAACGCATGTAAATCAACGCTGGTATTACAGTCCTCACGCATTTTTTAATCCGTCAAAAAATAACACGCGTAAAACGGACGCGCACAAACGCGCGCGCAGAAATCAGTGTGCGGACTGTTTTTTTCACATGATTCAGCCAATCAGAATTAAGAACCATAATTGTCTCACGTTAAGTTTTTGCGCCTGTCAAAGTCAATCTGTGCATATATGCTGCAGCAATAAAAAAATCACGCACAACTTCTCAAATTTATTGGTTTGGGTATGTGTAGAATGTGTAACTATACTTTGCTGTGTATTTTTTTCTGGGCTGGTGTATTTGGGTTCGGCCAGGTTGATAGAATTTGCCATTAACACCAGCTTTTATGAGTTGCTAAAATTATGCACGCAAAGGCTGTGCGTTACAAACTGCGCAAAGATTGTAATACCATCCGCGTACCAGCGCACAAACGCATTTGCGCTCACAATGTTAAGTATAGGATGCGCGACGTACAGTAAGCTCGCACAGCGTTCGCGCAGGTTCACACGCGGTAGACGTATACGCGCATTTGTTGCGCTGACATTGTAATACGACATTCTGCACAAAGGGTTTTGCCCCACGCGTTAATGCATTTTTGCGCGGGCGCAAACGTATGCGCGAAGATTGTAATAGGGCCCAATAATGGTACAGTATTGTCACAACATAGAAATGGACAGAGAAATGGGAGCTATACCTACTCACACTTTATGAGAGCTGCCAGCTTTCAAATGGACGCTCTCCAAGTGTTAAGGGCCACCTTGGTCATCTCAGACTCGGTCCTCCAAAGGATATGGTAGTGACATCTCACGTATCCAGATCCGCATTCATCTCCATGGTCCTGTTGCAGATGACAAGTTCGTGACGGCTTCTCAGTGACGGCCGTCACTGGAGGATCGAGTCTGAGGCGACCAAGGTGGCCCTTAACACTTGGAGAGCGTCCATTTGAAAACTGGCAGCTCTCATAAAGTGTAGGGATGTGCGTTTCGGGTTTCGGAATTTCAGAATGTTCACGAAATTTCCCAATTCGTGTTTTCGGATGCGGCCGAATTTCCGAAAAATTTTAGATCCGAAAATTTCAGATCCGAAATGTTTTCCGAGCCGAAACAATATTTTCGGATTTTTCGAATGGACTTGAAATGTGTCAAACGAGGAGAACAAATGTTCCGAAAAACGAAAATTTTGTAAAAACGAAAATTTTCGGAAAAACGAAAAGTCGATACAAAACACGGGCAAAATGACACGAAACATACGAAAAATGGTCGATATTCCGAAAAATGTGCAATTCCGAAAAAACAAAAATTTCCGAAATTACGAAAAGTCGATACAAAACCGAACACAGTGACACGAAAATACGAAAAATGGTCGATATTCTGAAAAAAAAAGGACCCGAAAAACGGGCCGAACCGAATCGAATCGAAACCGGTCGAACCGAGCCGAATCGAAAAGTTTAAAAATCCGAAAAATCAAACCGAATCGAACCGAAAAAAAAATCGGTGCACAAGCCTAATAAAGTGTGAGTAGGAATAGCTCCCATTTCTCTGTCCATTTCTATGTTGTGACAATACTGTACCATTATTGTTTCTCTTTATTTGAGGATATACCTGAAAGAGACATTTAATGAGAAGATCTGTTTTGTGCTACTAATGGGAAAATAATCCCATTTTTCTGCTCAGGAAGAACTGATTTATACACATCCTTATGTAAGAACATTTTACCTAATCGATGATGTGTATGGGTTTTCTGTGAGCGCTACCCCCTTCTTTTGGTTTTTTAAATTACTAAAAATGTAATAAACAAGGTATCTTGTTAAAATGAGCTACTGCAGTGCTTTAATATTTTGTATCAGTTCCTTGAGAAAGCTCCTGACTACAAGATGAAACATTGCTGCACCTACAATAGAGCTCCTGCTAAAGCCAAGCCTTGTGTGATCATTTTTTCTTCTTTCATCGTCCACGTCAGGACTGGTTACCCTGGAGCGGTGGAACCCTGGTTGGAGCAGTATTTACAAACCACATGAGCCCTTCTGTATGACTTTGAACTGCAAAAAGAAGCTGTGTCTGACTGAGCTTTGTTGTAAATTACTAATATAATATAATATATATAGTATCTTGTAAAAACGTTCTACTGTAATGCTTTATTATTTTGTATCAGGATCACGGAACACACATAATGATTTTACACCAAAACAAGCAAACCTTCCTCTTTTTATGTAGCATGCCCGTGTCTCATGTTTTTCAACCATACCAACAGACATCAAGAAATGAACTTTGAGTCTTTGAGACCTTATTCCATGCTATATTCAGATTTGTACAATACACGTAGTCCATATTTTCGCGTGTGAGACAATATCTCTGTTGGTAATGTGAAGATGTGCGATTTTTACAGCACCCAGCTCTAGTGTTATGCTTTATTAACATATTCACAATCTGTAATGGTATAATTGAATAATAACACAGCTATTGTTAGCGACTATTCTTATGTGTGACCCAAAATGATTTGATAATTGACTGTAATTATCTTGATATGCTAATGATAGAGAGGCGGTGTTAAATTCTTGTTACTATGCAAATCAGTCGTCTGCCTTCCCCAGCATGGTGGGTTTTACATTGTGTTATTTCACAATTCACAGTCATCATGACACTCATCATGACACTCATATGCGGATTGATGATCCAAAAAGCAATGGACATAAGGATAGGCTCTCGCTGACCACTCCCTAAAGTCCTTATCATATTTACTACATTCCTTAACTTTTTACCCATTCCAGTTCTGCTGAGTAGCCATTATTTGGGACCACTGGAAACTTTCACCATCTATATAATCGGAAACCTATTGGCCCAGTCCAGACAGTGGTGTATAAAAAACTGCACATCATTTTTCCATCTCGTGAGTCTGGTTCAATTTGGGTCATCTTGGTGTATCTAAGTTACTGCACTATTTTATGTTTCCATTTATTGTAGAACTAGATTCACATCATAGAAGAAAGCACACATAGGCAAACGCAAAAAACAGAAACAAATAGACTGCCTGGCCCCCAAAAAAGTTGTCACCTTCCTTACAGGCTTGTAATGATTTGAGGTTATTTCAGTTGGTCAGGTCTAGGTTCATCAATGTTATGTGCCCAACATATGAGGTAATGTGACTCCCTGAATATACTGAATGAGCAGGTTTTTCCATCAGTGGGCTTTTTCTTCCCTGATGGCACAGCGGGTATATTCCAAGATGACAATGCAGGGTTCGTCGGGCTCAAATTGTGAAAGAGTGGTTCAGGGAGCACGAGACATAATTTTCACACGTGGATTGGCCACCGCACAGTCCAGACCTTAACTCATTGAGAATCTTTGGGATGTGCTGGAGAAGATTTACACAGCGCTCCGACTCACCCGTTATTATTATTGTTTCCATCATTTATATAGTGCCAACAGTTTTGCAGCTCTTTACAATAACCAATGAGGAATGAGACAACAATTACAAACAAACATAGGAACATAAAAATGAGGGGTAGAGGGCGCTGAGGATGAGCTTAAAGGCTGAAGTAGTTGGGTTTGAGGAAGACAAGAGGAGTTTTATAAGTCGTCAGGATCACTGGTGCTAGTGTTACGGAAATGGTGGGGACAAAGAAAGGGCCTCAATTATGATGTGGGGGTTGTCACGAAAAAACGTGCACCGCGAAGAAGGATGCAGGGTTAAGCAACTCACTATCGGTCTATCCTAGACCCAAATAATGACTACGCGGACAACAATCCCCCGCGCATGCTTGCCTAACTGTCCCAGCACCACCTACGCTCGCAACAGACACGTAGAACGTGATGAAATGGTCACAGGATTGTAACGCCGTATCCGTCTACTCTCGACCCGGAGTACCGACTACGTTTCCCACAATCCATGTACCCACTTTTCTTATTCTATTCGTTACACTGCCACCACAGACCAGGGCTTTCACAGAATCAGAGCTGGTCTGCGACTCTGATTATGCACCCTACAATAGGAGAACAGAACAGCCACTGCACCCCACCTCAACTCACAGTTTGGTACATACACCCAATTTACACAAAGGCAAATCTCTATGACAATCCAGTCCTTCAGTTAGCGTGGATCGAATATCAGGCAGAAACAGAGCTTAATAAATGTTAGATTTTATTTATGATATACCAAATTATGTATATCACAGTGCATTTAGGGTTACAGGAAAAATATGGATATAATATTGAATAATTACACACAAACAGCAAATAAAAGAAACAGGATTAAAAGCACAGACCCTTACTCACGTCAGTACACTAACAGGACCATCCGTGTCCCCCTGGGGCTGGAGATTTGAGTAACTGGCACAGTTTTTCACGTTCTTAGGTGACCCCACAGAAAAAAGCCCCGAGCCCATGCTTGGCTCAGGTATCTATAGGCTGCCTTGTCCCCCTGGGGACAGCCCCCTAGCTGCTACACCCTGAGCAGTACATTTCCCAGAATTCCTACTCCTGGGTACGCTCAGTGTCCTTCTTCGTTAATAATTTTAATTCCCAGGTACATCAATCATCTCCAAAGACCACCCCTAGTGATCAAAGGATGTTATTGCTTCTTTGATCTACGTGACCACTTACAAGTGCTGCCACTAGGTCTGGGCTGTGCCTTTTCCACTTGTCCAAGGTGTGAAATGCTTGCAAGAGACCAAGTAAATAAATTCCATTAGACCAACTGGGGTAATTTCCCCTCCTTATCATGCAGATCAAAGAAGATGCATTCCCCTGGTATTCTGCAAAAACCTGGGATATCCTTTCACCAGGGCTCAGTAATAAACATCTTAATTACTTTCTTGGAAACTCAGGCATTTATTACTACCGCTGTGCAAAATGGCCACTGATATCCATAGATAGCCATAGAGTTATATACTGTATGTACGTATAGATATACAGATATATAGACACAGGTAGGTATGTCTACCTGTGACAGGGGTAGGCGAAGAAAGAGATAGTACAGGAAGGGTGGGGTCGCGCCTATTCCCCGATGGGGTGGCTGCAACCACCAAATGTACCCAGCCCAGCAACATGTATAAAACATAACAAGGAGGAAAAAAATGTCATCTGCGCTTATTCCCATTATACCGTGTGAAACAAAACAATATTAGAAGCTTTGGTTTCTATTAATGGCCATTAAGAGAGTAAGCTCCACCGCCTCATTAGAGGTGCCGTGATGTTGGCGGGTGAGCTTACTCTCTTAATGGCCATTAATAGAAACCAAAGCCTCTAATAGTGTTTTGTTTCACACGGTATAATGGGAATAAGCGCAGATTACATTTTTTCTCCTTGTTAGGTCGGCATCAGTAATGTGATATGCTAATCTGAAGAGATGGGATTAAGGGATTTCTTAAAGTAGAAAAGATTAGGGAAGAGCCTTATAGGGCGAGGTAGGGCATTACAAAGGAGTGGAGCTTCCCTTGAGAAGTCTTGGAGGTGAGAATTGGTGGAGGCAGAGGACATCCGGAGGTCACCTGCTGACCGGAGTGATCTAGAAAGGAGGTGCTTGTGGAGTAATGAAGAAATGTAAAGAGGGACTGCGTTGGTGAGTGCTTTGAATGTGAGTGTCAGTATTTTAAATCAAATCCTGATGGGTACAGGAAGCCAATGAAGGGACCAGCAGAGGGGGAGGTATGTGAGGAGCGATGAGTGAGAGATATAAGCCTGGCAGCTGCATTCATTACAAACTGCAAGGGGGCAATGGGGGCGTTGGGGAGGCCAATGATCTTGGTGGCAAATTAATGCAACTCTGGACGACAATAAATGCTTTGACATTGCATAAGCTTATCGATACGATGCCATGGTGAATGTGTGCTGTAATCAGAGCCCAATATTATACAGGTGGTTTTAATGTTGTTGCTGATCTGTGTATGGGCATGCGGGCATGCAATGGCATGGGATTTTATACACATAATAATCGTCTTTGGGCTCGTTCCATTGAACTAATCAATTTGTAGACTGGCGAATATTAAACTGAAATTATTACCCCATTTTCTGATTCCAGCTCTGGTCACCATTTAATTGCAAGGAAGTTGCTCGCACATGTGTTACTCGCCCCCATGCCCTTTGCAATTAGACCCATGGATGCAATGCCAGAAAGGGGGGGGGAGCAGGCTTCGAACATCTGGGGAGGAAAGCTTGAGTCCACAGATATAACAAGGGGCTAATAAATTTACTTTTAATTATTTGCTATTTTAGATATTTGCCTGTCAGTTCATTGGTCTCACTTTATAGATTGGTTTTGTTTACACCGTTTTAGGTTGTGGTACGCGTGGAAGGATTCATGTAGCTGAAAATCATCTAATAGAAATATCTTTTAGACAATTTCCGTCGGATTGTTTCAGATAACGTGACAGAGAAAATATAAATGAACGAATAAATATTTGTGCTATTATTAAGAGGAAGAAAAAAATATCTCTCGGCTGCGATGCTTTGCGTATTAGCATATGGCACGTTCCCATATTCATTTGGCCAGATAATTCACAGCAGGGGAAGATACAGTGCATTGTATTTCCCAGGGGTCCAGACAGCAGAATAAATCTCAACCGACGCACTAAATTTGAGCAGCATAATGACTACTGGCGTTTTAGTGTTTGCTAATTAATTAGCTGGCAATTGAATTTGTGATTACAGGAGGTGAAGATGAGTAATATTGTTTATATTTCAAGGTCCCAGCAGTTATTGTGACATTACATCTAAATGAACGCCACACTTGTGTTGTATACAGAGTTGGCAAGTCATGCAATGTCTTTGGGAGGGACTACTTCCTCTCCAAATCAATTCAGTTTTGCTTTCAATTAGGAACATGACCATTTTGGTCGTGGAAACAAGGACGACAAACCTCTTCCTACTGAACATCAAGCCTACCCCTGGTGGCTCAGCCTGAGGATAATTTTCTTGAAAATAACCAAGTTTGATACTAGTAACTTTTAATCACAAACTCATGTATGTTGCACTTAACATATTAGAGTGCATGTGAGTTTTGGGGGTTGATATTAACTTGAGTGAGGAACTACATAAGGGGTCATTCGGAGAGCCCCAAAATGTCACTGACATTTCGGTGCTTTCTCACTCGCCGCAGTTCCCTACACTTCGGGGAATCAACGTTCCCCACCCTGCAGTGAATCACGCATTAACTGTAGGGTCCCCGGAGTGCAGGGAAAACTCGCCGTGAACCCACCACAATCCTGCCGAACACCCACCGAAAACCCGCCGGAACAGCTGCAGATCACAGCGTAGACCAACCACTTGAAAAAGCCAACAAGTTGACGAACGGGGTAGAAAAAAAAAACAATATGCTTGAAAGTTTCAAAATTGAAACGCTGTTTGCAAAAAAAAAACTACGGAATGAAAATGCCTGGAATTTACATCCTATGAATGATAATAAAAAAGGTCTGTTAAAGAAAAAAGAAAAAACTATTTTAAAAAAGAAAAACTTTGCCAAAAAAATCCCGTAAAATTTATTTATTTTATTTATTTATAAAGGATTTTACCAGGAAGGATACATTGAGATGTAAACTCTCATTTTCAAGTACGTCCTGGGTTCAAGAACATTTAAATGTTACAGTTGTTACAGAAATACAAAGTAATTCAATGCAAGATATAAAAAAAAAAACAACACAAACATACAGATTAACAGAAAATAAATATATAGGAAATAGTCATTATGTTACATGTTTACAGGTGCATTCTGTATTGGTGTATGTTAATAGGGAGCTCTTGAGTGACTTTAGACTGGCGGAAAATTTGATGGCATCTGGGAGGTTATTCCATAATTGTGGTGCTCTGTAGGAAAATAAGGATCGAGCCACTGTCTTTTTGTATTGTGGTATTGCAAGTAAGGTGCAGGTCCTGGATCGGAGGTTATAGGTTGAGAGAACTGCTGGGGAAGCAGTCTTTTCAAGTAGGGTGGTAGCTTCCCAGAAAAGCTCTTAAACACCAGGTTGGAAAGGTGAAGGGTACGTTTAGACTCCAGCGACGGCCAGTTTAGCTCTTTTAACATGTCACAATGGTGGGTCATGTAGTTACATTGTAGCGCAAAGCGGCAGCATGAGTTATACAATGTGGTAAGTTTCTGAAGATGGGTTTGCTGGGCCGCCTAGAAGATCCTAAAAAAAATCTATAAATAGAGAGACTTTTTACTGCAGAATAAAATAATAAACGGTTTATTAGACATTGTATTAAAAAGGGAATATTTTTAACATTGAAGCCTATGGGATTCGCCTGAATAAACCTGCTGAATGAAACCACCGAACATAAGGGCACTTCGGCAACTTTTCACTGCTGTTCGGTGTCTGTGAATAGATTAACCATTACTTCTATATGGGGGATTTCACTGCCTTTGAACAGGCACTGTACTTGCAGACAGTTCGCCAAAATTTGGCGAACTGCCTGCACTCTGAATAGCCGAATGGCCCTGAAATGTCACTGTACGGGGAAATTCCCTGTTCAGGGACATTTTGAAGCCAAATCGTCTCTCTCTGAATAATCCCTTTAGACTCCAACATAACACCTCATGCCCAACTGTTTGGACCAATGGCAGCAGGGTGATGGACAGCATGCCAGCGAAGGGTACCAACTCTTGTTTGATGTTTCTTTTTCAAGTGATGTCATCAGGATAGTTTAGAAGAAGAACGAAAATGCTGAGTCGGAAAAGGGCAATGGTCCTTCTGCAGGGGTGTTGAATCGCAGAGTAGGACATCTGGAAGGTACATGTATATCATTTTTCTACATAATAAAAATTATGTTTAGATTACTGGTAAGAAGTAAATCGAAAACACAGGGATGCACAAAACGTTGAAACATAGAAAATCTGAAATAGTGAACTACTATTAGACAAATACAAAGCCTAGTAAAGAATAAATACATGACATAAAAGAGTATATGGTTACGTCCTCAGCCCCTGCTGTGCTCCCTGGGGGGTCTGGGCATGGTTCTGTGCCACTGGCTGGTCAAGTGCCAGCACATTGTGATGGCCGATTGGCGTCTGAGGGGGCGGGACCTGGCGTGGTCACGAGGAGCCGCCGGGTTTAAAGCAGGGCGCGAGGAGTTGCCTCATCGCCCTGACGTGGAGTTTAGATTCCGCATCGCCTGCTATTGTTATCAGTGTGTTTCCGGTTGCTGACCCGTTTTGTCTACAAATCCTGCTCCTGTTTTTGACCCGGCTTGTCTTTGACTATTCTTCGGTTTATCCCATATCGGTTCATATTGCTGTGCGTTGTTTGTTTGACCCTATGTATGCCGCTGGGGTTTGGGCCCTCCACCTTGGTATATATCCCTCTCCTTCTGGGGTAATATCTGCAGCCTTATCGGGGTTATGATCGAGACCTAAGGTTTCCGAATTTGTGTTAAGCTATCTTTATGTGAGATTAGGGAAAGATAGGTACAGCCTGTTTTCTACGCCGTATGATTGTAATACATACGCAAAGTGTAACCCGACCATAATCAGCTTGATACTATCACGTGTGTCATCAGACTCTGGTTATAGCAAGGTATCGCAAACCCAGTAGGGTTTATCCAAGAACGTGTTATCTGTTAATTCTGTGACTGCCCTGCAGTCTACTCAGTTCATCGACTGTCAAAGAAAACTCAATGTATCCTTCCTGGTAAAATTCCTTTCTCAAATCTGCTGGGAAACCAGCTTGAGAAATATACTCTGGTATCGAAGTCCTTTGTGTTGTTGAATGTCCCTGTATGCGCACTAAGTTGCCTTTTGGTCTTGAAACCATCTGAGCTTAGTTGCAAATCAGTTGTGCTTTTATACTCCTTGGCTTTGGAGTATAAGTCTGTGTTTACCGAGTGTTTTGTAACCGTCAAGCAGATATTTCTGTCCATTAACCCTTTCGCTGCTGAGGCTTTTCACACCTCTGTGCTGAGGTCATTTTTACCGCTTTCGCTCATCATGTTTAACCGCGTTTTGAAGCCATATTTTGATATATGACCCAGACATATTATATATCGTTCTTTCCGGCAGACTCGGCAGATTCATAATATGTCATTATTATATGTATACGTCATGTCCTGTCTGTATATTATAACAAAAAATGCAATAAAATTCGAATTTTCAATAATTTACGATGTGTAAAGTGTTTTTTTTTAACATTTTAACATGCAATTGTTTGCGGTTATATTTTCCATGGGGTGCGCTTGTTAAAAAAATTATAAATGGGGACTCGTTACATTTTTTTGGGGGAAAATTTCGCTATTTTTAACAAACGCACCGCATACAAAAATCATTAGTGCAGCATCATTGTTCACTTTATAATTGAAATGGGAACAATATTGCTGCATTAACAAAACCAAAAAAGAAAAAAACTTGTTTATTTTTTTTTTATAATTTTTTTTAAATATTTTTTTATTTTTATTTTTAATTTTTTTAAAAACTTTTTACATGTTCAGGTTTGGTATCGTTGGAAAGGCCATGCTCTGGCCGATCCAACCATATCAAACATTAACCCCTAGCTGCCATGGATCGGTAGATAGGGGGTTCATTGGAACCCCCTATCTCCACCATTGCTGGCAGCTAGGGGTTAACTCCAGGATTGGCGTCATCGTGCTATGCACGATGACGCCAGTCCTCAGGGGGAGTTCCCAGAGGCTTGGCCGACATCCAAGATGTCGGCCAGCTCCGGGAAAGGATCACTGTCCGGCGCTTTTCAGCGCCGAATCGTGATCCGGCTCCCCAGGGGTTAATGACAGCCACCATTTGGAAGGGCAGGCTGTGCCCTTCCAAACGGTGCCTGGCTTAACCCAGTGCACCCTGGCGATCGGGAGGGAGAGAGGTCCTTTCAGGCGCCTCCTCCGCACACGTGGGGGGGGGCGCCTGAATTAGATTTCATCGCGCCGCCGCAATGATATCTAATGGCCCCGCCGGGGTCCCCGAGTGCTAGGCTGACATCGAGGATGTCAGCCCGCACCGGGGGGCACAGCGATCGGCCGGAATCCGGCCGATCGCTGGCCGCAAAGGGAGGACGCGCTCAGCGCGTCCTCAGCATTGAAACAACACTGCGGGTGGATGCGCTGAGTGCGTCCTCCGCATTGAAAGGGTTAAGATCACTACTCCACTACTCTTGTGTGAGCGCTACAGCGCCCGTTACATATACGTCATCCAAAACTCCTGGTCCTCTTTAGAGAATGTCTACAATCCTGTGGGAGTTGTCCAGCTCAGAAGCAAGGACACCACCAGAGCAATATATGAAGGGTCAGGCAGGAACTATAAAAGATTATAATCCTTTTATCAATCTAAAAAATGCTATAAAATATGTTATTTTCGCTCAATGGACTTCTTCTCAAAACCTATCAGGGTTATTCAAAGAGAATCGAAAAGTCACCGCACGTTTGGTGACTTTTCGTTCTCTTCAATTCGGGGCGATTCGGCGATCCCATTTCGGCGACCCTGAGGTGTATTCAGAAAGCACCACAGGGCAGTCATAGTGCAGGGAAGAGCAGCCGCAAACCTGCCGAACACGCACCTCAAAACCCAGGAGAATGCACACCGAAACCCGCAAAAACATCCGAACAGCCGCCGATCAGAGCGCAGAGCAGCTCCTGGAAAAACCTGACACCGCAGACGAATGGAGTAAAAAAAAAACACAATATGCTCTAATGTTTGAAAAGTGAAACGCTGTTTGCAAAGAAACTACTGAACGAAAATGTCTGAAATTTACATATAAGATCCAGTAAATGATTATAAAAAGGGCTGTCACAAAAAAAGTAAAAACTATTGGAAAAAAAATTTCACAAAAAAATCCCCAAAAATGCCTAAAAGATCCTAAAAAAAATCTAAAAATAAAGAGACTCTTTACTGCAGAATATTATAATGAACGGTTTATTAGATATTTAATTAAAACGGGAATATTTTTAACATTGAAGCCTATGGGATTTGCCTGAATAAACCTGTTGAATGAAACCACCGAACAGCAGGGCATTTCGGCAACCTTTCTCAGCTGTTTTGTGTTCTCTGAATAGACGAAGCATTGCTTCTCTATGGGGATTTCACTGCCCTCGAACAGGCACCGAACAGGCACCGTATGTGCAGGCAATTCACCAACATTTGGCAAACTGCCTGCTCTCTGAATAGCCGAATGGCCAGGAAAGGTAACCGTACGCTGAATTTCAGCGTTCGGTTACCTTTCGGCCACAATTCGGAGCTCTTTGAATAACCCTGTTAGAGTGCAATGATACAATAATATCATCCTAAGAAAGACAGGTAACGAAGATAAGAGGTATCGCATGGCCAATAATTTATTTTACATTACCATGACATACACAACCTGTGGGGTTATGGCAAGACGTTCACTTATTCATATGGCCATCAATGTGAAATAATCCCAGAACAATCCAAGGTATCAACGTGAAAGTCCAGAAAGGTTGTAGCTGTAGCAAATTTTTGCAAAATCCATTTATTAGTCTGGGCTGCAGAATCTTTTGAAACTTGCAATGTTGAGTCAACTGAGGAGTTTTTATTTTCAAGAATTTAATCTTTTTTTATCAGCAAATATGTCAAAAATATCCTGACAGATTTCCAAGAAATCTGGCAGTTTTATCAACTAATAAAGTATTATCATTTTATAGAAATGTCATCGGGATTTGACTTTCAAGTCAAGGTTAGTTAACATTGAACTTTTAAAAGAAAATTTGTTCACTCATAAAACTATATCAGCATTATATATATAACTATATTCTGTATATATAGACACACACTGATTGGCCAAACAAAATGAGGTCATATGACTCCCTGAATATACTGAATAGAAACATAGAAACATAGAAACATAGAAAAATGTCGGCAGATAAGAACCTTTCGGCCCATCTAGTCTGCCCAATTACATGGATACTTTACCTGGATTTATCTTTTGTTTAGGATGGCCTTATGCCTATCCCATGCCTGCTTAAATTCAATTACTGTTTTGGCCTCTACCACTTCTACTGGAAGGCTGTTCCATGTATCCACCACCCTCTCAGTAAAATAATGCTTCCTGATGTTACTTTTAAACCTTTGCCCCTCTAATCTAAGACTATGTCCTCTTGTTTTGCTACTTTGTTTCCTTTTAAATATACTCCCTTCCTCTACCTTGTGGATTCCCTTTACGTATTTTAATGTTTCTATCATATCACCTCTGTCTCGTCTTTTTTCCAAGCTGTACATGTTAAGATCATTAAGCCTTTCCTGGTAACTTTTCTCCTTCAAGCCGTACACCATTTTAGTAGCCCTTCTCTGAACTCTCTCTAAGATGTCTATATCCTTCTGGAGATACGATACTGAATGAGCAGGTTTTTCCACCAATGGGTTTTTTCTCCCCTGACAGCACAGCGGGCATATTCCAAGATGGCAATGCCAGGATTCATCGGCCTCAAATGGTGCAAGAGTGGTTGAGGGAGCATGAGACATAATTTTCACACATGGATTGGTCACCGCACAGTTCAGACCTTAACTCCATTGAGAATCTTTGGGATAATGTGCTGGAGAAGACTTTACGCAGCGCCGCGACTCCCCATCATCAATACAAGATCTTGGCCACAAATTAATGTCACTTCTGGCCGCAAATAAATGCTGTGACATTGTATGAGCTTCCCGACACGATGCCGAGGCGAATGCGTGCCGCAATCACAGCAAAAGGCAGCCCAATGAAATATTAGAGTGTGTGTCTTTTGTTTCGGCCAGGCAATTTATATATATTTTGCATCGTTACCTTTATGCAGCCTCTCCGTAAATGACACAAAACAGTTTAAAAAAATCTATTTAAAAGACAAATCTTTTGAGTACATTTTGGAGAGTCAGGTTAATCTCCGAGGGGAACAGATCTTCTTTCAGAAAGGTGCCGGAGTGATCTCCTCTGACACATTATCGAGTCCATTACCATATCTATCCTTACCATCCTTTGCGAAGGGGAAGAGACGAGAATCAACCACCGGCTCTAAAATTCTATAAATCCTGCTTAGACTGAAAGCAATTTCTATTCCTGTCAACAGGTAGAATCAATCTATAAAGACTTTAATATGCTAATAGAAACTGTTTGTAAATAAAGTCCGAAGCTTTGAGGTTTCTGACTCACCTAACTCTTGTTATTTCTTCCCTTTCTTTCTCGTAGAGATCTCAAATGGAAGCAAAATGTCAGCTTCACCTTGAGCAGCAGTTTGATTGGTTGGCTTAATGAAAAAAATATCTAAACATAAAAAAAAATGCACAGCAATTAGGAAATACGTTAAAATATATAAGGGGTTATTCGCAGAGCACCAAAATGTCGCCGATATTTCATTGCTCTGTCATTTCCCGCACTTCTGGAAACAAATTTCCCCACCCTGGGATGAATTCTGTATTCACCGCAGGGTCCCTGGAGTGCGGAGAAAAACCACCAGAAAAAAAAGCGCAGAACCGCCAAAATTATTGGAATCTATAATTTCGGCGGGTCAGGTGTATTATCGAATCGGATTCGATTCGATAATACACAAGAACCGGCTGAAAGTATCAGAAAATATTGGATACGATCCGATGATCCGCCGAACGTGACATGGAAAAGCCAATGATCAGCAGGAACACAGCGCCGACCAGCAGCAGAAAAAAGCTGACAAGACGCCGGACGGGTAAAAAAATAAATAAATAATAAAATGATCGAAAGTGTCAAAATTGAAACTCTATTTGCAAAACAACTACTGAACGAAAATGTCTGGAATTAACATATAAGGTCCTATGAATGATAATAAAAAGGTCTATTACAGAATAAACATTACCAGTGCAATGCCATACTGCCCAAAACAGCTCTCCACCAAGAGTGACTGTGACTCTTTGCATAACTTGAGCTTTGCTAAGTATGCCATCTAGTATGGCAATGCACTGGCAAGGAGGGCTCTGTGTGAAAACAGACCCTGAATGCAATAAAGTGAGAAACTGGAGACCTCCTTTGCATGTCCTACCCATAGTTCATTGATGCATATGGGGAATGTAGCGTATGAGCTCTGTGTGCAAAGCAATTCTCTGAATTGCTGAAATGTGTAAATTTAATTCTCCAATTATAAACTTGATTATTTGCTATGTGGAGGCTTTTAATCTCACTTTTTTTTTGCCCTCCACCATAATTTTCATTATATATATATATATATATATTTTATTACACAAGCAGGGCAGCACTCAACCTTAACTACGCTTTCAGTGCGGGTGCATCTCAAGACAGCATTAATGTAACAAACCAGAGAGAGAGCACTCCAGACATGTTCAAACAGTACAGGAGAAACCACAACAGCAGCTAAAGACATTTAAAAACAGGAGATTTAACCAGGTTTAACCCTTTAAATGCCTACAGACAATTCTTATCCCCTTCAAATACACTATAGATCTTAACCCTTTAATGTTGAGCTGTGTTGAAAATGGTGGAAGTTTAGTTTGCAATGGATGGCCATGAATTGCGTAAGCCTGCCAACAGCGACAATGTATTCCACCCTTGGCAGGTCCTATCATACTAACCTAATGACTGCTCTTATGGGATAAACTTACTTGTTGAGGACCCAGTCCTTTCTGAAGCTCCCTGCAGATCAAGGTTAAATAGAACCTGTGGGTGGAGCACCTGTGACAGGGAGGGGTGCTTGCCCAAGGGATGTCAGCCCTTTTCATACAAAATACACAAGCAGGGCAGCACTCAACCTTAACTACGCTTTCAGTGCGGGTGCATCTCAAGACAGCATTAATGTAACAAACCAGAGAGAGAGCACTCCAGACATGTTCAAACAGTACAGATCTATAGTGTATTTGAAGGGGATAAGAATTGTCTGTAGGCATTTAAAGGGTTAAACCTGGTTAAATCTCCTGTTTTTAAATGTCTTTAGCTGCTGTTGTGGTTTCTCCTGTACTGTTTGAACATGTCTGGAGTGCTCTCTCTCTGGTTTGTTATATATATATATATATATATATTGTGTTTAATATTGCAGAAGCCACCTGCACATCATAGCAATTCAAAGAATTGCATTCCAGAGCTCCTGTGCCACATTCCCCATATGCAGCAAGGAATTCTGGGTAGGATATGCAAATGACCTCTGTCTCACTTTTATGCATCCTAGGTCTGTTATTACACAGAACTCTAAAATCAATGCTATGCCACACTGTGGCTTTGTAGCAAAGATGAGGTTATGCAACTGGTCAAAGCCACTCCCAGGACAGCACTGTTTCAGGTTTGTTGAACCTTCATCAGCTAGGAGGCAGGCATGACCAGTTGCAGTGGATGCTAGGACCATAGGTAAGTAAGTGTCTATAAGGGTTGTGGTGAAGGACTAAAAGTGAGATAAAAAGCCTCCACTATAATAAGTGTGTTTAATATTGCAGAAGCCACCTGCACATCATAGCATATATATATATATATATATATATAACAAACCACAGGGGGGGGGGGTTGCACTCAACTTATACTTGCAACATAAGCAGGTGCATCTCAGACTTTAAACACAAAACACCAAAAAAGTTCACTCCATATCAATGACCACCTTCATCCACCATTTTCTGCAAAAAAACACATTTAAAAAATTCAAAAAACCTGACTGAGGTAAAATGATGGGGATTCAGTTTACAAAGTATGATCATAGTTTGCGTAAGCCTGTCACAGTCGCCAATGTACCCCATCCTTGAGAGGTCCTATCTAACTTGACCTATCTGCACATACAGGATCTACTAAACCTAAATCTAAACTTGCAACACAAGTGGGCGCATCTCAGACTTCAAATAAAAAACACCAAAAAAGAGCACTCCATATCAATGACAACCTTCACCATTTTCTGCAAAAAAAGTCTGAGATTCACCCGCTTATGTTACAAGTTTAGGTTGAGTGCAACCCCCCCTGTGGTTTGTTTTATACATATGGAGAGCCGACTACTTTCCTGGGTATGCACCCCTCCCTGTTCACAGGTGTGTCCCACCGTGACAGCCTATAAAGGCTAGTGCCTGCTGGGGAGCTCCAGGGTGAGTAGATCCTGTAAATGCAGATACGGTCAAGTTAGATAGGACCTGTCAACGATGTGGTACATTGGCGACTGTGACAGGCTAAAGCAAACTATGATCATACTTTGTAAACTGAATCCCCATCATTTTACCGCAGTCAGGTTTTTAACTGTTTTTTTGGGTTTTTTTTGCAGAAAATGGTGGATAAAGGTGGTCATTGATATGGAGTGCTATTTTCTGGTGTTATATATACATATATACATAAAGTTTATTATTGCAGAAGCCATTTGCACATCACAGCAATTCAAAGAACTGCATCCCAGAGCTCCTGAGCTACATTCCCCATATGCAGCAAGGACCTCTGGGTAAGACATGCAAATGACATCTGTCTCACTTTTTTGTACCCTGGATCTGTTATATATATATATACCAAATCAATGTACACTATATTGCCAAAAATTTTCGCTCACCTGCCTTGACTCACTTATGCATTTAAGTGACATCCCATTCGTAATCCATAGTTTTCAATATGACGTCGGTCCACCCTTTGCAGCTATAACAGCTTCAACTCTTCTGGGAAGGCTGTCCACAAGGTTTAGGAGTGTGTTTATGGGAATTTTTGACCATTCTTCCAGAAGCGGATTTGTGAGGTCACATACTGATGTTGGACGAGAAGCCTGGCTCTCAGTCTCCGCTCTAATTCATCCCAAAGGTGTTCTATCGGGTTGAGGTCAGGACTCTGTGCAAGCCAGTCAAGTTCATCCACACCAGTTTCTGTCATCCATGTCTTTATGGACCTTACTTTGTGCACTGGTGCACAGTCATGTTGGAAGAGGAAGGGGCCAGCTCCAAACTGTTCCCACAAAGTTGGAAGCATGGAATTGTCCAAAGTGTCTTGGTATGCTGAAGCATTCAGATTTGTTTTCACTGGAACTAAGGGGCCAAGCCCAGCTACTGAAAAAGAACCCCACACCATAATCTCCCCTCCATCAAACTTTACACTTGGCACAATGCAGTCACACAAGTACCGTTCTCCTGACAACCGCCAAACCCAGACTCGTCCATCAGATTGCCAGATGGAGAAGCACGATTCGTCACTCCAGAGAAAGCGTCTCCACTGCTCTAGAGTCCAGTGGTGGCGTGCTTTACACCACTGCATCCGACGCTATGCATTGCGCTTGGTGATGTATGGCTTGGATGCAGCTGCTCGGCCATGGAAACCCATTCCATGAAACTCTCTGCACACTGTTCTTGAGCTAATCTGAAGGCCACATGAAGTTTGGAGGTCTGTAGCGATTAACTCTGCAGAAAGTTGGCGACCTCTTCACACTATGCGCCTCAGCGTCCACTAACCCCGCTCCATCAGTTTTCGTGGCCTACCACTTCGTGGCTGAGTTGCTGTCGTTCCCAAACACTTCCACGTTCTTATAATACAGCTGACAGTTGACTGTGGAATATTTAGGAGCGAGGAAATTTCACGACTGGATTTGTTGCACAGGTGGCATCCTATCACAGTTCCAAGCTGGAATTCACTGAGCTCCTGAGAGCGACCCATTCTTTCACAAATGTTTGTAAAAACAGTCTGCATGCCTAGGTGCTTGATTTTATATACCTGTGGCCATGGAAGTAATTGGAACAACTCATTCTGATTATTTGGATGGGTGAGCGAATACTTTTGGCAATATAGTGTATATTTTTTATTGGGTTGCTATTGTCAAAATGTTGTCAATTCTCCACAATTCCAAAGTTCTGTAAGTAAACCTGTCTATAATGTAAAGTAGTCAGAACACGGTGTTGTGTCCTATTTTCCTCCCCACCCCTCATCCTAAAATTTAAGCAATTTCCAACTGTTGCACAAAAATAGAATATGAAAAATTACAGTCACATCTCTCTTAGGATCTACAATCTGTTTTTAATTTGTGTTACCGTGAGTGGAAATATAGAATCCCATTTACACAGATATTCTATTCTTGTGTCATCAGGCTGTAATGTTCATATTTTGTCCTGAGGGGCACTTATGATCTTCTAACCTGGAAAAAAAAACATTGAAGGAGACTGAGCATTCCATAGGGATCTAATTATAATTGTGGCTTGTAACCTGCTACAAAGGAGTAATGCGACTGTGAGAATATTCATGAGCTGTTGGTGACGGATTGCTCAGGCTACACCCGTGTGATTAAACAATGTAGTAATTGCCTAAAAACAAGTGACGTTTCCTGTGATTATTATTTCAGAAGAAGTTGCTGATCCACTAATCAAACCGACGCTTGACCTTGATCATTTAAAAAAATATACCAGACGTTCAAAGATCTGGTGGGACGGATGCAATATGGAAACCAGGCCTTGCAGTCTCAGGGTGTCATTGCTCTAGGACAATAGCAGGTCGATAATGAAGAATGAGTGATAAGTGCATGTAGAACACCAACCTGCTCGTCATATGAATTTTAGAAACCTACTTCAAAGTCGCTTTTGTCTGCACAATAATTATATCGGAATTAAGTTTACTATACCAATATATCGTCCTAACCCTACTATAAGGATGCAAAGAAAGTGAACTTTTTCAAAGTGAAATACTTGATTAGGGTCAGGTTTGATGTCACGAAGATCTGCAATGTTTATTAGACACGTGAGCTTTGGAAGATTTGACTTGAGATATGTCCAAATCGTAAACAGGTTATTCAGAAAGTGTCAGGGTTTTGCAAACTGAAACAAGAAACACAAGCAATAACCATGCCCTTGTAATTTGTTTTTGTTTCACTCAGTGAGGTATCCTTTTGGTAATTTGTGTTTCTATCTGTCGGTAACCAAGCCGCGGACTGACTTAGGACCGCATCTGAAACCTCGGCAACACCTTTCCTGGCATCCCTCAAGAATTCCAGCCCAGGTTTTGGAGTGGCTTGGTCTACCAGCTCCGGATCTCAGATCCGACTCCTGTTTTCCCTGCCTGGCCAGTCAACAGATGAGATCCTTGGGAGGCTAATTAGAATACAAGAAAAGGAAGCCACGCTCAAGTGTCAATGCTTCTGCATTGTTCTACAAGCCAGCAAGCTAGGAAGTCTGTTTCATATTGACCTTGATATACCTACCTCCTAGCCTTGCTTTGATCCCCTGCCTCCTTCTCTGGTCTCCAGCTGTGGTCCCTGCTCCACTGCCCTTCAGGTTCCTGCCCTGCTGACCACCACTGAGCATCCGGTATCCAGTACCCCTGCACCCTGGTCATCAAGTCTCCTGTGTCCTGCATTTCAAGTCTCGTGTCAGACCGTTTCCTGTCTCGTGTCTACAGTAAGTCTCCTACCATGTTTCCCTAAGTGTCTCCATGTGTCTTGTTCCTCCCTTCCTTTGTTTCTCCTTCCTGCCATACCCCTTTGGTCAGCCCCTTTCCTGCCCTGCTTCTCTCAGTTATACAACATCCATTTCCCTACAATATACTGCCTTCCTGGACTTTGTAATAAAACCCTAAGTCGTTTCGGACGGTTTTCGTTTTGATTCAGTTATTCGATTCGAAATTTCGGGTCAAATTTCGAATTGATATTAAAAAAAAAATCGTTTTTTTTTTTTTTTTTTAAATTTTTATTTTTCATATCAATTTGAAATTTGATATCAAATTCGATAGTTGATATCAATTCGAATTTTGGATCACTAAATAAAACCCCAATTGATTAAATTTTGCTGTTAAAAGACAATCATGGTTTAAATATTAAGCTGTGTCACAGATTTTGTATTTGAGTCAAATTAAACAGTGAAATGAAATTAATTTGTTTCATAAAGTCCTTTTTTGACTATTACTTGTATTCTAAATTAAGATAAATTCGATAGTTGATATCAAATTCGATAGTGTGGGAAATGTTTTACCCCATAGGCTTCAATGTTAGAAATGTTCCCATTTTAATACAATATCTAATAAACCGTTGCTTATAATATTCTGCAGTAAAGAGTCTCTTTATTCTTAGATTTTTTTAGGATCTTTTAAGCATTTTTTTTTAAAAAACAAATTGCTTTTTTTTTATATATATAACAATTCGAAATTTCACTTGAAATTTCAAATCGACCTGAAATTTTGAATTGATCCGAAATTTTTGAATCGATCTGAAATTTCGAATCGATCCGAAAATTTCGTGTGGTCGACATTTCGGATTCAGGATGCCCTCGGAAGCACGAAAATGGTAAATTTGGTAGGAAAAACTAATCTGTACGAAACGAGTTGCACATCCCTACTGACAACCCCAGTCCAAAAGTGATGTTTGTTTTCCTGCGCAAACAATTCTGATACCATAGGGGTTATTCAGAGAGCACCAAAAGGTTTGCGATAGTTCAGTGCTCTCTCTTTTGGAGCACTTCGGCAGCCTTATTTCTCCAACCCTGCGGTGAATTCAGCATTCACCACAGGGTAGTTCAGGCTTAAAAAGTGCTGCTACCAGCATTGAACACCCAAACCAGCAGTTTAACCACTTGGCTGCTAAGGACGCGCTCAGCGCATCCTGCCAAGTGCACCTCCTGTGCTACGGACGCACTGAGCGCGTCCTAGCATAGGAGGCAGCAATCAGCCGGGATTCCGGCTGATTGCTGGCCCCCCGGGTGCGGGCTGACATCTACCATGTCAGCCCAGCACTCCGGGACGCCGGGGGGTAAGATAGAAGTCATTGCGGCGGTGCGATGACATCTAATTCAGGCGCCCCCCTGCGAATGCAGAGGAGGTGCCTGAAAGGGAGGGGGGAGGTCCTTCGGACCTCTCTCCCTCCCGATCGCGGGGGACCAAAGGATGAAGGCAGGCACGGTTTGGAAGGGCACAGCCTACCCTTCCAAACCGTGCCTGCCTTTAACCCCTTGGGTGCCGGATCACGATTCAGCGCCGAAAAGCGCCGAATCGTGACCCTCTCCCGGAGCTGGCCGACATCTTGGATGTCGGCCAAGCTTCCGGGAATGCCCCCTGATGACTGGCATCATTGTGCATAGCACAATGACGCCAGTCCTGGAGTTAACTCCTAACTGCCACCAATGGTGGAGATAGGTTCATTGGAACCCCCTATCTCCCGATCTGTGGCAGCTAGGGGTTAATGTTTGGTATTGCTGGATCGGCCAGAGCATGGCCTTTCCAACAATACCAAACATGATCATGTAAAAGCAAAAAATAAAAAAATTAATAAAAATAAAAAAATATTTAAAAAAATTATAAAAAAATAAATAAACAAGTTTTTTTTGTTTGATTTGTTAATGCAGCAATATTTTTCCCATTTCAATTATAATGTTAACAATGATGCTGCACTAACGATTTTTGTATGCGGTGCGTTTGTTAAACATAGCGAAATTTTCCCCCAAAAAAAATGTAACGAGACTCAATTTCTAAATTTTTTAACAAGCGCAACCCATAGAAAATATAACTGCAATTGCTCGCATGTTAAAATGTGAAAAAAAACCACTTTACACATTGTAAATTATTGAAAATTAAAATTTTATTGCATTTTTTGTTATAATATACAGACAAGACATGACGTATACATATAATAATGATCTATTATGAATCTGCCGAGTCTGCAAGAAAGAACGATATATAATATGTCTGGGTCATATATTAAAATAAGCCTTCAAAACGCGGTTAAACATGATGAGCGAAACCAGTAAAAATGAGCTCAGCACAGAGACGTGAAATGGCTCAGCAGCGAAAGGGTTAAATAAATAAAATTAATAAATAGAAAGCAACAAGGGTCCACCTACAACATGAAAAAGAATATCGCTCCCTTCCCCATGCAATACACCATAGTTATGGGGTTGGTGGGAAATCAAAGGATTAAACAGTTTTCTGCACTGACCTTATTTCCGAATAAATAAATATATATATAATATATAATATCACTTTATTACAAATCTCAGGCATTACAAACTTTGTCCTGGTTTTATAAGCACTGCTGGGATTAGCTGTTGCACATCTATAGTTTTTAAAGAATCTTGTAAAATATAACCATTAATATATTCCTGGGAGACCCGGAACATATAAGTGTTTTAGAGCTGAGATACGCTTTTGAATTTCTATACGGAGTCTATTGGATACGGCAATATTAAGCTAGTTAGTAGCGATGACAAGAATGTCCATAGAGATCGTGTTCCCTACTTCTCATGGAGAAAAAGAAAGGTCATTGTGTTTGCTAATATTATTATTATTATTATAATTTTTTTGGTAACTGTTATAAAGTTCATGAATTAAAGGGACACACCAGTTACTGAAGCTGTAACTAAACTATTTGTGCCTTATAAACAAAACCACATTATAAAACACATGCTGCTGGATTTCTTTTCCTTGTGCATTTTTTACATCATGCAACATTTACCAAAATTTTGCACTGAGTGTTACTTTGTGGCTGTGCTTTAACTAATACAGTATTTAACAGTTAATGAGGTGGAGGAGGGAATGTTTAGATAAGGCAGCAGGGGGTGTATTGTTACTCAAGTTAAGAGATGGCAGCTGAATGAGATATGACAGGGAGTTAAAAGACTTCTAATCTACCCCCTGGTGATGTCCTTTGAACACATCTCACACAATATAATGTTGCGAGTCGGTGATCGACCCATTCACTACATTCTATGCTCAAAGCCACACAGTGAGGAGCAAGTGATAGAAAGATACTGTGGGGGGAGGGGCAGTTTACAACACAATGGACGCACCCAGTGACATATAGAGGAAAATATCACACAATGGATGCACCCAGTGACACATATAGAGGAAAATATCACACAATGGATGCACCCAGTGACACATACAGAGGAAAATATCACAATGGATGCACCCAGTGGCACATATAGAGGAAAATATCACACAATGGATGCACCAAGTGACACATATAGAGGAAAATATCACACAATGGATGCGCCCAGTGACACATAGAGAGGAAAAATATCACACAATGGATGCACCAGTGACACATATAGAGGAAAATATCACACAATGCATGCACCCAGTGACACATATAGAGGAAAATATTTTCTTAACTAAACAAACAAGAGAAAAACAAGGCACATGTAAGATATCAGTAACATATAATAAACACAATAAGAACAATTACATTTTTTTGTCAGAAGTGGCCCTTTAACAACCAGAAATGTAATAGATCAATAAACATAGTGCTTGGCAAACTCACCATTAAAGAAGTTAGCCAAACCATGAGCAGTTTGAGGACTATGAATTTATATTCGTTTTTTTTTTAATGTATTGTTACATATTTGTTTTTGTGTTTATTTAGATAGTATTTTACCAGGAAGGATACATTGAGGTTTCTCTCGTTTACAAGTATGTCCTGGGTGGCGAGTATGTACCGTTAGGTGTCTTGCCCAAGGACACTTACTGGAAAGGTGCTCTGGACAGGATTCAAACCCGTGTCTCCTCAGTATCCTGTCACGGTTCCCGGATCCCACCACGCAGTCCTTAAAGCCCAACACTCCACAGAGCCCAAAAGCTACCAACAGGGTAGCCGTAGAAGAATCCCTAACTGTCTGGTCCTTAGAATTGGCCAGGTATACTAGCTAAACAGAAAGGGTTAATCAAAGACAATGTCGTAATAAAAAACCAGGTCAGCAACACGGGGGTAGTCAGACGAGCCAGAATCAGGAATACAGAGTATAGAATAGTCAAATGGAGTAGCCGGGTCGATATCAGTGCAGAAGCGTAGTACAAGGAAATAGTCTAGGGCAACGGAAGGCAGAATAGTCAGAAAACAAGCAGAGGTCAATAACAGGTTAAATCACGAGAGAATTCAGGTACAAGGAGCTCAGGTATGGATAACCACGATCTGGCACTGCTTAGAAGGAACTGTTGGTTTTTAAAAGACCTTCACCAGACTGCGCCCCCCTCTCAAGCCGCACCTCATGCAGCCACCTCCCTGCCTGTTTCAATTTTAACCGGGTGTTGGTCAGCGAGCAGCATCAGACATGCTGCCCTCAAGCACACCGGAAAGGCTGGAAGCCCCCAACGTTACATATCCAATGGTATAGAGCTGTGATGTTACCTCTACTCCACCCAGCCGGTATTTGCTTAAAGCAATGGTTTTAAAGTTGTCTAGAGTTTAAAGAGATACTCTATCGAAAACCCCTTTTTTGGCCCCTAAATAATTGGTTAGGGACTAATGCCCAATTATAGTCTTAATTTTTCCCCCTTTTTTGGGAGATTTTAACTCATCTTTTCTCCCTTGATTCACGTTGCTCCTCCTCTTCGGCTCAGAGGCTAATGAACCCGGAAGTCCCTGAAGCTTTTCTGCACTGCCATGGGACTTGCACACTTTAAGTAGTCATGTTTGATAGTGTTGGTGCAGATAGAGGGATCGGAGCTGCCTGCATTTGAGACCTGACCCGTCAGCTGCCTCTCTGAGTCCGATCACTACAGCGATTGATCTGAGAGAGAGTGACATCACTAGCGACTGATCTGGTAACTGGCAGCTGGGAAACTCAACATTTCTGAATGCTGGTGACGCTGGGTGGGGTGGAGGAACTTCATCAACTTCACCCAGCGTTTTAACCAGATCGTGGCAGCAGGGAGGGGCAGGGAGAAGGTGAGGCAGCGCATCCCACATCCTGACCACTTCAAAGCTCTAGATGGATAGGCTGAGTAGAGTGTCCTTTTAATCTTCAACAAATATTGCATTTCTAGTTCATGTCTCTGCGCTCAGTTTCTGGTAGATATGTGCACGGTGGCTTTTTTCATTTAGTTTCAGACTTTTTCATTCCATTTTTTTTTCGTTTCACATAATTTCGGATCATTTACTTTCGCTTCTTTAACCCTTTCGCTGCTGAGGCTTTTCCCGCCCCTGTGCTGAGGTCATTTTTTACCTGTTTTGCGCATCATGTTTAAACGTGTTTTTAAGGCTTATTTTAGTATATGACACCGACATATTATATATCGTTCTTTCCGTCAGACTCGGTAGATTCATAATATGTCATTATTATATGTATACGTTATGTCATGTCTGTATATTATAACAAAAAATGCAATAAAATATGTATTTTCAATAATTTACAATGTGTAAAGTGTTTTTTTCCACATTTTAACATGCGAGCAATTGCGGTTATATTTTGTATGGGGTGCGCTTGTTAAAAAAATTAGAGATGGGGTCTCGTTACATTTTTTTTTGGGGAAAATGACACTATTTTTAACAAACGCACCGCATACAAAAATCGTTAGTGCAGCATCATTGTTCACATTATAATTGCAATGGGAACAATATTGCTACACTAACAAACCAAAAAAAAAAAAAAAAAGTGTTTATTTTTTTTTTTTTTCTTTTTTTTTTTTCTTTTTTTTTTTTTCTTTTTTTTTTTTTTTTTTACAAAATTTTTAACTTTCATGTTTGGTATCGTTGGAACGGCCATGCTCTGGCCGATCCAACCATATCAAAATTTAACCCCTAACTGCCACGGATCGGGAGATAGGGAGTTCATTGGAACTCCCTATCTCCACACTTGGTGGCAGTTAGGGGTTAACTGTAGGACTGGCGTCATCGTGCTACGCACGATGACGCCAGTCCTCTGGGGGAGTTCCCGGAAGCTTGGCCGACATCCAAGATGTCGGCCAGCTCCGGGAAAGGATCGCGAACCGGCGCTTTTCAGCGCCGATTCGCGATCCAGCTCCCCAGGGGTTAATGCCAGGCATCATTTGGAAGGGCAGGCTGTGCCCTTCCAAATGATGCCTGGGTTAAGCCCCTGTGCGCCGCCGATCGGGAGGGAGAGAGGTCCGAAGGACCTCCCCCCCTCCCTTTCAGGCGCCTCCTCCGCACATGCGGGGGGGCGCCTGAATTAGGTGTCATCGCGCCCCCGCGATGACACCTAATAATGGCGGCTGCTGGTCCGGATGCGCGGCTGACATCCAGGATGTCAGCCCGCACCGGAGGGGCAGCGATCGGCCGGAACCCGGCCGAACGCTGACCCCGATGGGAGGACGCGCTCAGCGCGTCCTCCGCATACCAGCGGGAATGCTGAGGACGCGCTGAGCGCGTCCTTAGCATTCAAGTGGTTAACAGCCGTTATCGGTTTTCATATCACTTCGTTTTCCATTTTTATGAGTTATTTCGTATTTTGATTTTATGAGTTTTTTGTTATTTTATTAGCTTCAATGTAAAAAATATTCCCTGCTTTATTAGTTTGAAATCATTTCAATTTCTTTTCGGTTTGGGTCAAATTAGGGGTTCCATTTTTCTTTTTCGTTTAGGGTCATTTTCGTACAGGTTTGTTTCGCAATTCGTATTTTCGGCCGATTCGTATTTTCAGACGGCCGATATTCAGTTTTTCAGGAATGGAAAGAAATCGAAAATGTTGATTTTCGACTGATTTTGAATTCAGAATGAAACGAAACACACATGTCTAATTTCTGGAACGAAGCTCCAGCATGCATCAGGACCCGTCCAGAACATCAGGGAGAAAAGTAAAATTTCTGTCCAGAAAACTCATTAAAGAGTTTTTTTTCTGAATTTCAGAATTCCGGGTAACTGGTGCCCATCCTGTATATAATTTTATTGAGTTATCTATAATAAAGTATTGGGCTTTTAAGAATTTTTCGGTTGACTGTTCTACTACACGTACATGCTCCGCTTGAACGTCTAGATCGATATAATGCCTATATTTGTGGTTAACACTCGTTTACTAAAGGTATGAAAGTTTAGACTTAAGAAAAGGGCCATTTAAATGTCCTTTATAATCATTGCACTCGCTTTAATGAGAATACAGCGTACCAGGTACATAGAGGGACAAATAAAGTCGATGAGTATAATCGTATATCATTTAATCCGTACACATTTATAAGCCGGCAATAAATCTCGTTCTTTGTGTCATTACTCCCTGCCATAAATAGTCCATGAATTCAGCTCGACGCAGAGCTATTAAGTTATCACAATCCAGAGGAAGGGAAAGAGAGGTCTGTAAAAACTGGTTCTAAAGGGAAAATATAAATGTTCAAATGTCAACTACAGAATTATTTGTCAAGTGACACAATGAGGGCTATTTGCGGTAGTTTAATAATAGGATGGGGTGTTGGAGCTTTCCTCCAAATCTGCTCTGTTTATAAACACATTATGCACATTCAGACGAAATAGTTTGTTTTGTTAAAATATTTTTTTTGCTGGAAGATGAGACTTTGTACATGTGCACAGCGTAATTGCTTAACTCCATGAGGGGATAATCAACCAGTTGCCATGAACCAGTGTTTTTTTTTAAATCTTTTTTTTTTTTTTAAATATTTTAATTACAGATTCAAGCATTACAGCAGAAATATCAACGATAAAGGTATGTCATTCATTGAAATAATAAGGTTTACCCCCTAAGCATCACGATCTACAGTTCCTCCCATATCAGGTCGAGTTGTCAGTGTTACGATCTTGGGACAATCAGGTAGTCATCCAGCGCTCTGGAGCCTGTCTTTGGTAACAAAGGCGGGTCTGTGAGCGAACGCAACAAAAAACATTCCGTATCCTGAAAATCATTTTTAATCCGGGTCAGGCTGTCGTCTGGTAGTAGTTGCATGAAAGGCCCCCAAACCCCAAAGAACTCTCCCACCTTGTCCTCTTTATGTAGACTCGTTTCCGCCCAATCATGTCTAAAAATAGCGTAAAACCTGGAGTAGAACATCGAGAACGATGGGGGGCTGACCTCTATCCAGTGACCTAAAATGGCTTTCTTTGCGGACGCTGCGACAATGCCTAAAAGTGTTTTCTGGGCCCTGGACAGTTGACGTGTTTCCTGCTCAGAGAGAATGTTAAATAATGCCCAGTCTGGGGAGCTCGGCATTACTAATTTTAGGAGTCGGGACCCGAACCTTTTAATGGTATTCCAGAAAAATTGAATGCGGGGACAAGACCACAGGCAATGAAAAAGATCCGCCCTATCTTGTGAACATTTAAGACAGCGTCCCGAACTCAGCGGATTATAGAGGGCCAGTCTGGCTGGCGCCACATAAGCCCCATGCAATAATTTTAAAAACATTTCCCCGTACTGGGCCGACGGAATTTGTTTTCAGGATCTAGTGGTGGCTGCCATGAGCGAAAAAGGTGACTGCTGCGGGAGGTGAAGACACCAAGAGGCTACTCCTGTGGTGGCGACTGTCCAGTCATAGTAGGGACGGAGTAGTTGTCGGAAGTTAGCAGTTGAGGGGCCTGCTTTCATTATGCTATCTAAAGGGTTAAGGAAATCCCTGGACCCCAAATCTCTTAGCTGCTGCGAGATGAATGTGGAGAGTTGCAAGTAATACACAGGATGCAGATATGTGGGTGCAAGAATGTCGCATACCGCTTCGTATGAGAGCAGGGTGTGCGAAGGTAGACTCAGTACTTGACCAATTTGGGATAAGCCCTTACGCGCTAAGGCCCAAACGGCCGGGACAGGTGAGCCGCCTTGGAAGCTTGGATTGCGAAGCAAAGGCTGATAAATTGAAGTTTTTCCAAGATAGACCCAGGTGTTTCCTGGCCTTGTACCACACAATTCGGCCTACAGTGAGAAGAGGGTTCGTTCTTTGGGTGGGCGGCAGCGAAGAGGGGGCCAGATGGAGGAGAGCCCCTACTGACAACGGATAGGCATTGCCTGATGTAGTTTATGGTCCGTGAATCTAGAGGAGTTCGTTAACCAGTCTGCTACCAAGCGGTATTGGGTTGCCAGGTTGTATGATCCTATCTCAGGCATATTCACGCCTCCCAGGTTGTATGGTAGTTGTAATTTGTGTAGTGCTATACGTGCCCTCCCTCCGTCCCATATAAACTTATTAAATAGGGAATGGATGTTCGCGATATCCCGTTGTTTAATGAGTACGGGTAGCATTTGGATCGGATATAACAGGCGTGGGAACGCTACCATTTTTATGAGGCTAATCCTCCCCATGTAAGATAGTGGAAGTTTGGTCCAAGACGAAAGCAGAGGTTTAAATTGGGTTATCAACGGTGGGATTGTTACTTCGTATAATCTCCCTAAATCAATTGGGAGCAGTAATCCCAGGTATTTAAAGGTGCCCCCCTCACTTCAACTGAATGGTATGTGGTTCGCTAATGTGGACCTGCAGTTCCTACCCAGAGGAATGGCCAATGTTTTCTCGAAGTTGATTTTAAAACCTGAGGCTACGTGGAACTTTTCCAAGTAGTCAAGTAACGTTGGGAGCGCCCTTTTCGGGTCGGAGAGGAACAAGAGCAAATCGTCTGCAAACGCCACCACCCGCACCTCTTGGTCACCCACCCTTATGCCCTCGACGTCGGGTCGCGATAGAAGTATGCGTAGAAGTGGTTCCAGAGCTAGGTTGAAAAAGAGAGGGGATAAAGGGCACCCCTGTCTCGTGCCGTGTTCCAGGAAAAAGGGATTAGAGTTGAGCCCATTAGTCGTCACCGTGGCCGCCGGGGAATGATATAGTGCCTCAAACACGTTTCTGATTGCGCTGCCAAAAAAATGATATTTAAAAAACCGACGCAAGTAGGCCCAGGAGATTCGGTCAAATGCTTTGTCAGCATCGCAACTAAGTACCACGTCCGCCAAAGGCTGACGATCATTCGATGCCCATATTGCCGCCAGAGTGCGTCTAATATTCTGTACGGAGTGACGCCCCTTTATAAAACCCGTCTGCGCAGGGGAAATAAAGTCCGTCAAGGGCGCCTGAAGTCGGCAAGCCATTATACCGGATAGAAGTTTCAGGTCGACATTCAAAAGAGAAATCGGACGGTATGACGTAATTAGTGTGGGATCTTTATTGGGCTTGGGAAGGACAACTATTCTTGAGGTATTAAAGGTTGGTGGGGGGTCCTTGCCTTGTAAAATATACAAGATATAGCGTAGCAAGGTGCGGGACAACATGACCCTGTAAAATTTTATAAAATTCCACTGAAAAACCGTCTGGACCCAGTGTCTTATGAAGCTGTAAGCGAGCAATGGCGTTATGGATTTCCGTTGGGTTAATTGGGGCGTTTAACTGTTCCCAAGCCTCTGGGTCTAATTCCGGTAGGTTAGCCTCTAGAAAGATACCCGCCTGGGACTCCCAGACGTCCGGTTCTGCCTTATAAAATCTTTCAAAATAATCCCTGAAATAAGCATTGATTTTTAACGGATCTGTTAGTGTCGTGATCCTCGAGATTGAGGGGGGTGTTGGCGTCTGCAGTCGAAGAAGGTTGGACAGTAATTTGCCCTGTCTGTTACCCCAAGGAAAAAACTTGTTTTTTTGGTGGAACCAAAAATATTGTGACCTGTCCTCAACTATTTCGGCATATGCCTTCTTGCTGGCCTTGTAGTCTGTCGCGGATTGGGCAGTGGCATGCAGTAAGTGCGACCTGTATGCGGTCACTAGGGTCTAATGTGCCTCCAGTAGCCTTTTATTGATCTCTTTTCGCTTGCGCAATACATATTCTATAATATGCCCCCTCATTTCTGGCTTGGCCGCTTCCCAGAATAAATTAGTGTCGTCTAGGTGTTCTATATTGTCATCCACATAATTGTGCCAACACAATTCCACATGTTTCTTAAATCCCTCTGACTTGTATAGTGAAGCCGGGAAACGCCAGTTGCGGGACTGCGGGAGCAGGGAACTGAGACATAGTTCTATTGTGACCGCCGTGTGGTCAGAGATATGTATCATGCCAATTGAGGCGTCAAGTAAAGTATATTGTAGAGAGAGAGACATGAGGAACATATCAATGCGGGAAAAATAGTGGAGAGAGAGCTGCTGAAATATCCACCACACTCAGGGGGGGTGTTCCGTTCATGACCCCTATGTGGGAATCAGCTACCTCCGAAGCTGATAACTCAGACTCTGGATCCATCGAGTCCCGAGAGTGTGGAGAAGGTGAATCCCACCCCGTCCGGGGCTTCGGAGCTGGTTTAGGGACCATTTTGGTCGAAGATTTTTTCGTGTTTTTTCCAGTCATTACTTACAAATTTGTCCATGTCGCCCTTTAGCGTCCAAGGTGTGTCGGGGGGGCTCCGTACGCAGAAAGTGCTATGTGGCACCGCGGGCGGCGGGACACAAAAGTGTGTCGAAGTTGTAGAAAGAGGAAGCGCCCCAGGTGTCCCTGGGACTAAGAAAAATTACCAAGTGGTTGAAGGTGCAATAATAAAAAAAATTCTGAGCAGCAGTGTGTCGCTTCCCCCGGCGGGGAGACTAAGAAAAATTGCAATAGCTCGATATGAGCCAGAAAGGTTGCCCCCAGGGGATAGATCCTATCTCCGAGGAGAGGAAAAAAAAAAAAAAAGGGTTCTCTCTCCTCTCCCTTCTTATGTCCTCTCCCTCCCCTTTCCTTTATGGAGAGAAGTTGCCCCCCTCGTCGCAGGTGACTAAAAAAATGGAGAAGAAGTAGATCTTCCTACCGCAGGAATCCGGAGTGTCCCCTGGTGTCGGGGGGAGGGGTTGCAGGGTTCAAAAATTGGAGCCAGGGGCGTAGGCAAAGTCGGCCTATGTCGGGTCGGGAAAGTGAAAGTCTCGGTACTAGGCTTGGTTGTGGACTCCAATGCCTCCGCCGTTCCTTGTGTCCTTGACCGCAGGTGACGCCGCCTAGTCAGGCCTCCGATGGCACCACTGTGAGGGCACACATGCGCCCCCAAATCGGTGTTGGTGCCCCTCCTGGAGCGCGGGTGGCCCTCACAGACGGCGACCCTCAAGATGCCGACAACAGATCCCGGTAAGTCCGTCCACCGAGGGAACGATGCCCCACGCCCCGGTAGATTTGTGGGGGCCGTGGTGAGCCCGCCCGGTCACTAGAAAATGGCGGCCGCTTCCCTTTACCCCATTCTGTCCGCTCCTCGTGGGGACCGGCGCCCGTTCCCGTTCTTTCGCTTCGGCCTCCTCACCCTGTCGTACCTCCTCCGCTGAAGCACCGTGGGTACTCCCCCCCTCGGCATCTGTAGGCCTCACCTCGCAGTCGTCTAGTGCACCCCTGTGTGGCGTCCTCAAGATGGCGGCCCCTCGTGCTTTCCCACGGGCGACCCCCACTCGGGCTTGTTACCGTGGAGGGTGGGCTGGTTGCGGTTCGTGACCTTGTTCAGGAGCTTGGTATCAGGCTGTGTCGGAATCCTCTGAGCAGGGGAGGGATGTGGTTCCTGGTGTCCCGCCTAGGGCAGGCTGGGACGTGCGGCCCCGTTGTGGCCTGGCGCTTCCGGGGCTATAGATGCTGCGGGTCCGGGTCCAGCCGGATAAAAGTTGACTTAGGGTGCAGCAACGGTCGTTAGTGCTCCCGGTGGTGTTCCACTCAGTTTAGGTGGTCTTAATCCGCTCAGCGGAGATGCTTTCTATGGAGCGGTGTGGAGCTCGAAATGAAAACTGCCATTCGCTAGGTCCACCACCCGGAAGTCCCCTAAAATCATTTTTAATTAATTATACAGTAAGAAATGTTTGGGAATATTCCCAATGTATTCCTCACTGTAATAACTTATTTGGCAGGCAGATGTCGCCATCTGCTGGCCAAACAAAGTTACTGCAGTTCTGAGCTCCATGCTTGAGAAAAGTCGTTTAGAGACATTCTCCACCTGATTTAAAAAATTGTTAGCACCTTGTGCATCATGCTCAGGGTGCTGCAACTTTGGTGGCAACTTCTGGAGCCCAAATGCATACAGAAATTAGTTTGCAACAAATGAATTCTGTTTGCAATGATACAACATAGCACCAGATTGTGATAACATGATCTAGGGCTGCTGTGTCTGCTATTGCTGATCATGTATACACGTTAATAGCAGCAGATGAGTTAATTAACCCCTTCACTACCTAGCAATTTTTGATTACATTTTTTTTATCAAATTTATTTGAAATATGGGACGTGAAGTTAACAATTAAATATAGGATAAAATAGAAGCTTGGTACAGAAATAGTTTTTCTAAGATAGTTAACAAATTAATATAATGTTAATTTGCTCATTTTTAAATTTTCATGTCTTCGTTTATTATTTACAGAAATATTGTTGAAATGTAAGATTCTGTGCTCTAGATGGTGTCCCATATCTTACACAATTTCAAACGGGGTCTGCATTAATATCATACAGGCAGAAAAAGATCTTTGTGTTAGATACAATAACTGTTATAAAGATAAATAATAAAAATGCTCAGATCTCCTGTTTATGGGGATTTGTAGTGATCATAATGAGATTATTACCAATGTAGCTTCGAGAAAATACCAGTAGACTATAAAATAATATCTGTATGTGACATAATGTCTTTATATGGAGATTACAGTAACACCTTGTATCTGTACTGTACGGGGATTTTCAGTTATTTTAACCCCCTGAATCTTATTCCTGACTAGCAGTGAGTGAACCCAGAGCTCTCCCTGTATTCTACCATCTACCTGGCAGCTGTAATGCAGCAGTAATGTGTTTGATCTTTTGTTACAGTGGGATTTAGGGTTGTTTGCAAATGGCTTTATGCCTCTCCAGGGTGCTTGGAGAGACATAAAGCAAAGGATTTTGTTTCTTCACAGGGGACACACTAATCTTTCCATAACCTCTTCACTACCAATAACAAGATATCTCGGGCTTCAAAGGCACCATCTGGTGCCCTGATATCAATATATCTCAATGTGCTGTTCTACAGCCCAAAAGCAAATCAAATTTGCTTGCTGCAAATGAATTTCGTTAGCTTTTGGGCTGCAGAAGGTGCTCTCAAAGTTTTAGCCCTGTGGGCATAGTGCACAAAGAGTTAAAACTGTGTAAAATCAGCAAAAATTAATGTTGGTCATCGGCATTCAGCAAGCTGATACATTGTAGCAGTGAAACACTCACTGCAACTGTAACTCAATTTGGCACCATCTAGTGGCCAAATATGTTAGCACAGTAAAAAAAAAACTGGGAGTATTTTTCAATATTTCCTTCAGTATAATTAATTAAAAATTATTAATAATTATTTTTCAAAAAAACACTAGTTTCTGACAACGTTTTTTTTGAAAATCACTTGTAGTGAAGGAGTGAAGCAGGTGTGAAAATGGACTTTTGATAGGCTAATGAGTGCTTTTCAATGCATTACAATGCAAAATTTAGATAACTTGATTTTGGGTGTGAAGGGGTTTGTCATGTTCCACAGATGAGGAGGCAAAGATGCATGATAGCCGTTTAATAAAAGAACCTTCAGACAGACCAGAATGATGAAGGCAATGAAATCAGGGAAAGCACCAATAAACTGCATTCGATATCAGGAGGAAACTGGAAACCAGGAGAAGACAATCAGATGTCCTTCCCTTGCAACAGAGGGTTTAAATAGAGGGCCCTGGCCAGCACACACATCCCCTGCAGGAGGGTCTCCAGCCTCCAGCCACACCCCCTCTTAGGGCAAGGGATAGCCTGGATACCCTGGCTTCCCCTAGCAAACCCAGACAGCGAACACGCCCCCAGGAGATGCAACGCCTCCCCCTAGCAACCACCAGACCATGCCCCCTCGCCAGGAACGTATGGCTGCGGCCATGTTCGGCATCCTTGCCGGGAGCTACATCCCCCTGCAAGGGCCAGCCATGAAAGAAGCCCAGACCAGGCCCCCCACCAGAGCCGGAGTGCAACGAGCACCGCACCGCTAACCCCAACCCGGCGCCACCAGCCAAAGCCGCCGCACCAAAGGTCTGCCGCCACGATACCCAGCGCGCCCGGACCCCCCTGCTGGACAGGTAAGGCCTGACAGGGTTAAACTGATCATTTGGGATAGGGCGAGGTGTTATTTGGAAGAAAGGGGTGGACTGCAATAATGTCCCTAAAACTTCAACACCAGTGGTAAGAGTTTAAAGAGCTAAATCAGTGGAGGTCAATAAGTGCATCTGTTCTGATATCACCTGTCACCCACTAGGCATGCCAGGGGGGTAAGGCAATCTATTTATGCACCCAACAAAATAATACTCGTGGGTGCACTTACACAAATCAATGAGAATCCTACAAATAAATTGGTTTTGTTCGATCTTGTTTTCCTTTCATTTGTCGAGGTGTCCTTTCCTTGATTTGGGTTTCAGATGAAATGACAAATTGACAAAATTCAGAAAAACTTTAATCGGAAACTAATGAACAGGTTTAGTAAATATTTATTTGTGAAAGTAGGTCATATTAATAATCATAAATCGGAAGTGTCCTTTTCTGGACTGCATGACCGTTTGCAGAATGTATCGTGAGGTTTCATCCAGTTGTGTAGCAATTATCAGGTGATATTTAGTGGCATGGTGACCTGTCATCCAGCAAGACATTTGTTCTGTGTGAGTATGTATATAAAGTAATATAAACCACTGCAGGAGGTTATCTGTCAATCCCAGGGAACTAGAAGTGGAAATATATGAGTGTAGCAGATCTGTCAATTATTCTCCGAGTTTACAAAGAGTGACTCATTACCGGAGAAGGAAATCAGAAATCTGTGCATTTATTCTCCATATGGGCCATATGATTTTACTGGTGCTGACATAATAAATTATTGTTACAATTGTTACAGGAAGAATATTTATTTATATATTTGCAGATATATGAAATAATATAAATAATTGTGCAAAAAATCTACGTCTCCAAGCTTGGACACGTAAATGTTTTTCCACACTTATATATATATTATTTCTTGTAATTTGCAACATGGAAGACTTTAACCTCACTTAATGTCATCTGCCTTAATTTTAATTGTTAGATATACTGTATATATCTATCTATCTTAAATAACAATATGATATTATAGAACTTTAAATGCTGGCTTAGAACCCTATTGGCCTGGATATGAGAGGGGCGTACTAGAAACACAAGTGGTCAGGGGATGAGAGGGGTTGATCCTCTGAGTCCTGTCCTTACCCGACAGTATAGTAAGAATGTACAAGGTAGTGAAGGGCAAAACAGTTTACCTAGATTGATTTTTTCCACCAGAATATTATGCACAACAGGAGCTTCATTGGCCACTGGAGAGATGAGAGAACTGACTACATGCTCTACTCAACAGAACTTCCTACTCAATACTCCGTTGACTTGCTACAGTTATCGATTCATCCAATTCATCCAATTCTCATTCTCCAACTGTGGTTTTAATAGAGTGCATTAAATAATAAAAAGGTGGGCCACCAGAGGACACAATTAGCCTTCTTGGTTCATCACAACAAGATACAAAGATGCAATCAAAGGAAAAGACTTTTAGTGCTACACTTCTTTTGACCAGTGACTGGTGTGGCCATCAGTTGAGTTTTCAAAGGGAAGGTTGGTACTACATGACAAGTTTTAGCACTTTCCTTAAAAAATGATGTAGCACGATGGACCAGGATTGCCAGGCAAGACATTTTAGCATCATTGTCAGATCCATGGCTGACAGGCAACATTAACTGCAAGAGGATTGCTAAATGTATGGGGGTTTCTTTACAAGACAAACTCATTTTTAGGACTTTGTTGGGCAATGCTGGATGGTGCTTATAGGCAGTATGTGCAGTCGAGGGTCTGGGTAAAAACAAATAAATATTCACTGTAGTTCTGATACGGCTTTTGTCCTTCAATAACTCATTGATTTTACTCCGGAAGCTGCTTAAAACATCTCCGAGCGCTACACAACACAATGCAACAGTTCACACATGTCTTGGCAAAGCCTGGTAATCTGCCAACCCACGGAAGTGTTTGATATCTTCCGATGGTTGAATTAATCTCTTATCATGTTGGAAAAAACAATATAGAACTAAATATTAATCTATTTGAGTACACTATTGATCCCCTTCCAGATGGATTGTGTGTGTATGTTGTCGAGTGATATCACTTTATAAATCCTGACTTTCTAATCATTAACTGCTGGATAGGTTCACAGATTTTCCCCACGTAGTAGTTGGGCTGTTGGTGTTTCCAATCATTTCCACGTCCCTTTAAAATATGCCTGCAGTGTCTTTATTTCAGCGACAATTAACATTTTCAAGCCAATTCCCTCCCGTTGACATGTTTTCTTTAGAGAGAGCCTTCCGACATTTTTAACCGAATTCTGATGTGCTAAGCACAGGAAAACATTGCAATTTAAATGAGAGAATGAACATGGAAAGGGGAAAAGGGCCATGCAAATTGCTGAAAAAATGACAAATATATTGGCCTAATAATTCTATATTTGTCCCAAATGCATAATTAAGTCAGATTCCTGGGATCTTTGGGGAGAATAAACAATGCTATTAGCATTGCTAACATTCTGCTTGGTTTCATTGTACGAATCCCTGGCAGTCTATTCTAGCAAAGAGGTTCCTTGTAAAGCCACAATCAAACCTATAGATTTATATTCTAATTATACAGATGCTACATATTCTAGGTCCTGCTAACTCCTTGATGTTTCGGTGAATAATAGCAGCAATTAGTTATTATTATTAATAATTGGAGATTCTTATCGTTTATATTCTTTCAAACAAAAAGAGATGCATACATTCTATATTTATAATAAGCCGCGATTATTTATTTATTTACTTATAAAGTATTTTAGCAGGAAGGATACATTGAGATTTCTCTCATTTTCAGTATGTCCTGGGTTCAAGAACATTGAAATGTTACAGTTGTTACAGAAATACAAAGTAATAAAATGCAAGATATTAAAAAATAAAACACAAAATACAGATTTACACAGAAAATAAATATGTAGGAAATAATCATTATGTTACATGTTTACAGGTGCGTTCCGTATTGAGGTATGTTAATAGGGAGCTCTTGAGTGACCTAAGACTGGGCAAAGATTTGATGGCGTCTGGGAGGTTATTCCATTTTTGCGGTTCTGTGTAGAACAATGAGGATCAAGCCACTTTCTTTTTGTATTGTGTGGTATTGCAAGTAAGGTGCTGGTCCTGGATCTGAGGTTATAGGATTAGGGAACTGCTGGAGGAAGCAGCCTATTCAGGTAGGGTGGCAGCTTCCCAGAAAAGCTCTTAAACACCAGGTTGGAAAGGTGAAGGTGCGTCTGGATTCCAGCGACGGCCAGTTTAGCTCTTTTAACATGTCACAATGGTGGATCATGTAGTTACATTGTAGCACAAAGCGGCAGAATGAGTTATACAATGTAGTAAGTTTCTGAAGGTGTGTTCGTGGGGCAGCTGCATATGCTACATCTCCATATTCAATAGCCGGCATAAGCATTTGTTGTACAATTTGCTTTCTTACCGCGGGACTCAGGCAGGATTTGTTTCTGTACAGGGCACCTAGTTTGGGGTAAAGTTTAGATGAGAGTTTTTCGATGTGAGGGCCAAAAGATAGATTTGGGTCTAACCACATACCTAGATATTTCAGAGAAGTGACTGTGGTCAGCGCGCCATTTGAATTTGTCCTGACACCTAGATGGGGTGTTTGCAATTTATGCAGTTTAGGTGCTGTTCCAAAGATCATGGTGACAGTTTTGTCAGTATTTAAAAAATGTTTGTTGTGTTTGATCCACTTTTCTACCTCTGTGAATTGATTGAATTATAACATATTTATGAGTAATAAACTCAACTATGAGCTGCAGAACAAAAAGTGATGGTGGTGAGGAATGTGTACTTACAGCTTGTTCTCTTCCATAAGAAAACAAACAAACAGACAGACAGACGGCTATTAGACCAGGATAATTTAGTTGCTTTGGGTGACGAGGCAACTTTACTGTATGATGATCTCAAAATCATTTAAAATATATTTAGAAACAAAATCAGATGCTGTTACTTTGTAATATTCTCTGAAATATTTTGGTTTCAGGATACTTTATAACGTTTGAAGGTCAGGAGGACTACTATGTAACATAAACATTGTTGTATGTATGTATATATTCAGTGAGCACGTCTCAGGTTTTGTGGGAGGATATAGGAACACTGGACAGTCACGGGAACTGTCCAGCTCCGTGGTACAGAGGTCAGAATCTAAATTCTATGTTGATTTCCCAAAAGAGTAACACCCTCCCTTCCTATTGGTGCATACCTGGATGATGTGAATATTCTCTCCCATGGTCTTTCAGCTGAGCACTCACCACACTCCCTAACCTGCCATAAGAATTTCACCATCCCAGGTGTCATCTAGGCCCCTCTCTTCCTCCATGGTGCAGCAAGGTAGTGCGAGTCAGGGGCCACATGGACTTCATTACTTTCGCGAATGCCAGCAATCACGCAGGTAAAGAACAATCCTTCTGCTGTAAGAGCCAAGCATCTTCCAGCTGGGTCAGCCATGCCAGCATGGTTGGGTAAGCTGTAGCCAAGGATCCTCTTTCTAGATCAGCGTGTCCAGTATGGTTGGGTCAGCTGGACTCAAAAATCCCCGTATTGAGTCAGCATGGCAATCACATTGCAAGGGCCACCCGAGATTTGGGGAAGTGCTAGGTAAGTGTCGAAAAACGACAGCAATTTGCAGTGTTGCACATAGCTTGGCAACGCAAATAGAGTTATTGTCCCACACACTCTTCCAAAAGGTATCTTTTGTCTCGGTTAATTATCGAGTTTATTGAATGTGGTTTATAATTGATCAATAAAAAGTGCAACCTAAAACCACTGCCAAATGCAATTCAGGTACTTAAAATATTGCTTAACTTAGATATCATTCTTCTACTGGTCATTCATACATGTAGGCACCTGTTTTTCAGAAGAAGCGAAACCCTTCCAAATATTGGTCAATATAATAATTTGTCTGAAACACGAATCAACAAAAGGACACCTCAAATGACCCCAAAATTATGAGCCACATCTTTTGCCCGTGCACATGTCTAGTTATTGATCCTGTTACCATTGAGATCACTACACAGCCCATGGAGAATGGTCCTCACCGTCTATAAGAAGACAGCAGCATGCCGTCACATTCCCCAGACAGTTTGTCCGCTATTTGTCAGCGGAATAAAAAGGAGGAAATTGTTGCATGTTTTCCAGCTACAAAAAAATCAACAACCTGACAAAGTCACATGAACCTATGCTAATGAGGCTGATCAGCCCCTATTCTATACTGTACATTTGGCAATAGGTGAGCAGAAACTATTAAGTGTTTCATCATGTTTAAGATGTGTGGCTCTAATTTAGATGAACTTGACTTTTGTTTAATTAGCTTTTTGTCTTGTATCAATTTGAAGTTCCATCTCCTGGCACCTCCACACCTGTCACATTTGTTTCTCTATTACTCGCACAAAGAGGATTAAAGGGAGGCAGACAGACGTATAGGGGCTTCTGACTAATTTTAAGTAGCCTCTGGATAGGATGATAGATTTTACTATTCCAGGCACGGAGCCATCTGTAGCCTTCACATGTAAGATCAGATGAAACTGAAAAACAATATCTAGCTCACTTAGCTAGCGCAGATGAAGCTTTAAAATAAGTGTGAAACAAAGTATTGTTGAAATACTGATTGGCTTCCCTGGAGCTGAATAGACCGGAAGTGGTTTTTGGGATTTTCTCCATACAATCCCTAAGCACAGGAAGAGGAGCTCTGTATTGTCAATATGTAAACAAACACATTTTTGTATACATATTGACAATATGGAGAAGTATATTTTTGTACACATATCGAAAATATACAGGGTTATTCAGAAAGAAGCGATCTGGCCCTGAAATTGCACCGAACTGTTAATTTCCCCATACGGTGCAATTTCGGGGCCATTCGTTTTTTTTCTATAACTTTTTATTACTATTCATAGGACCTTATATGTTAATTCCAGACATTTTCGGCCAGTAGTTTTTATTGCAAACAGCGTTTAAAATTTGAAAACTTTCAATCATTTTTTTTTTTATTTACCCCTATTCGTCGGCTTGTCGGCTTTTTCTGGTGGTTGGTCGGCGCTGTTTTCAGCAGATCATCGGCTTTTTTCAGATGTGTTCGGCGGGTTTGCGGAGGATCGTCGGTTCGCTTGGCGCGTTTTCTGCAGCGTTTCGGATCGATCTGAATTTTCGGATTGTATCGGTGACTTATCGGCGGGGTTTTCGGCGTATTTTCAGTGATTTTTCGGCGGATTTTTTGATCTGTTCCGTGCACTTCAGGGACCCTGCGGTGAATGCTGAATTCACTGCAGGGTCGGGGAATTTGATTCCCTGAAGTGTGGGGAACGAGAGAGCATCGAAATACCGATGACATTTCGCTGCTCTCTGAATAACCCCTTGTATTGTCTATGGTTATTGAAGAGAATAATCGCCTCCAATTGTCCGTCCTTTAACCCCTAAGACCCTGTCTTAGGCACACCTTGAGTTAACTCTCCTTCTGCGCAGGGAGAGAGAAATCCGTCAAAGAAAACACACGAGGCATGTATCTTAGTCTGGCACTTCTCTCTACCGTTTACTGTTTTGACACACATTTATGCTTGTAACAAAGCGTTGTCTCTTTATTTCATTGGTTAACATTTCAAAACATAGCATAGTTCATTGGCCAGTTTCAATACAGGTCTGGTGACGCATTTCTGGACAGTCCCGTGGCCCGAGACATGTGATTTCTTGCAAACTGCTAGCTATCAGCACTTCGTCATTTCAGAGAAATGGAAACTTATTGAGAAGTGAAACTTAATCCTATACTGCTGTTGATTATCAACTTATCTTAAAACTATTTCTTGTATTTAAACCTTAATTTATCTATTAATATTATAATTCATGGGGTGTTATTTAACTACTTATAGGGTCCTTCTTATAGGTCAGCAGATGGTGGTCTGAGGATTCCTTTTCCTTCAGTTATTCATATCTGTGTGCTGGGTTATATACTGCAGGGTGTTAGTTGAGCTCCATACCAAGCTAGGTATTAATATCCAGTATCAACCGTCAACATTTCATTTGTCTTCCACTGAAATAATAGAAGTAGCTCAGAATATTTCACAGCAGGAACATGGTACTTAGTGAGCGTAGATAATCTCGAGAAATGTTTGGGGCGTACACATAGAGCTGACCGTGTGTTCAATAGCTTAATAGACTAATTTAAATCCTAAAATTCATCCTAATAATCTTTTCTCTTTTTTTTTTATATTTCGCTGGCACTTTGCAAAATGTGCACATAGATATTAATATTCAGAAACTCGTCTCAAATATTCAAAGAACTCGGAGGAGGCCGATTTGAGAAACTACTGGAAAATGAAGAAATCTTTCTCCGCTTACAACTCAAGGATAGATATAAAAAAAACAGTGTTTGTTCAAGATGATTAACAACTCATTGAAATTAACATAAAAAAAATTATCCGGAATAAAATATTCATTACATGAAAGATTCTCTGTCTCCCACACACAAAAATAACCAAATGTTCATTAAATATAGATACAAAAATAGAAATGTTATGTGTCGAGGAGAAAAGTGGATAAAAAAACACAGCTGAAGTTCTCAATTTATCACATGAGAAATATTAACTCTTTAAACACCAGAAGAGGGATGGGTACATAGCATATAGGGGACATGAGAGCAATTTTATTGCCTATCACTAGGGTCTTAATTTTCCTTAACCTCTTAAACATCAAGAAATCAATGTAAAAAGAGTGCAGGAAACCCAGAAATGCTATTTGAGACATGAAGAGGCTCACAGGAGGACAGGTGTCAGGTTTCCTCAGGACACAAGGAGGAAAGAGCTCAAATGGACATAGTAGGTGTGGTAGATATGAAGGCCTGAGAATCCAGGTAGGAGTCAGAAACAAACTGCATATATATATATATATTGTATAGCACCAGTATCAAGCCGAGGAGCTACGAGGAAAGGGAAAAGAACAGTTAGTGAACTACTGCAATACTGGAGTGAGGTTGGAGTGAGCTAACTGGGATAATATACCCAGTAGCTCCTCCCTTTCCAGTATGGATACCAGTGACATGATAAATGCGTGATGCAGGTCAGCCTCCATATTGGCAGAGTCTAACCATGCGAGAGTGCCTAGTACCAGCGATCTGATTCATGAGACCTCGGCAAAGCCTGATGGTCCGGGAAGCCTGAGCTGGCATCTGCCGCCGACCAAGTCTCAGACCACTCCAGAGAGGTGAGCCAGGGCTCACAGGGCCGATAGGCGGTCGGACCGACCACATCCTCACACGCCGAGCCAGAGCTCCAGTCAGGCGGGGAATTGGCCGAACCTGATGCCCGCGAGCCAGCGACCCTGACAACAGGGCACTTATACCACTGTCCATTCTCAGCACTTTCATAAACTAGTTTTTGAACTCTGCTAGTCTTCAGGACATCCAGACATGGATCTTTTGCTTATCACGCTCATCTAAAAAACGAATGATGTGCTGGGTATTACCATATGCAATTAGTAGAGGTACCTTTCATTATATTTCTGTCCTGGACAAAGTTTGTGTCTAAAAAGGCTGATTTGTATATGATTTTAATTTGTTCTGCTGTGGAACTGAACCAGTGACTTTGTGTAAATATTTATTCCTTAACCCCTTAACTACGAAAAATGTAAAACCTCAATTTTGTATTGTAATGCAATACATTTGAAACATTTGCATTTAATGCAAGATTAGTGTGTCCCTCACGCAGAGAAACAGAATTCCTACAGGGTTATTCAGAGAGAGGTGAAAACCTGGAGAATTGCCAGGAGAATGAACAATCTAGACCAAATAGTTGTTTTGTAAAGTGAGATAAATAGGAGAATTTTTCTGGTTTGGCTGTTTTGACCTAGAATTTTAAATTCTCCAGTCATTCTCCTGGATAACCCTGTTAGTGAGATCTCATTCCTGTCTCCCGTATAACTGTAAAGAAGGTGCAAGGAGTCACCATCTTCACTGTAACAAAAAGTTCAACAAGCCATGCTTTTCATTACAGCAGCCAGGGGGAAGGCAGAATACAGGGAGTACTCTGAGGTCACTCAATGCAGTACAGGGGGAATACAGGGGCTATAATTACTGAAAATCCCTGTGCAGTACAGATACAAGGTGTTACTGTAATTCCCGTACACAGGCAGTATGTCACATTCAGATATTGGTATTTTTGGAAGCTGCATTGTTAATAATCTCATTCTGATCACCACAAATTCCCATAAGCAGGAGATATGACCCTTTTTATTATGTATCTTTATTACATTCACTATTTGATACACCTTCTGTACGCTAATAATGCAGACCCCGGGTAAACTTGTAAAAGATAAGGGACGCCATCTAAAGTTTAGAACCTTTCATCCCAGCAATATTTCTGTAAAGGATAAATGAGTACATTAAAAATTATAAATGATCAAATTTACATTATATTAATCTCTTATCTCTAGCATATAATATGTCAGAATAACAATCCTTATACAAAATTGCCATTTTAAACTACATTGTTCCACTGTTTCAAATTAAATGTTATGATAATATTTTTTTACACAAAGTGAAGAGGTTAATAAGTTAGCAAAGATATGAAACAAATTAAATAAAAAAAATGGAATCTAATAGATAGGGTACATTTAGCCATTCTGTCCCATTATGGAACACAACTGAAAAAATAAAACTGTACTGTATATACCATGTGTATAACATTTAAGCCAACGCGTGTCTCACACTTTAGATTGACACTGTTAAATTTTTCATATCTTTTTTTCAAAGCCATCATCATAACATTTTGTCAGTGCTGAAAGACCTAAATGGGTTTTGTTTTGCCACTGTCATCAGTTTTCGGGTAATACGGGGACAGCTTAACGATAGTTTAAGCCTAGAGATCTGTTATTCCATCTGGTTTATGAATTATTACAGTTGTGCAAGCGTTGATGTGTTTTATGGGTGTAAGGAGATCTGAAATGACACTGTCATCATTCATCTGGCTCAAGGAGATCAAAGAACTGCTACTGACTTTGCCATCTTGCCGATAAGATAATGTGGGGCGAATTTCTTCTTTCAAAAGGCTAAAGGCACAGAGGGCTTAGAATTTCAAAATGATAATAAGTCACTAAACTTGGAGGTACTTAATTAAATATTTATATAATTATACTTGTGAATTCATTGTATACAAACAGTGATTCAACTGAATTTCGGGAGATTTGGCAAAACGTGATGAATTGTATGATGGACAAAGTTTCATCCAGCGATTAATTTCTCGATCGCTCGTTCTCATACCACTAAGTGCTAGTGATTTCATTAAAACGTTAAATAAATGAATGAATGAATGAATAATTACATATATAAATAAATTATAAGCTGCCTGAACAAAAAACAAAAAGTTGCCACGTGCTTTCCAAGCCTTTTATGATCTGGGGTTGCTATAGTTGGTCAGGTCTAGGTTCAGCAATGTTATGTGCCCAAAAAATGAGGTCATGTGACTCCCTGAATATACTGAATGAGCAGGTTTTTCCATCAATGGGTTTATTCTTCCCTGATGGCACAGCGGGCATATTCAAAGATGGCAATGCCAGGATTCATCAGGCTCAAATTGTGCAAGAGTGGTTCAGGGAACATGAGACATCGTTTTCACACATGGATTGGCCACCGCACAGTCCAGACCTTAACCCCATTGAGAATCTTTGGGATAATGTGCTGGAGAAGGCTTTACGCAGCTCTGCGACTCTCCCATCATCAATACAAGATCTGGGCCACAAATTAATGCCACTCTGGATGCAAATAAATGCTGTAGCCCCCAACCACACCTATGTAGTGAATGTCGAAGCAATTAATAGACGTGGGAGGGGAAATTGCATAGTTTCCCCATCTGACCACCCACTCATGGGCTTCCCGTTGTTTTTGTTTTTTTCATCCCAGTTCTTTTATTTTCCTAAACATTACATTGGTCTATTACAGATCGTTCTTTTGGAGAGGGGGCAAAATAAGATAAAAAAAAGACGTCAGATCGTCAGTATCATTTTTTTACAGGCACTCTGATGAATCACCAAATCATCCAAAATTCATAAGAATCACCAATCACGCAGGAAAGGAATGTAGAAGCCTAGTTTCCACCAGCACTGGCTGAGTTAATTTCCGGATTACTTTGCACTTTCTATCTTATTTTTTTTTAGCTATCTCTTTCTTGTATATCTTATTTGCTAAATCTTCAATATCTCCGAGAAGAATAAAATGGATGACTTTCATAAACTGAACGCCATTGGGGGATCTAAAAACAACATTTTTTTCCACAGTGCGATTCGTTTTTCTCGTGTCAATCAGAGGAGATGTATCTACGAAAAGAGGGTTCTACTAGAGGTATTAAAATTTAATACATCTTTCCTGACTCTTCCAATCACCGGCAGAAATCTCAATTTGAAAGTTTGGTTCCATCTCTGAATTGGATACATATCTGAGCCGAATGCACAATCTGTAAGTCAGTTTTTTTGTACACATCAATCTTGTGAAATCTCATTATGGCAGAATAATGTAGTATTGATGTACATAGCATCTGTCTAACCTTTTAAAGGCGCTTTCTGTAACATTACGATTCTGCAGAAAACAAAAAAATCAAATGCATCTAGTCTAATAATGGCAAATTCTCGGACACAGTTGTTTGTGGACTACGTTGTCCCCGATTCCCAACCAGCCTTGAGACAGATTTTAGTACAAAGTTCAATGTCTCTGATCAGGTCAATGCCAAATTCTTTAACCCCCTTAGTGACTGGGAGGTTTTACAATTTTCAGTCCAAAAGTGCCCGCTGCTATTTTTACGTTTCTGCGCTGTTTGTGTTTAGGTCTAATTTTCCTTTTACTCGTTTATGGAACCCACATATATTTTATACAGTTTTTCTCGCCATTAAATGTATTTTCTAAAGATACCATTATTTCCATTGTATCCTATAATTTACTATAAATTTGTTTATTGAACAACTTTTTTGAAATTTAATCCCCAAAATCTACAGCCACCAAAATGACCCCGGCTTTTGCTTTTTAACCCCTTCACTGCTGAGCCAGTTCACCTCTGTGCTCATCATGTTTAAACGTCAATTTAAGTCCTATTTTATTATACCTCTCAGACAAGAATATTTTTTTTTAAAAAAACTCACTTTTTTTTATACCAAACCTAGTCATGATTGGTATCATTGGAAAAGCCATGATACCAAACATGAGCCTCTAGCTGCCACAGATCAGGAGAACGGGAATCCGAAGGATCCCCCTAACTCCCCTTGACAGCTAGGGGGTTAAATGGCCCACTGACGTCATCGCAGTTATGGCGATAATGTCAGTGGGTGGAGGGTGACCCAGAGGCTTGGCTGACATCCAAGTTGTCAGCCACTTCCGGGTTCAAAGCATGATCTGGCGCCGATTGGCACTGATTTGCGATTCTGCACCTAAGGGATTAAAAAGTGGTACTGCTAAAAAGGGGAGACTCTCCCCTTTCCAGCGGTACCTTTCTTTTTTTTTCTAGCCCTAACCATTCAGGAGGAAGAGTTATCCAAAGGACCTCACCCCCTCCCTTTTCAGGTTCCCCCTGCAGGAGCAGGGGGATGCCTGAAAGTGATGTCATTGCGATGGCCGGGCCCCATAAACACGCAGGGCAGGCTTCAACCTTGCGAGTCTGCCGTGGGAGCCTGGCCAGAGAGGTGAATACAGGGAGGGAGGGGGAGTTAAAGGATAATGACGTACATAGTACGTCCTTGGTCCTTAAGGAGAATTTTCCTCAGGACGTACTATGTACATCAGTGGTCCTTAAGGGGTTTATCATTAGTAGGTTATATGGAGTTTATAATGCTTTTTAAAGAAGCCTTAACCCCTTCACTTCCAAGTAATTTACACAAAAATACACAGCGAGGAATTCGTTTAAATTAATTATACAGTAAGTAATCTTTGAGAATATTCCCAATGTATTCCTTACTGTAATAATCTATGTGGCAGGCAGATATCGCCATCTGCTGGCCAAAAGGCTTACTGCAGTTCTGAGCTCCATCTAGGTTCAGCAGGAGAGATGCCAATTGATTTTGAAACGTGCAAGCACCTCGGCATCATGCCCATGGTGCTAAATCCTTGGGGGGCACCTTCTGGAGCACAATGACAAATGGAATTAATTTGCAACAAATGCATTTAATTTGCAATAATACTGCACAGCTGCAGACCATGTTTACACAATTGCGCACTGCTGTGTTTGCTAATACTGATCGTATATACACGATCACAGTAGTGAAGAGGTTAATAAACCCAGTCTGGTTAAAGAAGCATTTTATGAACTGGAACTATTAAAATATTTTCTGCTGTCAAGCAGTATATCCTATTTACCCAGCAGCTTTAATTATACTGAAGACCAAGTTCTACACTCCTTACCCTCCTTCTCCACATTCTGAGCTCTATTACATTCTTCGCACAAACGTTAACGCCTGCGCAAAAATGCATTAACGCGAGGGGCAAAACCCTTTGCGCTGAATTTCGTACTACAATGTCCGCGCAAAAAATGCACGTTAACGTCTACTGCGGGTGAACCTGCGTGAACCCTTTGCGAGCGTACTGTACTGCGAGCGTCCTATACTTAACATTGTGAGCGCAAATGCGTTTGTGCGCTGGTAAGCGGATGGTATTACAATCTATGCCCAAAATTTGACGCACAGCGTTTGCGCGCATAATTCTAATGTCTTTGAAAAGATGGTGGTAACAGCAAATCTGAACGTCCTGGCCGAACGCAAAAACACCAGTCCAAAAAAAAAAAATACAGCAAAGTATAGCTACACATTCTACACATACCCAAACAATAAAATGGAGAAGTTGTGCGTGTTTTTATTATTGCTGCAGCATATATTCTCAGATTGATTTTGGCAGGCGCAAAAACTTAACGGGAGACAATTGCGTTTTTTCATTCTGATTGGATGAATCACGTGAAAAAACAGTCCGCACACCAATTTCGGCACGCAACGTTAATGCGCGCACTTTTTTGCACGTCTTTTTTACGCGTGTTATTTTTTGACAGATGAAAAAATGTGCGCGGATTGTAATACCAGCGTTAATTTACGCGCGTTAACGTTTAACACTTCGCACGCAAATTAACGCGCTGCGCGAGCTGTTTTGCGCAAGGAAAGTAATAAAACCCTCTGTGGGTCCTTTGCAGGGGAAATGAATTGTATCGGATTACAGAGTAAAGCCCTTCACTGTCAAGGAATTTTCCATGAAACCACTGTCAGGAACAATGGCCTCCCTCCCCCAAAAAAAAGATAAGAAGCAACAAAAAACAAACCAGGTTCCAGATAGTAGTTTTATTTATTAATTATACAGTAAAAATATGTGAGGAAATTCTAAATGTATTTTCACTGTATTATCCCTATTTGACAGGCAGACGTCACCCTTGAATAACCCCTATAGTTTCCAAAACTGTGTTAGATGAATTCTTAACAATTCTGTTTTCAATAAATAATAATAATATATTGTACTTAGCGTTTAGCGTGTTTTCTTGTGCAATTCTTTCTTTTTTGAGTTTTATATCATACACATTTGAAATAAATTCAAACCTTGCATAAAAAGAAAGAGCATAGTCTTCATTCCATAATCAATTCTCAGCACCATGAAATAGCATTTACAACTGCTCTCTACTCCTCCGTGGGTGGTCATACAAAGTGTACGATTTTTCCCTGAACTGATTAATCATCATTTTACACAAATCATTCAGCGTAATGCATAGATCGCTTAACACGATACTTACTGATTACATGAGATTACATGAATCAATGCAATTAAACTCTGACACTTACCTGATACATATAAGCACCCTCGGATACACGTGAGCCAAATGTCTTGATTATTAACATCTCTAATCAATCCCGATATTACAATAAACATAGAATGTGTGAATCTGTATCATGCAGAAAGCAAGGTTATATATTTAGTAACACGTTCAGTTCCAGGATTAAAAGCTTCTCTCTTTAATAAATTAGGGTCATTGTAGTATTTTTTATTTATAACTTAGCACCGGTCCGTTTATGATTCTGTTTAGATATGGTTTTTAGGAAATCATGAAGGTTTTATGTAAAATCAGAGCAATCAGAGCAAATTCTATGAGCCAAGTTAAGAATTTATAATATCATAACCTGCAATGTACTCTAAGGGCTCTATTTAAAGGGACGCTCTACACTTTATTGCTTTAAAGTGGTCAGGATTTGTAGAGTCTTCCCTCTTCTCCTCTCCCTGCTCCTCCGATCTAACAACAAATGCGGGATGAAGTGGACAACTTTCCTCCACCCCACCCATCGTCACCAGCAGTCGGGATATTTTAAATTCCTGGCTGGCTTTCACCGTGCCAATATCACCTTCTCTGAGACCAATTGCTGTAGCGAGCGCTCTCGGAGAGGTGGCCGATGGATCGGATCAGCTCCGATCCATCGCTCTGCGCAGGTGCTATTTAACTTGCGTATGTAAGGCTGGGGTCAGTCGAACGCAGTGCGATCAAGCGTTCAGCCGCACTTTATTACGGCCGTAGTAGCAACAAATGACGTCCAATGACGGTCAATATACGAAGTACGACAGCATGAAAGTTTGGCCGTGCAACGCAAGCGGCAAACAAATGCATTTTTTCGAGAACGTCGAACCGCTAGTACTGACGCACAGACTGCGCTGCGTCGGCATAACGGCGTGTGTGCGTGATTAGGAGACATCAGATGCTGCACCATGTCCGGCCAACATAACGTCCAGAGACGCAAACTTTGGTTACTCAGATTTCTCTTTTTTTTCTAGCTCCGTCAAAAATCATGGCCGTAATTGCGCACCGTATGACCGCTATCGTGTCTTCCGTGAAAAAGCGCGTCCGGACACATGGACGCACTTTTTGACGTGAGACGTGAAAAATACATTCGTCTGACCCTAGCCTAAAGAACTCAAGTCCTGTAGCGCTGCACAATATGCAATTCCTACACTACGCAAGTTGGGTTCAGGAGTCCCTGAGCCATAGAAGAGGAGCTGAGTCCGGCAGGAACAAAAGATGATTATAAATGACCGTAAAAATAAAAGAAAAAATATTTGGGCAAAGGCCGTCAGCAACCTCTACCCAATTATATAAGAGCAAAAAAAAAAAAAGGAACTCTGTTTTTGAATAGAATATCCCTTTAATTATATTGGCAGATTTTTCTAAAAAAAAAAAAAATCTTTATAATTTCCCTGTTACAGTAAAACCTCACGTTTGGGATTTACAGTGAAACGTGCTTGTCCGGGATTTCGGACTAAAGCACACAGCGTGCAGTCTCTGTACAGTAAGAGCTGAACCAATACATTAAATGGCACACCAAGCCTCTGAAGAGACATTTATCAACACCTTTCGACATTTGATATTTTTTCGGAAATCAGCATACCAATAAATTCGAACGGAATCATTAAAACTGATACTTACTCTGAAATGTAATGCCATGAGAGCCGATATTTGATCCGAATTTTTTATCAGAAGTCAAAATGCCGGTAAGGACAAATTTGATCTACAGAGCCAAAAAATGGCTGAAAATGTGTGCAAATTAAGGTACCGATTTTGGTTGGTTGAACTGAATCAGTATCAGAGGTTTTACTTTGCTTTAATGGCCATTGAAACGTAAGCTCACTCGTCCCGGCAAGGCACCTCTTTGTAGAGTGAGTCCTAACCTATGTACCAAAAGCTGCTCTTCTGAGCAACTACATGCCCCTCCTGCTGCTTTTCAGCTAAGGAGAGGCAGAAAAATGGTGGGTTTTATTTATACACGCACCAAGCACTTCCCATTTGGGGTTGAAAACAAAAACATGGAAGGAACAGCAGCAAAAAGGACGAACTGGTGTTACAGCATAATATACAGCCAGGTCCAGAAATATTTGGACATCGACACAATTCTAATGTCTTTGGCTCTATACACCACCACAATGAAGTTGGAATGAAACAGACACAATGTGCTTTAACTGCAGACTGGCAGCTTTAATTTGAGGGTATGTACATCAAACTCAGGTGAACGGTGTAGGACTTACAGCAGTTTGCAGATGTGCCTCCCACTTTGTGGTGGTGTATAGAGCCAAAGATGTTAGAATTGTGTCGATGTCCCAATATTTCTGTACCTGACTGTACATACATACAGAAAAATGGCGTCGCGCCTGTACTCACCAGAGCGGCTGCAACAGCCAGGAGTAACAGCCCAGTTCATGTATAAAACATAACAAGAAGAGGTATGTATAGAAACGAGCGCAGATGATCTAATTTTTTTGTTCTTGTTATGTTTTATACAACATGAACTGGGCTGTTACTCCTGGCTGTTGCAGCCGCTCTGGTGAGTACAGGCGCAACGCCATTTTTTCTGTATGAACCTAATCAATGACAACGTTACTGTAGATCTCCCACTAAATGCATTGAGTAAGGAACCTACTGGCCTCTGCTCTTATTGTTTTACCCCCTCTAGGAAGCCATGCTAGAGCTTATTAGCAGGCGACTTAAGCCCCAAACAATTGCAGGAGCAAAGACATGAGGATGCTTCCCTTGGCAAGGATCTACTACCTTGGGTCCCAATATTCTACTACCGAGGACCAATTATATTTTGGCAAAGACCAGCGTCAATTTAGCCAGAGCCTGGACTTGAGCACCTGCTTGACCAAGCATCAACATATTCACCATCCATATTGCATTTTAATGACAGCCCTGTTTTGTAGTTGGTTTGCCAGGGCCACCTCTAGCCTTTGAGGGTCCCTCGATGAATTTTTTTCAGTGGTCCCTCACCACTGTCGCGTACCCGCGCTGTGCTCCGGGGTCCCGGAGGCAGACAGTGCCTTCCTTGCTGCTCACTGGCCGTCCGTCAAGTGAAATAACCGGCGATTACAGCCGCGGGTCGCTGATGCAGGAAGGGCATGGCGTGATGACGCAATGCCTGCCGAGTTTAAAATGAGACACTTGAATACTGGTCCTTTGCCCTGACGTGGATTCAAATCCTCTCAGCGCGTTCATATCATTACTTATTGCCCAGCTGTGTATGATCTTGGCTTTTTTTTACTTTCCCTCTGGCCGTTAAACCCTGGCACTTGACTGACCATCCAACCTAGCATTAGACCTCTGGCAATTGGTTGACGATCCCACCTGGCATTAGACCCCTGGCAATTGGCTGACGACCCGAACTGTCATTTGACCCCTGGCACCTGGCTAACATTCCTACCTGGTATTAACCCCTGGTATCTGGTTACCTATTCTGACCTAGCATTAACCCCTGGTATTGCCTGTCTGTACTTTGTATTGCTCACTTTGGATTTTTGTCTTTTTATCTCTTGTGTATTTAGAAATCTGGCCCCCTAAAGGACCGGCAGTGTAGTATAGATTGTCTACATACAGGGATTAGACATATACTGTACATGATATACGTGATAACCACGCTTTCAATGCCATACCTCCTTATACTCCACGATATTTCACACACACAATGATCCCCTCTGATCTTTCCACCTATCCCCAGATAGACATCTCTGACCACTCTTGCCATAGACATTCCCTCCCACCCAGATAGAGATGTGTCAGTCACTGACATGTTTTATCACATGTAGGGTGTCAGCACTGACTCAGCAGTGGTGCAGGGCTCCCCAAAGTATTTTACCTAGGGTGTGCTCACCCCACCCAAAGGACAGGCCTGTTGCTGCATAGACCTAGGACAGGTATGGAATTTGACACTACGGGGTGACATAACATACAAAATTCAGAGCACTCCACTTTACAATCGTTTTAAAGATTTTAAAACACCTGGCATGGGGATAAATGATGGAGGTTTGGTTACAAAATATGATCATACATTGCATAAGCCTGCCTCAACATCAATGTACTCAATTTTGTCAGGTCCCACTCTGTCAACCTGATGGCTGCTATTATGAAGTAAACCCATATGGGACATACTGTACATCCTCCTTGGGTTCGTGGCAAATCAGGTTTAAATGGAACCTGCAATGAGGCACTTGTGAATGTTAGAGACGCAAATCCAAAGTGGGTTGTCAGTTATCAAACATTAGTGATACAATAATCACTATCCTGTACTGAACAGACGCACCAAGTAATGGTTGTGTCTTCCTGGTGAACATACTTATACCAGTATTATCTTTATGGGCATGCCCATGTGCCAACAGAATTGTCCTGTGTTGGACTCCCACGTTGACCTCATTCTGGGAATTTTTCTTCTGTACCCAGGAAGCAGTTTAACATCAGGTCTCCCCTGCAGAAACCAAAAACTGTCTGAATGTCACCAGTGATACCAATGTATGTTTCGATAGAGGTTCCTACAAGTTTTTCCACCTCCTTCTCTAAGGGTACCATAGTTTATTGTAATGATTGTCTGCTGTGCAATCAGAACTCCTGCATCGTGCTCTCCGAGTTATATTAATCCCTTCATATATGATTAGCCTGGCCCATTCCATCCCATTCAAGTGCTCCATCTACATGAAGTGGTTGGAGAATGCTTTCCCTCTAGTTTTATTTTGATGAGATGAACGGTGAGCAGTGGATGTCACCATGCCGCGAAACCCTTTGGCAATGAAACGGTTACACTGATATACCATAATATTACGCTGATGTCGTTGTACATAATGCAAAGCTAATAGAGGTGCGCATTAAGCACCAACGTGATGATAGAATGCGTCTTTTCACGGTGGGAATAATCTGTCATTATCTCTCGGTTTTGTTGATTAAGTCATCGCCTGTCATGTGTCATCTGCTAGTTATAAATGGGTCTTCCCATCGCGCGAATCGCGTAGAAAGGTTGCTGCGTGGTGGAATCGGACCCAAGCGATGGTGTGCTCTTTACTTTGATACATCTTAGTAACATTTATCTTGCACAGCGGTGACAGGCTGACAAAGAGAGATGACACTGGCAAGGTTCTGTAATGGCAGCTAATGGGATTAAACCTCCTGCAGCTGTTCACATGGGAAAAACGGAATATTTAAAATACCACTCACTGTACTAACAATTATACATTCCATTCTCCCTCTGAGCTATCATATTATAATGTAGATGTCAAACCTTTAAGCTACAGCGAGGGCTAATAGCACAAAATTTCTACTCCGAGGACTGTGCTGCTATGCCTATACATTCAAATCCTTCAAATCCGTGCGATAAAAGTACTCTAATAAATGCAAAATAATAAAATAAAGTCCTGAAGTACGGATTATCGTGAAAATCTGACACTCTATAGCTGGGATTTACAAAAATGTTTTCATTGGGAAATATCTGCTCTTTATGTTCAGATGTTTGGCAAAATTTAAATCAAATGTATGAAAGCGAAAACGAGGATTTTTTTAGTAAAATATTAATTTCTTCATTAGCAGATTTTGGCGAAAATCATTTAAAATCGTGTATTTTTAGTTATTTTAAATTGATTGCACTGAGACAGTGTTTCCCAACCCTGTTCCTCAGGTTCCACTAACAGGACAGGTTTTAAGGATTACCAGCTGGATGTACTAGAGGGAAAATCACTGCTCTATAACTGCAGAGACTCAGGTTCGAATCCCGGCCAGAGCACCTCTTAAGTAAGTGTCCTTGGGCAAGACACTTAAGAGTACATACTTGCCTACCACATAATGGGCTCTATTACATTCTTTGCGCAAACGTTACCGCCTGCGCAAAAACGCATTAACGCGAGGGGCAAAACCCTTTGCGCTAAACGTCGTATTTCAATGTCCGTGCAAAAAATGCACGTTAATGTCTACCGCGGGTGAACCTGCGCAAACCCTTAGTGAGCGTACTGTACTGCGCGCATCCTATACTTAACATTGTGAGCGCAAATGCGTTTGTGCGCTGGTACCCGGATGGTATTAAAATCTATGCGCAGTTTGTAATGCACAGCGTTTGCGCGCATCATTTTAACGTCTTTTAAAAGCTGGTGTTAATGGCAAATCTGATTGTCCTGGCCGAACCCAAATACACCAGCCCAAAAAAAAATACGCAGCAAAGTATAGTTACACATTCTACACATACCCAAACAATAAAATTGAGAAGTTGTTTGTGTTTTTTTTACTGATGCAGCATATATATGCAGATTGATTTTGACAGGCGCAAAAACTTAACGGGAGATAATTGTGGTTCTTAATGTTGATTGGCTGAATCGAGTGAAAAAACAGTCCGCACACTGATTTCTGCGCGCAATGTTGCTGCGCGCACGTTTTTGCGTGTCCATTTTACGCCCGTTATTTTTTGACGGATGAAAAAATGTGCGAGGATTGCGTTGTTTTACACGCGTTAACGATTAAAGCTGCGTGCAAAAATTCACGCGCGTGCGTTATTTCATGAATAATGTAATAGGGCCCTATATTGGTTGTGGAGTCCAGTGGTATCATCTCTGCCATTCAACCTTGGAGAAGCAAATCAAAACCCTGTTCAGCACATCTGTCCAATACAACTGCGGAGAAGCAAGTCTCGACTTTACGAGAAGCGGGTTCAATCTAACCACCAGGTCGCTGCTCTACAATCATGGAAAGCTGACTTGATCCCACTCAGATGACGCAACCAGTGAGTGTCTTTGGGCAAGACACCTAATGATATGGATGCGCCTACTTCACAAAATACTTGTACGTCTCATAGATTGTAAATCCCTTTGGGAACAGGGTCCCCTGAATCAGGTCATCATCCATATGTGGTATTTCAATGTATCAACCCCTTGTACACTGATCCTGTAAAGCACTGTGGAATATGTGGCGCTATATAAATAAAGGATCTGAATCCTGCAGTCACTGAGCTGCAAATCACCTGTGCTGTGCTTCAAGTATCCTGCAAACCTGGCCTGTTAGGGGCACCTGAGGACAGGTTTGGGAACCACTGCACTGCAATGTCATTACTAAATGTTGTTGGCATTGTGTCATGCATTATGCATCGAGGTCCATGTGAAAATACTGATTGTCATGTCATTCTTATTGCGTCTGCCCTCTCTAGGTCCAACCTTTTCCTCCTTTCGATCTATGGATTACTTGTCCACTGGCTTGATTTTAGGACATTGAACCTACACTACCAGCTCAAACCTTAGTACCTGCCCTAGATTAACGATGAACCAACCCATTGAATCTGATGACTTGTACTTCCTACCTCCCGATGTCTAACTCCATATAGTTTCAATCAGTCTTTCTTGGACAGTGATGTTTTGTAAGGTGCTACAACAAAGTTCAAGCTCTGCAAGATGGACTTTCAAGCCATGATACAAAGTGAACTGAAATTCCTAAATTTTCCACTAAATCAAAACATTTTGTATACATCAAGGCTCAAAACCTACTAGCATTTGGCGAGTGGAAATTAAGTGAGGGCGAGAGGAAATGCACACGCAGGCAGCACAATAAATTATTTCGTGCTGCGTATTCCAGTGGCGCCACCGTGCAGCCCCCCGTCCCCAGGCTGCATGGTGGGAGGGATCAGCTGCCTAACCTGCCCCAGCTCATCTCGGTCACTGGCAGGGGGGTAGAGAGGAGCTTCCCTGCCTCCTCGCTCTGCTCACACTGGGGTCTGATGACTGGGTATGCATGTATCTGGGGTCTGATGATTGGGTATACATGTATCTGGGGTCTGATGTCTGGGTATTAATGTTATTTTTGTAACTTTATTCTAAATAAAACCTTTAACAGTGTAATTTCATAAGATAATTTAAGGGTGTGTGTTTAGGGGCAGAGTTAAGGGCTGGGTAGGGGTTATGTGGAGCAACTGGTGGCGAGTAACTCTTCTCTTAAGGCCTGGTTAGAAACATAAAAACATAGAAAGTTTGTAGTTTGGGACTTGAAATTTTGAGCCCTGGTATACATCATAGGTGGCATTTAACTGTTGACAATTGCTGAATACTTTTATAAAGAGGTCTAATTTCTTAATCAGTCACCACCTATCGCCAACTTTGCGCCTTAACCCCTACGCCACCATAAAATCACTGTCAGGACCAAGTGGTTTATTAGAAAATCATTTTCTGTCAATTATATAGTAAAAAAATCATTGTGAAAATTCTCATTGTGATTTTCTTACTGTAGTAGCCCTAATTGACAGGCATGTAATACCAACTGCTGGCCAACAAAGGTTACTGCAGCTGGGGCACTGCACTGATTCATCTGGAAGCCTGAGGTTTAGATACAGAAGCACAGCTCTTCAAACTGTTTTAGCACCTCGACTATCATGCCCAAGGTGCTAAAACTTTAGGGGTACATCGGGGCCCTTTTGCAAATGACATTTGTTTGCAATAAACCAAATTCCTTTGCATTGCTCCATATTTAGACCAAAAAGAATGTGCTTTGAAATTGGGGCTTTTAAGATCGAGTATACTCGATCTTGGTAATGAATGGGTTAACACTTTTTGGAGACAGCCTGGGTTTTATTGATTTATTTATCTTTACTTTCATGAAATATTTGTATTTTAACATTATTTTAGCCCAGAAGCAAAGTCACAAAACAGAAACCTTAATAAATTTATTTATTTTTCCTCCTCCAGAACTCAGGGACGCAATTATGTTTTTTTGGCATGTAATACCGTTTTACAAAACCTTCTTCCAGATTTTACGAGGCCTTATTATTAACTTGCTTTTCCACGTGCTGCACGCTGTATTGCATAGTATATTTGTCTGTATAAATCAGATGATTGATTATACCTACAGTGGTGGAAAATTCTCTCTTTGATAACGTGGAGCAGGAATAAATCCATACCTCGGCCCTTAGCGAGCGATCCCGATGCCCTTTCAGTTGTCTTTAATTCCCCCTTCTTCTTTGACACCCGAAGACTCCATCCATGCCCCTTCACCGGTTTTTATTAAGCCGAATCGACCAGACTTTAGAGAAACTTTTGAAATAGAAAAGCTTTGCTCTGACTTTCCTGCCGACCTTAATGAAACTTCTAAGCTGTTTCAAATGATACGGTGAATCCTTTAAAAAAAAAATTAGTATAGAAAAAAATACAGTTTCCAGCGTATTTTTGCTTTTTCACATGTGATACAATCACGTTAATGCCTTTAGAGGTAGGTTTGTCTGGGTCATATTCGAAGAACGTCTCTCGAGAGCTGCAGTAGGGCATGGGGGTTAGATATGTGTTATCGTTTGTTTCGACACATTGTAGAGCGCGGAACGACATCAACTTCAACAGAGATAAATCATAAAGGCTGAGAAGTCACAGAGAATCTAATCAACTGTAATTGTATCATCCAAGCATCTATGTTTAGGTTTTATAGTATTATTCCTTTTATTTCTCCCAAATTCTTCTTTTCTCTCTTAACCCCTTCACTACCGAAATCGAGATATCTCATGCTTCAAAGGCACCATCCGGTGCCCCGATATCGAGATATCTCGATCCGGTGATCTGCAGCCCAAAAGCAAATGAAATTTGTTTGCAGCATAATGCCCAAAGTGTTAAAAACGGTGTAATATTGTCTGATGTTGCCCTTACGTCAGACTTTCAGCAGCAGATGCAGGGAAAAAAATAAGAAAATAGACCTGCAGCTCAAACTGCTTTAAGATTTTTTTTTTAGCCTCAGTTCGGCATCTGATCAGCTTTAATTGGGGCGTTAGGCGGCTGATCGGCTCTATTCGGGGGCACTTGGTGGCTGATTGGCTTTATGCGGCTTAGTTCGGCAGCTGACTGATGGCGTTTGGCAGTCAGTTCGGTGGCATTCAGCAGTGAATGCTGAATTCAAGGCAGGGTTGCATCGAACGAGAGAGCTCTCTGAAATACCATTACAGACATCGTGGCATTAAAGACCTAGAGAAGTGGTCGGGTAGAGCCATTAGAACACACTATCAGTTGCTTGCAAAGGGGAGGAGGCCAGGCGTATATCAATGTAGCTGTTCACATTTCAGAGGGATAGCATCTGGTGTGGCTTAATAAAGCATGGCAAATCACAGCATAATAAATACACTCTAATAACTACAGTCTGCTGTATAAGGCACATTCCATGTGATGATCTTTCAGCGTGAACTCTATGAATGCCACGAGGCTAATGGAGAGTAGGGATGAGCTGTTCGGGTTCGGACGGTTCGGAGTTCGACCCGAACTTTGTCAGTTCGAAAGTTCGCGAATTTCGAACTTTTTGGGTGTGTTCGGTTCGAGTTCGAAAAAAAAAGAAATTTTGAAAAAAGTATAGAAAATGCTTAAAAAAATACTAAAAAATCTAGAAATAAAGAGACTCTTTACTGCAGAATATTATAAGCAACGGTTTATTAGATATTGAATTAAAAACTAATGTGTACGTGGAAAGATTATCAACTCTAAATGACCTCTGTTCACAAACGGGCATAACACCAGGTGTTTTTAGTCTGGTAATCAATTTGATACATTGTACAACATACTGAGGGTGGGGTGGTGTCTGCTTCTGATTGAGATTTGAGAATTAATTTCCTTAAAACATCCTAATATGCTGCATTTAACCCTTTTGCTGCTGAGACTTTTCACACCTCTGTGCTGAGGTCATTTTTACCGCTTTCGCTCATCATGTTTAACCGCGTTTTGTAGGCATATTTTGATATATGACCCAGACATATTATATATCGTTCTTTCCGGCAGACTTAGCAGATTCATAATATGTCATTATTATATGTATACGTTATGTCATGTCTGTATATTATAACAAAAATGCAATAAAATTTGAATTTTCAATAATTTATTATGTGTAAAGTGTTTTTTTTCACATTTTAACATGCGATCGTTTGCGGTTATATTTTGTATGGGTTGCGCTTGTTAAAAAAATTAGAAATGGGGACTCATTACATTTTTTTGGGGGGAAAATCAAGTGATTTTTAACAAACGCACCCCATACAAAAATCGTTAGTGATACATCATTGTTCACATTATAATTGAAATGGGAACAATATTGCTCCATTAACAAAAAAAAAAAGCTGTTTATTTTTTTAATTTTATTTTTTTAAATATACTTTTATTTACATTTTTTTTTGTAAATTTTAACATGGTCATGTTTGGTATCGTTGGAAAGGCCATGCTCTGGCCGACCCAACGATACCAAACATTAACCCCTAGCTACCATGGATCGGGAGATAGTGGGTTCATTGGAACCCCCTATCTCCACCATTGGTGGCGGCTAGAGGTTAACTCTAAGGCTAGGGTCAGACGAACGCATTTTTCACGTCGTCCGTGAAAAAGTGCGTTCGAACGAACGTACGTATTTTTTCCCGGAATACGCGACAGCGGTCATACGATGCGCCTTTTGCGTCCGTGATTTTGTACGGATCATCAATAAAACACTTTTTGTGTCTGGACGTTATGTTGGCCGGACATTAGCAGCGTCTGACGTCTCCTAATCACACACACACGCCGCTATGCGGCCGCTGCGCACTCTGTACGTCAGTAGTAGCGGTTTGACGTTCTCGAAAAAATGCGTTCGTTGGCCACTTGCGTTGCACGGACGAACTTTCGTGTGGCCGTTCGTCGTATGTTCCCCGGCATTGGACGTCATTTGCTGCTAGCACGGCCGTGATTTCGTGCGGCTAAACGCACGTGAAAAATGCGTTCGTCTGACCCTAGCCTTAAACTGACGTCATTGCGCTATGCACAATGACACCAGTCATCAGGGGGAGATCCCGGAAGCTTGGCCGACTCCAAGATGTCGGCCAGCTCTGGGAGAGGATCAGCTTTTTATCGTGATCTGGCCCCCAAGGGATTAAAGCCAGGCACCGTTTGGAAGTGCAGGCTGTGCCCTTCCAAACAATGCCTGCCTTTAATTGCTGGCCCCCGGCGATTGGGAGGGAGAGAGGTCCGAAGGACCTCTTCCCTCCCTTTCAGGCACCTCCTCCGCACTCGTGGGGGGGGGCTGAAATAAATGTCATCTCGCTAGCGTAATGACTTCTATTGGTCCCGGCGGAGTCACAGATGCTGGGCTGACATCCAAGATGTCAGCCCGCACCGGGGGGAGGGCTCAGCAATCGGCCGGAATCCTGCGCTCAGTGCGTCCATCGCACAGGGGAAGCACTTGGCAGGACGCACTGAGCACGTCCTTAGCAGCCAAGTGGTTAAATGGGCTGCGCACACCATTGAAACTGAGCATCCCTCGGCACTCACGTACTTTATGTATACAAGTTCCATAACACCTTAGCATAATTTATTTATTTATTTGCAAAGTGTTTTACCAGGAAGGATACATTGAGATTGCTCTCGTTTTCAAGTATGTCCTGTGTTCAAGAGCATTGAAATTTTACAGTTGTTACAGAAATGCAAAGTAATAAATGCAAGATATTAAGAACAAAACACAAATATACAGATTAACACAGAAAATAAATATGTAGGTAATATAGTTACTATGTTACATGTTTACAGGTGCATTCTGTATATAGTCACTATGTTACATGTTTACAGGTGCATTCTGTATATAGTCACTATGTTACATGTTTACAGGTGCATTCTGTATATAGTCACTATGTTACATGTTTACAGGTGCATTCTGTATATAGTCACTGTGTTACATGTTTACAGGTGCATTCTGTATATAGTCACTATGTTACATGTTTACAGGTGCATTCTGTATATAGTCACTGTGTTACATGTTTACAGGTGCATTCTGTATATAGTCATTATGTTACATGTTTACAGGTGCATTCTGTATATAGTCACTATGTTACATGTTTACAGGTGCATTCTGTATATAGTCACTATGTTACGTGTTTACAGGTGCATTCTGTATATAGTCACTATGTTACATGTTGACAGGTGCATTCTGTATATAGTCATTATGTTACATGTTTACAGGTGCATTCTGTATATAGTCACTATGTTACATGTTTACAGGTGCATTCTGTATATAGTCATTATGTTACATGTTTACAGGTGCATTCTGTATTGAGATATGTTAATAGGGAGCTCTTGAGTGACTTTAGACTGGGGGAAGATTTGATGGCGTCTGGGAGGTTATTCCATAATTGTGGTGCTCTGTAGGAAAATGAGGATCGAGCCACTGGATCGGAGGAAGACCCTGCAGCTTTTTATTTGTGTAACTATGTAACTTGTGTAGCGTAGGATATGCAAACTGAGCATCGTTCGAAACTCACGTACTTTTTGTATGCAGGTTCCGTATCACCTTCGCAGAATGTTGGGATGGAGCTGCCTTCTCTCAGGACACTCACTATTGCAGGTGGACTGAGAGAGTATGATGTCAGCACGCAGAGCTTGACTGAGTTGGTGACTAGCAGCCGGGAAATTAAAAATTTTGGCTGTTGGTGATGCACATGTGTAGGGAGGAAACTCCTCGACTTCGCACAGTAGGAGGGAAGGGAGGAGGAGGAGGGCACAGCACCCATCCTGACCACTTTAACATGCTAAATTGGTCAGGGTGTGTAGCGTGTCCCTTTAAATATGTTTTTATTTTTTGATACTAAAACACTGTTATAGCCTGTCTGTCTGTCTAGCTATCTATCTTTAAAACAATGAACATGCCAAATGATTTTGAAGAATTTTGAAAAAATGTACTTATCCATGAAATAATGCTGATCGTTTCCATGGTGATTGTTCCAGTTTTACTGTTATTGATCCCAAATTTGCCTTCAAAAACGCACACCCGTCAATATACGCATGCCCAGGTACACTTGACACCCGAGAGTCACTCATACCATTCACGTATCTCCAAAATGTGTTCTTCTACTGACATTGACAGTAATTAAGACCTCTGACAATCAAAACTGTTTTGAGACCGTCCAACCCAGGATTCTAATAAGAAATGTACGTAACGTTCGCACAACTGCGCTTTTACTCAATTTTTTTTGTACTCTTTAAGTTCTTCAGAACAGTTAATAAATTTTTCATCATTCCAATAAAAGTATATTGTTCTCCTAAAAGATCGGTCTTCTCTAATACATTTTTTTTAGTAGAACATCACTCAAGCTGTCAAGACGGGACTCTTGGCTTCTACCTGGTTTATTCTTTTTGACAGGCTGCGGCGGATTCTGTTAAAACCGTATAGATATTTAAATCTCAATCTTTTGTTCAGCACTCATCAATGATAAGGGGTCTGTGATTCACAGTTGTGTGGGGGCCTGCTGCAGGTGAATAATAATTATAAAAATATAGCATATGTATTTTTCATGGACAAATCTAGGGGTCAAATCCTAAAGGATTATAATGAGGATTCTGCCAAGACCACTAATTATACTGTTGTGTGTGTCAGTGTCTCTTTGTGTCACTGTCTTTGTGTGTCAGTGACTATAGGGGTTATTCTGAAATTTTGGTACTTTCACATTTGGTACACTTCGGTGCGCTTTGGCGTTTTCAGTTCGCCAACCATTGTAAATTCACTGTTCACTGCACAGTCCCCGAAGTGCGCCGAACATGGAGTCCTCAAACGCTGCTGAACTGACCGCCGAACGCCACCTGCGACCTCTGATCAGCCCGCCGAAGACAGATCACCCCTCCAAATGCCGCCAATGAATGCTTCCTGCCACCGAACTGCAGAAAAAAACCTGCTATTTTTTAAAAGGCATTTAAAACAATAAAAATGCATGAAAATGTGTGTAAATAATAAAAAAAGGTCCTATAAAAAAATAAAAGGTATTTTAGAGAATAAAAATAAAAACGACATTAAAAAAAATCGGAATCGAAAATTTTGCCGAAAGAATCCCGAAAAATGCCTTAAAAAAATCTAAGAAATGAATAGATAGAAAAGGCCTTTGCTGCAAATGAAAAGAATAAACGGTTGAATAAAAAAATAATAAGAACTTTTTTTCTTTGAAACCTATGGGATTTGCCTTTTTAAACCTGTTGAACTGAATCACCAAAAATCTGGACATTTCGCCAACATTACGGTGCTGTTTGGCATTCTGTGAATAGATCAACCATTACTTTTCTACAGGACATTTTCACTGCCGCCGAAGGTAGCCGAATTGCCACGATCTGCGGGAAATTGCACCATATTTCGATGGCAGTTTGCCAATATTTGGCGAATTTCCAGCTTTCCGAATAGCCGTATTGCCACAAAATTGCACGGTATGGTGAAATTCACTGTCCGGTGCAATTCAGTGGCAAGTTCGGCTCTCTTTGAATAACGAACAGAGAGAGGGGTGAAGCGCCCACCGGAAACAAGTGTCAAAACCCCCCACTGAATGTTGTGTACGGAGGTTTCTCTATGTACCTGAACAATAACCAAATGAAAGAATTACAACACAGCGCTTAAAGACCTAAGTCCATAAGAAAGTGGGATAGACACGCTGTATGTCCATAAACACAATGATTCTTGTCTTCAAACGATAGAATTCTTAATGATGCAGGTAATGGAATGTGTACTGCAGGAGAAAGCAGAGAGAACGACCAAAATTGCGCAGTAAACCAACACCAGATGGAGATAAATTATATTCGTGTTCAACTCACATTCTGCGGAGCCTACAGCCGGCTATCAGGATTATAGCGAGCGGGGATTTATGTCAGGTGCCCATATACCCTCAGATCTGTTCCTCCAGTGTCGTCAAAAATGGTACTGCAGTAAATTGAAAAGACCAGAAAAAGGGCAGTAAATCACAAATGACTTTAGCAGTTTAAGGAGAAGCCAAATTTAAACTCACAAACAATGAGCCTCTATTGGCTCCATCACAATTTGCGCAGGGAATCATGCAGGAGTTCCCCAAACCTTCTTTTTCAGGAAAAGGCAGACAGCAATCAAATTCAAATTAAAAACATTTATTTATTAAAAATGGACAGATTATATCTACCAGGCCTGGTGTTTTGTCCGCACTTTGTGAAGATGGGGCATTCTTGGATGAGGGATGGATGTTTTGGCTGATTGTGCCCCTTACTGACGCCGGTTGCCGGTACCGCCCCCCTCCGCACTGCCGTTGTTTGTCTGGTAGGCAAGAGTTCCGAGTTCCAAGGTGAAACGCGGGAGGAGTGCGCATGCGCAAAATGGCGAGCGCAGTGCACACATTATTAATAAGTGAGGGGATCACCAAATTCCGCGTTCCAGGGTGGAACAGGAACGAATAGACATGAGCAAAATGGCAGGTGCCACACTTTGCACATCTGATGGTAATTATGTTTTAATTTGATCTTAAGGGTTTAATTGTTTAATTACTTTTATGAAATTCATTGTATAAAAAGGCAGCAGCAAAGACAAGTATTGTAATCTTCAGCTGAGGAAGCCATTAATGGCGAAACGCGTCCTGATAGATATAATCTGTCCATTTTTAATAAATAAATGTTTTTAATTTGAATTTGATTGCTGTCTGCCTTTTCCTGAAAAAGAAGGTTTGGGGAACTCCTGCATGATTTCCTGCGCAAATTCTGATGGAGCCAATAGAGGCTCATTGTTTGTGAGTTTAAATTTGGCTTCTCCTTAAACTGCTAAAGTCATTTGTGATTTACTGCACCAAAGGGTGCCTTTTTCTGGTCTTTTCAATTTACTGCAGTACCATTTTTGACGACACTGGAGGAACAGATCTGAGGGTATATGGGCACCTGACATAAGTCCCCGCTCGCTATAATCCCGATAGCCGCCGGCTGTAGGCTCCCCAGAATGTGAGTTGAACACGAATATAATTTATCTCCATCTGGTGTTGGTGTACTGCGCAATTTTGGTCGTTCTCTCTGCTTTCTCCTGCAGTACACGTTCCATTACCTGCATCATTAAGAATTCTATCGTTTGAAGACAAGAATCATTGTGTTTATGGACATACAGCGTGTCTATCCCACTTTCTAATGGACTTAGGTCTTTAAGCGCTGTGTTGTAATTCTTTTGTTCTCTTTGAATAACCCCTACTGCGTTTATTACATTATCTGTGTTTCTTTGTTTTGGTCTGTGTGTCTGTGTTTCGGTCTGTGTGTCTGTGTTTTGGTCTGTGTGTCTGTGTTTCAGTCTGTGTGTCTGTGTTTCAGTCTGTGTGTCTGTGTTTTGGTCAGTGTCTCTATGTGTGACTTTGCCTCTGTTTGTTACTACTACTAAGAATCAACCAATAGAAATCTTTGATCCATAGAGTTTGAGCAAAATTAAATGCAAGACGTGTTTGACCAACAATTAATCAGAGTCAGTGAAACTTTCTATAATGCATTATTAAAACCAAACAAGCAATAACGAGTTACATAAAAAATGCATATTAGGCTACTCTGGGACAGACGGTCTGCCAGTTTTCTGGAAGAAAATAAATGTCTGCAAGACGACACACTCATTTTTATATTTATGTGTGTCTGCTGGCAGTGGTAAAGGATTAAATGTAAATTGCACTTAAAACCTGAGTGGTTCTTGATTATGTTTAAAAATGCATAGAATTTCCTGCCATCCTTCATTTGAATGTGTAAACAGCGGCGATCTTCTTATACATACAAAACAGCTCGAAATTAGCCAAGTGGACAAAGTCATTCGCTTTCCCATCAGAAGTCCTACATCACATCTCCTCAACTGTACCCTGAAGAGAGCAAGACGGCTGCAGGGATTCATTATAGAGACTTAACTAGGGCGATTATCCAATGCTCACCTGTGTTTGCTCTACAGACTGGTATTTGTAGGCAGGTAATCGTGCGTTTTATCTCTGATAATCTCTGGCTATGGAGACCTTAACTCCTTCACTACAGTAATCGTGTATACCGACTGGGTGGAGTAGAGGTAACATCACTGCTCTATAACCGTGGAGGCTGGAGACACAGGTTCAATCCCGGCAAGAGCACCTCTTCAGTAAGTGTCCTTGGACAAGACACCTAACGGTACATACTCGCCACCCAGGGCGTACTTGAAAATGAGAGAAATCTCAATGTATCCTTCCGGGTAAAATCCTTTAAAAAAAATAGCAACACAACATGCTGAGATCATGTTAGCCCAATCTGGCATTAACGCTGCCCCCCGCATCTGCGAGCCTAGCGGCCGCCTAGCACCTGCCCCATAATCTGCTTGTGAAACCGGGACGCAATGGGGAAATTAGTGATCGTTAATTTTTCCCCTTAGAATCCCAGTTTTAGCGAGCAGCACGTGATAGTGTCCAAGGAATAGTGGCCTTTGGTATATTTTGTTACAGCAAACAAGACATGTGCGTTTCGTTTAGTCCGAATTCGAATTCGTCTGAAAATCCACCATTTTTCGTTTTCAGAACCATTTCTGAAAATGATACTCGGCCAATCCGAAATTTCAAATCGATCCGAAAGAGCGAATCAAAACGATTTGAATCGATCCCAAATGATCCAAAATGGGCAATGGGCATCTCACAGGGCACATCGAATGTCCAAGCAAGGGGTTAATGGGCACATCTCACAGGGTCCCTTATATCATTTTTTTAAAATAAATGCAAGATATAAAAAAAACACAAACATACAGATTAACACAGAAAATAAAAATGTAGGAAATATAGTCACTATTTTCCATGTTTACAGGTGCATTCTGTATATAGTCACTATGTTACATGTTTACAGGTGCATTCTGTATATAGTCACTATGTTACATGTTTACAGGTGCATTCTGTATATAGTCACTGTGTTACATGTTTACAGGTGCATTCTGTATATAGTCACTATGTTACATGTTTACAGGTGCATTCTGTATATAGTTACTATGTTACATGTTTACAGGTGCATTCTGTATATAGTCACTGTGTTACATGTTTACAGGTGCATTCTGTATATAGTCACTGTGTTACATGTTTACAGGTGCATTCTGAATATAGTCACTATGTTACATGTTTACAGGTGCATTCTGTACATAGTCACTGTTACATGTTTACAGGTGCATTCTGTGTATAGTCACTATGTTACATTTTTACAGGTGCATTCTGTATATAGTCACTATGTCACATGTTTACAGGTGCATTCTGTATATAGTCACGATGTTACATGTTTACAGGTGCATTCTGTATATAGTCACTATGTTACATGTTTACAGGTGCATTCTGTATATAGTCACTGTGTTACATGTTTACAGGTGCATTCTGTATTTGATGGTTACTGTGTGAGTCATTTTATGGAACTGCAAGGGATTTTATGGAAAATCAGTTGGAAGTGAAGGGGTTAATCTCAATGCACAAACTTGATTATAAAGGAGGAAAATTGGAGAAGAAGTGAATGCAAATTAAGACAAAATGATATTTTGGTGAGCAAAATATTTAACAAATTTCTAATTTTCAGTTGGGGAATAATTTTTTGCATTAAACTTTATAAGACCTTTTTTTATTTTAACTGGTAACTATAGACATTACTTTAATTTAATGTTACAGTTGCTAAATAGTAATCTATTGTTTTTTCCTTGAAAATGACTTTGAGAAAAAAAAGTGCTGTTTGGAATCAATACCAGACCTGCTAAATTTTTGAAATGCTAATTTTGCTTCACCGAGGGCTCCTCGGCCCCGTTCACCGGGAAATTAATCAGAAATAAACTCTAGAATTCTTGCAGGAATCCATATCCATCAATATGTACTGATGGGGAATATAAAGATAAATAAATAAAGATCAATGTGGATTGATAAACAAGTAAATAGATAAAATACAAATCGAGACACAGCCATTTGACAGTGTGGACAGAAATTGAAAATGCAAAACACAAACGAATAAATAAAAAAATAATATACAGTAAATATGTTTCAAAAGTAATAAGTAGAACGGGTCAAGGGGCCAAGAAGTGATTTGGCTGTTGTTTATAAAGAAAACTAAAAGCAAATATTGAAACACATTGTGTGTAAGTCTTGCCTTTGACTAGCTTCTCTCTCCAGTTAATTTTTTTAAATAGATCTTTACAGATTTTTCATTGTTTATATTTTTTCTTGACCCCTTCCCTACCAAGCAAATTTCCAAAAAAAACATTGTCAGGAACCAGTGGCTTTTGAAAAATATTTTTTAATTAACTATACAGTAAGAAATATTTGGGATTATTCCCAATGTATTCCTTAATGTAATAACCTATTTGGCAGGTAGATAGCGTCATCGTCACCTACTGGCCAAATGGAGTCACAGCAGATAGACCTGCAGCTCGTGGTTCCGTGCATCGGCTGCTGAATGCCCGATATGTCAAGACATTCTACAGCTGATTTTAAACAGTTTTAGCTCCCCGGACATTTTGCCCATGGGGTTAAAACTTTAGGGGCACCTTCTGCAGCCCAAAAGCAAACAAAATTAGTTTGCAGCAAACAAATTTCATTCGCTTTTGTCCTTCAGAGCTGCAGATCGAGATAACTCGATATTGTTACCTGATGGTGCCTTTGAAGTCTAGAGTTATCTCGATCTCAGCAGTGAAGGGTTTAAGGCAGGTGCTCAAAATAATTTTAACTATTATCAAAAATATTTGTTTTAATATATATTTACATATTTTCCTCAAGAGCTTTTCAAAATATAATGAGGAAGTAGAACATTTTATTGTACCTTACACATTTATGACCAGAGGACCGAGTGCTTTTTTACGATATTGCTTAAACAGCAGATTCTATATTCTGGAAAGTTAAGGTAAGTTATGTTTTTTATGATATGTTTGAAGCTACCACTATTTTTGCTAATCACTTACGGCCATTAACCTCCCTGGCGGTATTCCGAGTGTGGTTCGTGGTTAAATTTCAGTGCCGAAAACCACACTCGGGCTGCTTGGTACCTTCCCGCCATGGGAACCCAGAAGCAGGACGCCGCGATTGGCTGGAGGTGACTGCCGGAGGACATCAAGGGAGCGCAGGGACAGGTATCTAGCAGCCCAAGTGTGGCTCTGGGTTACAGTCTTCGGCACTGAAATTTAACCCCGAGCCACACTTGGGCTGCTACATACCTGTCCCTGCGTTCCCTCGATGTCCTCCTGCAGTCTCCTCCAGCCAATCACGGCGTCCTGCTTCAGGGTTCCCTTCCCACGATGGGAACCCAGAAGCAGGATGCCGCGATTGGCTGGAAATGACTGCAGGAGGACATCAAGGGATTGCAGGGATAGGTATCTAGCAGCCCAAGTGTGGCTCTGGGTTATCGTCTTCGGCACTGAAATTTAACCCCGAGCCACACTCAGGATACCGCCTGGGAGGTTAAAATACTGTGTTAGGATAGCACTGGTAACGGGCCAGGGGAATAGCAACAGAGGCAGACTGACAACTCTTGGGGCCCCCGCGCAATAGGAGATCATGGGTCCCCCCTATTGTGCCTGCCAGCATTAGAACTGGCTGCTGATACTATTTTGACTTGAATTCTATCTGCAACGACTGAAAGCGCAGGCTTGATTAAGCCTTACCGGGCCCCCTCTGTGATCAGGGCCCTCTGCTAGTGCCCTATTACCCTAATGGTCAGTCCAACCACTTATAGCAAAGGTTACAGTCAGGGTTATCCAAAGAGATTCGAAAAGTCACCGCACGTTCGGTGACTTTTCGTTCTCTTCAATTCGGTTCCTTTTGCCGATTGCATTTCGGTGACCCTGTGGTGTATTCAGCAAACAGCACAGGGCCCCCGAATTGCAGGGAAAAGCTGCCGCAAACCTGACGAAAACTAACCGAATGCACGCTGAAAACAAGCAAAAACCTCTGGATTAACCTTCGAAAAACCCGAACAGGAGCCGAACAGGAGCCGAACAGGTGTGATGTAGAGGAGGCAGTGAATAAATTAGCAAAACCATTTGTATGAATCTGGGAAAATGAAACGCTGTTTGCAAAGAAACTACTGAGCGAAAATGTCTGAAATTTTCACAGGAGGTCCAGGGAATGATAATAAAGAGGGCTGTTACAAAAAAAAAAAAAAAACTGAAAAAAAAATCGGACTTTTAACCCTTTCGCTGCTGATTTACCAGTTTTGCTCATCATGTTTAAACGTGTTTTGAAGGCTTATTTTAGTATATGACCCAGACATATTATATATCGTTCTTTCCGTCAGACTCGGTAGATTCATAATATGTCATTATTATATGTATACGTTATGTCATGTCTGTATATTATAACAAAAAATATGTATTTTCAATAATTTACAACGTGTAAAGTGTTTTTTTTCACATTTTAACATGCGAGCAATTGCGGTTATATTTTGTATGGGGTGCGCTTGTTAAAAAAATTAGAGATGGGGTCTCGTTCCATTTTTTTTTGGGGAAAATTACACGATTTTTAACAAACGCACCGCATACAAAAATCGTTAGTGCAGCATCATTGTTCACATTATAATTGAAATGGGAACAATATTGCTGCATTAACGAACCAAAAAAAAGAAAAAAAAATGTTTATTTTTTTTTTATAATTTTTTTTAAATATATTTTTATTTTTATTTTTAATTTTTATTTTTTTTTAAAAACTTTTTTCACAGTAGTGTTTGGTATCGTTGGAACGGCCATGCTCTGGCCGATCCAACCATACCAAACTTTAACCCCTAGCTGCCACGGATCGGGAGATAGGGAGTTCATTGGAACTCCCTATCTCCACCGTTGGTGGCAGTTAGGGGTTAACTCTAGGACTGGCGTCATCGTGCTATGCACGATGACGCCAGTCCTCAGGGGAGTTCCCGGAGGCTTGGCCGACATCCAAGATGTCGGCCCTTCCAAATGGTGCCTGGGTTAACCCCCGCAACGCCGCCGATCGGGAGGGAGAGAGGTCCGAAGGACCTCCCCCCCTCCCTTTCAGGCGCCTCCTCCACACATGCGGGGGGGGCGCCTGAATTAGGTGTCATCGCGCCGCCGCGATGACACCTAATTTCATCGGCGGCGGCTCCGGATGCTGGGCTGACATCGAGGATGTCAGCCCGCACCGGGGGGGCCAGCGATCGGCCGGAACCCGGCCGAACGCTGACCCCAAAGGGAGGACGCGCTCAGCGCGTCCTCCGCACACCAGCAGCCATGCGGAGGACGCAAAAAAAAATTGGACTTTTAAAGAAAAAAAAATTAAGAAAAATGCTTAAAATATCCTAAAAAATCTATAAATAAAGAGATTCTTTACTGCAGAATTTTATAATGAACGGTTTATTAGATATTGAATTAAAACGGGAATATTTTTAACATTGAAGTCTATGGGATTCTCCTGAATAAATTTGCCGAATTAAACCACCGAATGGCAGGGCATTAGGGGAACCTTTCACTGCTGGTTTGTGTTCTCTGAATAGCCGAAGCAGTGCTTTTTCATGGGGATTTCACTGCCCTCGAACAGGCACCGAACAGGCACCTTATGTTCAGGCAATTCGTCAGGATTTGGCGAATTGCCTGCTCTCTGGATAGCCGAATGGTCAGGAAAGGTAACCGAACGCTGATTTTCAGCGTCCGGTTACCTTTCTCAAGCAATTCGGATCTCTTTGGATAACCCTGAGTGAGTTACCGCTTGCATTGGCATAGAGCTCCCCGACTGTTGCCGACCCCCGATCTAAGTCGTAATTATAGACAAACACAATATGAATGAATTAGGAACGCATAAGAACAGTTGCTTTTTTCAGAATGCTGATATGTTTATTGTTATTTGTGTTTATTTTGCGCATTGTATTTATAGACTTAGCGGTCTTGCTAGACTTGAGATGAATTTAATTTGTTATTTTTTTTTAGAATGTATGTGTTATGTTTATGTGTAATTATGCATAAAACAGGCTACGCTTTCACTATGTGGTGCGCTGGATATCATTTTGTTATTTTCCAAAGAGTATGAAAATAAATGTTCAAACATTACTTTTTCATTCTATATTTTAATTATCTATAATATACACAACCACAAAGCACAAGAACCATTTGCATAAAAATAATAATAGCAATAAATATAATTTATGAATATATAAATAAGGATCACCACAGCCTGGGTACCACACTTTCATTGCTAATATGTTTTCTATAAAACCACTGCCAATACACATGGTGGATTTATGGAAAACAACTTTCCATTGCAGACAGATAAATAAATTAACTCCCCCTTTACAAAATCCATTTCAGAGACAGTTAGCTTAGTTGACAAACAGAGGGCTCCCCCTAGTGCCAAGAAAGTGCTACTACACGCACAATAATACATCTGGAGTGCTGCATTATCCAAGCTTCAGCACCTTGGAAGACATGTCTGAGGTGCTGAAATTTTTTGGACACATTCTAGAGCCCATTTGCAATTTTTTCTTTTTTCTTTTGCAGTAATGACGAGATACCTTTGCATTGCTCCAGAATATGACCAGATCGAGTTTACTTAATGTTGGGCTGCTGCAGAAGCTTTTGAACATAGGGTATACTTGACCAGGGCAGTGAAGGGGTTAAAATATGATTTTCTACAGGTTTATTCAAAGAGAGCCGAAATGGCACTGAAATTGCACCAAAAGGTGCAATTTCGTGGCCATTCGGCAACTCAAAAAAGCTAGCAATTCTCCAAATATTGGTAAATTGCCAGCGAAATATGGTGATCTTCGGTGGTAGTGAAATCCCCATAAAGAAGCAATGGATGTTCTATTCAGAGAACACCCAACAGCACCGGTGAAATGCTCTGATTTTCAGTGATTTCATTCGACAGGTTTAAGCAGACGAATCCCAAAGGTTTCTATGTAAAAATTTTTTATTAAATATTCATTCAACCGTTGATTCTTTTCATTCTTAGCAAAAAGTCTCTTTTAGGCATCTTTCAGCATTTTTTAGGCAAATTGTTTTTCCGTTTTTTTTTATTTTTAAATGGCTTTTTTTTCTGTAACAGACCTTTTTTATTATCATTCATAGGACCTTATATATTCCAGGCATGAACATGCAGTAGTTTTCTGGAAAACGCCTTTGAAAAGTTGCCGTCGGCTTTTACCGGCGGCTGATTAGCAGTCTGTTCGACAGTTCGCTGGCTTTTTTCGGACCGATTTTCTTTCGGATCGATTTGGCGGTTTTGTGTTGGATTTTCGGATGCATTCGTGGTTTTTCGGTTGTTTTTCGGATCGATTAGACGGTTTTGTGGTGGATTTTCAGAGGCATTCGGTGGTTTCTCAGTGGTTTTTCGGATTGATTCTGTTTTTTTTCCGTTGTTTTTCGGATCGATTAGACAGTTTTGCGACGGTTGTCCTATTCGATCCGGTGGTTTTTCGGATGCGTTCAGCGGGTTGATTCGCTGCACTTCAGGGACCCTACACTGAATGGGTCGGGGACCCTGCGAAGTGCCGCAAATGAAAGATCACCGAAATGTCGGTGAAATGCCCTGATTTTCGGTGGTTTGTCGGGGACATGTCGGTGCTCTCTGAATAACCCTACTAGTGTTAAGGCTAAAAAAAAAAGATATATGTAAAGAGATTCCTTCAAATGAGAGACATAAGAGAAGATAATTGTTTGGTGGAAAGGCTGGTTGAGGAAAAGAAGGATATAATTTAGATAAATGGAAAATATAGTCTTTGCGAGTAGAAATTGTCAATTCAATGAGAAAGCTGGCTTGAAAATTGCTCACTGAATTTTATCTGGTTTTCTGCTAGTATATGTACGGCGTAAAAAATAATCCCTACTCATTATGGCGTGATATTGTAGAATGATTGCGTTTGTTCAACATGAAATGCTTTGTATAATATTTCAATTCTTAACACACCAACACAGCGCAAACAGACGTGGAGATATAATGAATATATATATTTTTCAGATTATTTCCAGCCCAGCTGAATCAGCATCCGCATTATACATTTTTTGGAAAACATATTTCTCCGTCCTCTCGTTTGCAATTGATGTGATGCAATATCGCGGAGCCGCGATGAAGTGGTGTTTATCAAGACGGCTGATTGCCACCTTCGCAAGTTACGGCAAAGTTTAGCTCTAATAGAAACATTGATACAGCCGAGGAAAATTCAATTACTTGAGTAGCTGAACAGATCACCCTTGATGTAAATCAACTCAGTGCCAAGTTCTTACACGAAGGAAACTCTGTGTCTTTTAAACAGGGTTAAGAAATATACTGTATATATACACATACTGAAGAAAAGAAAATAGATTTTGTCCAAGGAAACCAAATCTTTGGGACACCCGAACAATTATATTAACCCTTTGCGGTCCAGTAAACTTTCACTAAGTGCGCCAGCAGGTCTTATTAAATTTTTTAAAAAAGCCCCACACGTTCAAGTTTTATATAACAGTTACAATTACTATTCTAAAACCTTATATTATCTTAGTCTTTATATTTTCTCATTCAATTAAACTTTTTAACCACTTTACTGCTGTGCCATTTCCCCTCTGTTTGCTGAGCTCATTGTCCTTTGTGCTGAAACCTATTTCAGCACCAAGGACAGGGGGATTTTTTTCTCTGGAGCCCCGCGGTGCTGCTGTCCTTGGTGCTGAAACATATTTCAGAACCAAGAACAGGGAGATTACCTATCTTTTTTTTCAACCCTAATCTAACAGGGTTATTCAAAGAGATTCGAAAAGTCACCGCACGTTCGGTGACTTTTTGTTCTCTTCAATTTGGTTTGTTTTGCCGATCCCATTTCGGTGACCCTGCTGTGTATTCAGCAAGCACCACAGGGTCCCCGAATTGCAGGGAAAAGCTGCCGCAAACCTGACTAAAACTAATCGCAAAACCCAGCGAATGCACGCCGAAAACCCTCAAAAACATCTGGATTAACCCGTCGAAAACCACAGAAAAACCCGAACAGGAGCTGATCGCAGCCTTCGACACAGCAGAAGAGGCAGTGAATAAATTAGGAAAACAGTTTGTATGAATGATTGAAAAGTGAAACACTGTTTGCAAAGAAACTACTGAGCGAAAATGTCTGAAATTTGCATTTGAGGTCCTGGGAATGATAATAAAGAGGGCTGTTACAGAAAAAATAAGTAAACTTAAAAAAAAAAAAATTGGACTTTTAAAGAAAATTTTTTTTAAGAAAAATGCTTAAAATATCCTAAAAAATTTACAAATAAAGAGATTCTTTACTGCAGAATTTTATAATGAATGGTTTATTAGATATTGAATTAAAACGGGAATATTTTTAACATTGAAGCCTATGGGATTCTCCTGAATAAATTTGCCGAATTAAACCACCGAATGGCAGGGCATTTCGGGAACCTTTCACTGCTGGTTTGTGTTCTCTGAATAGCCGAAGCAGTGCTTTTTTATGGGGATTTCACTGCCCTCGAACAGGCACCGAACAGGCACCGTATGCGAATTGCCTGCTCTCTGGATAGCCGAATGGCCAAGAAAGATAACCGAACGCTGATTTTCAGCGTTCGGTTACCTTTCTCAAGCAATTCGGATCTCTTTGAATAACCCTGATAGTAATTTATTCGTTTCACCATTCCGAAATAACGAATAAAAACAAAATAACAAATCGATACGAAATATAAATTACTAATCTGTCGAAATAATGAATCAATCTGAAATATGAATCAAGATAACATAACGAATGAACCGAAACAAATTAAAAATTGTAACGAATCGATCGTAACAAAACTAATTCTTTCATTGTGCACATGTCTAACCCTAACCCTAAAAGCAACCATAAACAGTAGCCCTAACCCTAAAACAACCTTAACTCTTACAGCAACCATAACCCTAACAGTATCCTTAAGCCTAAAAGTAACCCTTATCCTAAAAGAAACTCTATTCCTTACCCTAACAGTATTCCTAACCTTAAAAGTAACCCTAGCCCTTAAAACAACCCTAACAATAATGAAAATAATTCTAACCCTAAGTAACTTTTGTAGAGGGATATAGAGGGGAGAACATGTTGAAATATACTTGAAACTTTGCCTAAGACACTGGCTAACTGACGCTGCGCTCAAGCACAGAGCTCCGAATGCAAGGAAGAAACACTGTGACCAGGCACAGAAAGATACAGACTGTAACCAGTGACTTTGATTAAAAATAGAAAAGATACAGTATTATTTTCTCTAACTGATATGGGAGAAACCAGACCTTTGTGGGTCTGCTAAGCTAGATCGAAAAAGTAAAATAATTCTTAGAGCAAGAGTTGAGCTGTATAGAGAAGCATAATAGTGATAGCTGTAACAGAACGTCCCTTAGAACAGCCGAAATGTTCGAATACGAACTCGAACACAATGCAAATCAATGGGGGTCGAACTTGCAAAATGTGTTCACAGTTCTCCTAAATGCACCGGCAGCTGCTGGTACATTTAGGAGACCTGTTGCTGCAGCCCCCGGCCCCCGTGCCTTTGGCCCTCCTGTTCCTCTGGTCAGTCTGCTCCTGCGTCTGGCCGTGGCTCCTCTGCCCCACGCCTCGTCTTCATGCTGAGCCCTGATTGGGCAAAGTCCTGCGCCTAACCTGGACTTTGCCCAATCAGGGCTCTAATTCAATATTGAGCCCTGATTGGGCAAAGTCCAGGTCAGTGCAGGACTTTGACCAATCAGGGCTCAGTATTAAATTAGAGCCATGATTGGGTAAAGTCCACATTAGGCACAGGACTTTGCCCAATCAGGGCTCAGCATGAAGACGAGGTGTGGGGCTGAGGAGCCGCGCCCGGACGGAGGAGCAGACGGACTGGAGGAACAGGAGGCCAGGACAGCAGCAGGACAGCAGAGGTACGGGGCCGGGGGGCTGCAGCCACAGGTCTCCTAAATGTACCAGCAGCTGCCGGTGCATTTAGGAGAACTGTGAACACATTTTGCATGTTCGACCCCCATTGATTTGCATTGTGTTCGAGTTCGTATTCAAACATTTGGGCTGTTCTAATGTTCGAATACGAGCTGAACACAGGAGTGTTCGGCCCATCACTAGTCCCTGTGTCTTATGGAAATTAAATAACTAATAAATTGGTAACTGAACAGCAAGCCCCAATGAAATGAAAAGGCATTGAAGCAATGTGCAGCAATAGTCAAACTAGTAGCTCAAAGTTTCTCTTTTTTTTAAAATAGTGATATAAAATTTTACTTTAACAATACTCTGCTCTTGGTAAAGTTGCTGACAAGTGGCGAAACGCGTTGAGCTACTAGTACAAATTGTTAGAGTTTACTAAAGGTTATATTTTCATTTTCGCTTATGTTTTGGTTAATAGTTTTAGCTGAAATGTTGCCACCAAAGCTCTCCTTATACAGAACAGACCTCACTGTCTTATGGAGCTACCATGTCTATCGAGACTCTCAGAGTGACTCGGAGTCGGTACCGGTTTTAAAAATGAACAAGCAGAACGAGCGCAAGACGTCAAAGATCTTAGCAGAAGTATTTTATTTTTCTTCCTAGGTGCGTAGTTCTGGCCAAACATTTTCTTCTCCCTCGTCATTTCATGGCTACTGAATAAAGACGCTGAGATATAACTCAAAACACATCAGATATCGTTTGTCTGGACGACATAAGTCACAATATCTCCTGACTCCAGCAGAATGTTCTTTGTCCCCGTCGTGACCTCTACGGAAGCATAGAGTGGTGAAACATTTATGAGCTTTTTATGTTGAAGTCGCATCAACTTTTCTTCTATGTATTTTGTGTCTCTTACTAAGATGGAAATATATATATTTATTTATATATTCTACTCTCTCGCGGCTGGTCTAACACTGCATGGCGTGACAAGGTCTTTGTTTCAAACCTGCTTTTACAACAGTTCAGTAAAAAATCAACTGAGTCAAGGGTGAAATATAGGACATTTAACTGAGATGCAATTGCGTTCCCTATGACCAAAGCTAGAGATGATAATCCAACTTCTGATATTCTGTTATATAGTTCTAATTGTGAGTGAAAACTTACTGGAAGGTAGTAATTCATAAATAGGACGTTTATATGATCATTTTATTTATTTTCTTAGATGTTTTAATATTATTATTATTATTATTTTTATTACATTTATATATACATAAATATATATATATTAATTATATTCAGACAAATACCAGGCCTGTAGACACAAGTACCAAGGTACAACAGTCAATTCTAAGAAGAATGTTCGATCCGTCAATAGAGAATCTCTCTAATTAGATATTGCACTTAGTGACTAATTGCGGTGGGGTAATGTCTATTAGATCAATAAAACACATATTTACCTGAATTATTGATTTTTTTTCTCTCCGCATCTTACATGTAAAATACCTGCGCTTCCACAATATTTAGTCCAGTCAATCGACACTTAAAAACGCATTTCTTGTAATTGGAGGTTAAGAGGTCATTCGCAGTCGAGCTATTTTAAGATGAGTGCTCTCACAAAACACAATTTAATGTGTCTCTGTCACGTTCTCTGAGTTACCATGCCGTCACAAGTCTTTATTCTCGTGGCTTGCTTTGCTCATATTGATACAGTGTATTATTTTCATATTCATTTTGATGCCAACAGCTTCAGAGTTCTGTTGCTACAACCGTCTTATTACATTTGTCAACAAGGTGTCAAGACGCGTTTCACGTCATTTCAACGGCAACACATAAGGAGATTTTGGAGTGCAAATTTGGTGCCAATTAATAGAGACGGGACCATTTTTATACCTGGTGCAGAGTTAGACGCTTATGGCCTGAGTGTGCATTATATTCTATAGCATGGATCTTAAACACTGGTCCCCCAGATGTTGGTTGCCTACAATTCCCAGTATTCTTTCAATGCAATACTTGGCCAGTGAATCATGGGTGTTGTAATTTGGAAACATCTGGAGGGGCCAGAGTTTTAGATCTCTGTTCTATAGCAATTCTACTGTTCTTACCCAGCTTTTCTCTGAGACTCCTGTATTCTCCGGTAAGCAGATATTAAAGAATATCTTGTAAGAGAACTAAGTCTTAAGTGAATGGTTAATTTGATTATACAGGGTGACACCCTGCTGTTCACATATTCATAAATGATCTGCCCAACATCTGCAAAGCCTCAACTGTACACATGTACGCAGGCGACACCATAATCTATACCAGCAAACCAAATCTCCCGCAGCTGGAGGCAATGCTGCAAACACGCCATCAATGTGTCAGGACAAAATCAAATGGCACGCTGACCACAGTCACTTCTCTCAAATATCTAGGTATGTGGTTAAACCCAAATCTATCCTTTGGCCCCCACATCGAAAAACTTTCATCTAAAATTTACCCCAAACTAGGTGCCCTGTACAGAAACAAATCCTGCCTGAACGCCGCGGTAAGAAAGCAGATTGTACAACAAATGCTTATGGCGGCTATTGAATACGGAGATGTAGTGTATGCAGCCGCCCCGCAAACGCACCTCCAGAAACTTACTACATTGTATAACTCATTCTGCCGCTTTGCGCTACAATGTAACTACATGACCCACCATTGTGAAATGTTAAAAGGACTAAACTGGTCGTCGCTGGAATCTAGACGCACCCTTCACCTTTCCAACCTGGTGTTTAAGAGCTTTTCTGGGAAGCTACCACCCTACCTGAATAGGCTGCTTCCCTCAGCAGTTCCCTCATCCTATAACCTCCGATCCAGGACCAGCACCTTACTTGCAATACCACAATACAAAAAGAAAGTGGCTCAATCCTCATTTTCCTACAGAGCCCCACAATTATGGAATAACCTCCCAGACGCCATCAAATCTTCCCCCAGTCTAAAGTCCCTTAAGAGCTCCATATTAACATACCTAAATAAGCAATCACCTGTAAACATGTAACATAATGACTATATTTCCTACATATTTATTTTCTGTTAATCTGTATATTTGTTTTGTGTTAATTTCTTGCATTTTACTACTTTGTATTTCTGTAACCATGTTCTTGAACCCAAGACATACTTGAAAACGAGAGAAATCTCAATGTATCCTTCCTGGGAAAATCCTTTATAAATAAATAAATAAACAATTCACAGGTAGAAAAGTGGATCAAAGATAACAAACATTTTATAAATATGGACAAAACTCACAATGTTCTTTGGAACAAAACCTAAACTGCATAAATTACAACCTTCCCATCTATGCATCAGGACAAAAATCATATGGTACGCTGACCACAGTCAGTTCTCTCAAATATCTAGGTTTGTGGTTAGAACCAAATATATCCTCCATATCGAAAAACTCTCATCTAAACTTTACCCAAAAACTAAGTGCCCTGTACAGAAACAAATCCTGCCCGAGACCCACAGTAAGAATGCAGATTGTACAACAAACACTTATGCCGGTCATTGAATACAAAGATGTAGTGTATGCACGCAAACACACCTTCATAAACTTACTACATTGTATAACTCATTCTGCCTCTTTGTGCTACAATGTAACTACACGACCCACCATTGTCACATGTTAAAAGAGCTAAACTGGCCATCGCTGGAATCTAGATACACCTTCACCTTTCCAACCTGGTGTTTAAGAGGTTTTCTTGGAAACTACCACCCTACCTGAATAAACTGCTTGCTTCAGCAGCTCCCTCATCCTATAACCTCCGATCCAGGACCTGCACCTTACTTGCAATACCACAATACAAAAAGAAAGTGGCTCGATCCTCGTTTTCCTAGAGAGCACTGTAAATATGTAATAATCTATCAGACACCATCAAAATCTTTCTCCAGACTAACATCCCTTAGGAGATCTCTTTTAATATACCTCAATACAGAATGCACATGAAAACATGTAACATAGTGAGTATATTTCCTGCGTATTTATATTCTGTTAATCTGTATATTTGTGTTTTATTTTTAATATCTTGCATTTTATTACTTTGTATTTGCGTACCTGCTGTAAAAATTCAATGTTTTTGAACCCAGGATATACTTAAAAATGAGAGAAATCTCCATGTATCCTTCCTGATAAAATGCTTCATAAATAAATAAATACTAAATAAACATTTAAGCCCAAACCCATGGTTTTCATTATAGATCACAAACGTATAAAAAAAGATGAATGTTTTTCAGGAAAAACGCCACCTCTTATGTTGAGCACATCCCATCACAGCACGTGCAGGAAAACCCCACTAGGTGGCAGCATAGCCACAACAACAGCACAGCCACGAGAATAGCTCTACCATGGAACAACATGTTATTTATGTATCGAAAATGGATGAAAGAAAAATAATCAGAGTTTGAGGGAAAATGTACCTTCTCTTATGTTGAATACATCACATCACAACATTTGCAGGAAGCGGCTGCTAGGTAGCAGCACAGTGACAACAATGGTACAGCCTTGAGAATCGCAAAACAAACTGGCTTACTTTTTGGCACGAATACAGAGTTATTTTGAGCAAGATAGTGCAACTCGCCACACATCACGTGCCAACAATCCAAGACCGTGTCACTTCCAAGAATCTGCGGCCACCCTGGTCTCCTGATCTTACCAGCCCAGACGTCTTTTTGAGAGGCCAACTGAAGATACGAATGTACCATAATAAGCACCGCATGACTGATGCCTTAGAAAAGAATATAGGGAATGCGGTCCAAAACGCTGATGATGCAATATTTTATTTATTTTTTATTTTATAAAAGGATTTTACCAGGAAGGATACATTGAGATTTCTCTCGTTTTCAAGTATGTCCTGGGTTCAACAACATTGAGTGGTTACAGAAATACAAAATAGTAAAAAATGCAAGATATTAACACAAGACCAAATATACAGATTGACAGAAAAATAAATATGTAGGAAATAAAGTCATTATGTTACATGTTTACAGGTGCATTTCGTATTGAGGTATGTTAATATGGAGCTCTTAAAGGACTTTAGACTGGGGGAAGATTTGACAGTGTCTGGGAGGTTATTCCATATTTGTGGTGCTCTTTAGGATAAATGAGGATCGAGCCATTTTCTTTTTGTATTGCGGTATTGCAAGTAAGGTGCTGGTCCTGGATCTGAGGTTATAGGATGAGGGAACTGCTGGGGGAAGCAGCATATTCAGGTAGGGTGGTAGCTTCCCAGAAAAGCTCTTAAACACCAGGTTGGAAAGGTGAAGGGTGCGTCTAGATTCCAGCGATGGCCAGTTTAGTTCTTTTAACATGTCACAATGGTGGGTCATGTAGTTACATTGAAGCACAAAGCGACAGAATATTGTAATGCAAAGACAACACATGCCTAAGAGAAAACGACAGCAACTTCCAGCATGTGCTGTGTTGATGGGATGTGCTCAACTTAAGAGGAGGTACATTTCCTGAAACTCTCATTAATTTCCTTTCACAAATTTTAGATCCATAACAAAAACTTTGGGTTTGGGTCTCTGTGGATCACCCTGTATAAATAGAAATAACAAAAAAAAACTACATATATATTAAAATGCATAAATGAAATAAAGGCTTTAATTTGGTCTGTGTAAAATGGTAGATTCAGTGAATTGGCACATGGTATTTCTGCAGCATTGGCTGATAATGTGTCTATACTAGATATAGCTTACTTTTATTTTATTTCCTTAATATCTTAAGCTCCTTCTGTTTAAAAAATGGAGACAAACCTTTTGGGTGTCATCATTTATGTATTTTGATAAAGACGAAACTCTCGTAAGCGTGAAGAATGATATCGCTGAAGATATTAACAGTTGCTGTAAGATTGCCGTTTATTCGAGTGAACTTTTCCTAATAAACTGGATGTATAATACATAATATTCTTTCCCCTTTCTAAAATTACACAGAAGATTAAGGCTAGAAGGACATTTATTGCACTGAATATTTCAGCGATATTCAAAGCGTTGAAAAAGAATACAATCTTAGGGCTTTCTAAGGCAATGTACATTATTTAAGATCCGTTCAAAAATGCTTAGACCACAAAAGAGGCTGTCCACATCGTGTCGGCATATCAGAACTGACAGCAAAGGGCATTTTCATTTATATTTGGAAATCTAGCAATTCCAAGAGCTATATCCAATATGCGTCTGATAATTAAGTTTTCAGAGGTTGAATGTGGTATTTAACCAGAGGATCTGAACAAGTACTCAGCACAGAATATATATATACAGGGTTATTCAAAGAGAATCGAAAAGTCACCGCACGTTCGATGACTTTTCGTTCTCTTCAATTCGGCACGATTTGGCGATCCCATTTCGGCGACCCTGCGGTGTATTCAGCAAGCACCACAGGGCCATTGTAATGCAGGGAAAAGCTGCCGCAAACCCGCCGAATACTCACCACAAAACCAAGCGAAGGCTCATCGAAAACCTGCAACTACTGAGCGAAAATGTCTGAAATTTACATATGAGGTCCAATGAATGTCCTGTGCATGGACGCGCTCAGCGCGTCCATAGCACAGGAGAACCACTTGGCTGGACGCGCTGAGGATTCCGGCGGATTGCTGCGCCCCCCGGTGCGGGCTGACATCTTGGATGTCAGCCCAGCACTCGGGACCCCGGCAGGGACATTAGATGTCATCGCGGCGACGCAATGACATCTAATTCAGGCGCCCCCCCCGCATGTGCGGAGGAGGCGCCTGAAAGGGAGGTTGAGGTCCTTCGGACCTCTCTCCCTCCCGATCGCCGGGGAGCAGGGAGTTAATACAGGCACCGCTTGGAAGGGCACAGCCTGCCCTTCCAAACGGTGGCTGTCATTAACCCCTGGGGAGCCGGATCACGAGTCGGCGCTGAAAAGCGCCGGTTCGTGATCCATTCCCGGAGCTGGCCGACATCTTGGATGTCGGCCAAGCCTCCGGGAAGTCCCCCTGAGGACTGGCGTCATTGTGCATAGCACGATGACGCCAGACCTGGAGTTAACCCCTAGCTGCCACCAATGGTGGAGATAGGGGGTTCCAAAGAAGCTAGGGGTTAAAATTCGGTACTGTTGGATCAGCCAGAGCATGGCCGTTCCAACGATACCAAACATGACTATGAAAAAAGTTTTTTAAAAAAAATAAAAATTAAAAATAAAAAAATATTTAAAAAAAAATTATAAAAAAAAAATAAACACGTTTTTTTTCTTTTTTTTGGTTTGTTAATGCAGCAATATTGTTCCCATTTCAATTATAATGTGAACAATGATGCTGCACTAATGATTTTTGTATGCGGTGCGTTTGTTAAAAATCGCATAATTTTCCCCAAAAAAAATTGTAACGAGACCCCATTTCTAATTTTTTTAACAAGCGCACCCCATACAAAATATAACCACAATTGCTCGCATGTTAAAATGTGAAAAAAAAAACACTTTACACATTGTAAATTATTGAAAATTCATATTTTATTGCATTTTTTATATAGACAGGACATGACGTATACATATAATAATGACATATTATGAATCTGCCGAGTCTGACGGAAAGAACGATATATAATATGTCTGGGTCATATACTAAAATAAGCCTTCAAAACACGTTTAAACAAGATGAGCGAAACAGCTAATGCCTTAGCAGCGAAAGGGTTAAAAGATCCTAATAAATCTAAAAATAAAGAATATTTTTACTGCAGAATATTATAATAAATGGTTTATTAGATATTGAATTAAAACGGGAATATTTTTAACATTGAAGCCTATGGGATTCGCCTGAATAAACCTGTCGATTGAAGCAACTGAATGGCTGGGCATTTCGGCAACTTTTCACTGCTGGTTTTTGTTCTCTGAATAGACGAAGCTATGAGGATTTCACTGCCCTCGAACAGGCCCCGAACAGGCGCCGTATGTGCAGGCAATTCGCCAACATTTGGCGAATTGCCTGCTCTCTGAATAGCCGAATGGCCAAGAAAGGTAACCGAACGCTGATTTTCAGCATTCGGTTACCTGTCGGCAGCCATTCGGATCTCTTTGAATAACCCTGTCAGTGATAGAATGCTTGGTTAGGGTAACAGAATGTCTGGGAGAGTAATCGCTGGAAGATATTTAGGACCCAGAATCCTGCACGGCCTCTATCCTCTCACACACTTGTTGCCAATTAATTAATTAATTAAGGAACAGGTAATTTCTCAGGCTGCCGACTCCTTGGCAGAAGTGTTTTAACCAGACTGCTGAGAGCACATCTAGGAAAAGCGGGGAATTTCTTTTGTTTATTAGATTATGTTACCTGGATAGTCAGGATCGCTGTATGTTTAGTAAGTGCTCTAACTGAGCTAGGATTTTGTCTGTGGGTCTTTGAAAATCACCTGCAATAGTGATTCAAAGCCAAGCGTGGCCTTTGTTTATGATGGAATAAAAAGACCTCTCATTTGCACAACTTCAAGTCTGTGGCTGTTTATACCCTGGATGACTGTGTAGTTTGGCTGGAACCAACTATCCTGAGTGGTTGCTGTATCACAATACATATATATTGTACCTGTGTGCTTGAAAAAGCTGCACAGTAAAATGTGTCTAGAGAGCCTTATATGTGCATTTTGCTGTGTTCTGCAGCTTTCAGGAGCGCAAGTATCTAATAAGAATGAGAAAAGCTCAGAAAAGAATAAAAGGTCTATTATCAAAGCAACAAAATTGTGTGCAATTTTCTCTCATGAAGTTGAAAATAGAATGAATTCACTATTTAACGAATGGTCACTGTATTTCACCAAAATCGGAGTCGCGGAAACGGTTATTGGACGTTGGCGGAAAATGCTGACGTGTGCTGATAACTGCCGAATTGCGCCGAGTTGGAATAGGTTTAGTCATATGTTTGCTTTATTGGTAACCAGCAACATGTGATATTTAGTGCAATTATCATAACGATTTCCTAAAACCCAGTGTGTCATTGTATTTATTATCAGATTTATTGCGAAATTTGAGTGTAGCATGGCGGTGGCAGTGTGACATGTCAGTGGTTAAAATTGGAGATGGTAAGCAAGAAAATCTGTGCCTGCAGATGTTCCTTACGTCTCCATTTTACCGTCCGTATTCCAGGGTAGGCAATTTGTTAGCACCTGGCCCTGGAAGAAGCGCAAGGCTGCCAGATACCGGAAGAGGCGCTCCTCTCCATATAACTCCATGGAGCCCTGTACATTCCAGCCGTGAGCTCTGCGTGAGCGCGCTCTCGCAAGATCTCTCAGCACCACAGAGGAATCACGGAGGGAGACTAGGAACTATTTATTTCCAGTCTCACTCTGCTTGCGACGAAAGGAAGCAGCGGATAGTGCCGCCCTCTCCACCATGGAATGAGAAATGAGTGTGGGATTTAATGGGGGTAACAGAGAGGACTATGTGATTTTGCAAATTAAAATCACTTAACACCAGCTCTGACGAGATGTTGTTTCACAGTGAAATAACATCTCCAGGGTGGAAGTGCAGACTACAATAGAATGACCAGTGATACATTTGCTACATTTGAGCCTTTCCCTGATACCAACGTGGGGTGTACTATGCAGCCCCTGCGGCAGTTGGGACCGAAAGCACGCCTGTGATGGATCTGTTATATTCCGATTGAATATTATCCACCTTGCCTCTTTGCCAGTGAAATTAAATGCTGGAATTCAGGGGCTTCCTGGGGGTGCAGCAAGATGGTTCAAGTATTCCCGGGAAGCCCATAGTCTCAAGCACAAGTAGACCAAAAGCACCCTGATAGCACCAAAGGGGACCGATAACAACCGTGTGCCAGTGCGGGGTCCCAAACTCCAGGGAATTTTCTCTCAAGCTTCAAGGGAATAGTAACTGATAGTGTTCCATAGGTTGTTCCCAAAGAGCACCCTGTTCCCATGAAGGGGATCGGAGCAGTTGGGCTTAGAAGTGTGTGCCTCTGGACGCTGGGGTCACTCAGGAAATCGGAGTTCTGGGGAAAGCGGGAGAATCCTGAGGAGTCCCAACGTGGAAAAAAGTCTGGTGTATAAGGGAAACAACAGGGTATTTCCCTGTTACAATACAGGGAAAAACACACAGGGGAGAAACATTTTACAAGAGGAGAAAAAGTTTTAAATTTCTGGTGGTTTCCAGGTCGGTGACAGCACCCTGTTTGCGTCTATAGGCCACGACAGACCCGTCCACAAGTTGGCGGGAGGCGTGCATCATTAGCTGCCGATGAACTGCCTAAACTTAGGTTGTCGCAATGCAGCCAATGACGTGTGCCGTGTGTCAGCTGCACAGGTGGGTCAGAGGAGGGTCCCGCCGCAGCAGCCTGAAAGTGGGGTGTACTAGTACATTAGCGCAACCCCCCAGGCACAACCTGCCTGACACTAAGGGGTTAAGCCCAGTTTGTTGAAAGAATGAAATAGCGATTCCCCTCGATCAAATAAGTAAAGGAGACGCTTTGTGTCAGGCTCGTCTTGATTGGACCATGGGCAAACATTTTCTTGGGCCCCCTGAAAGCCCGCCCACCGCATATTTTTGCTCTACACCCCCAACATCCCCCAAAAAAACCAACATAAATACATCATGGACTTGTCTCAAAAAGCTGTAATAATGTAAACAAAGAACTGGCTCACAAACGAGTCCTTAGATTGATCTGTAATAGTACGTACATGCCAATTATAGCCTCTTCTAGGATCTTTCTCATCATATATTTCTATTAACAGTTATATGTTCTTGGGAGAAAAGGCATGTTAATATCTTAATAACTTTCAGTAATAAAATGCAAATGAACATTATTATGTTTCAAGTGTAAACCAAATAACTATATAGACTAGTAATAACACAAAAATAAGAATATGTACCCAACAAAGACCCCCCAGAATTATATGTACTCAGCACAGACCCCCCAGAATTATATGTACCCAGCACAGACCCCCAGACCCATGTGTTCCTCTGAGCACCAGCATTCTCCTCTACGCGGCCGCCGGCTTATGAAGGCTGTGACGTGCTCTTTGCGAGATCTCGGCTGTAAACCGCGTCACAGCCTTCACAGGATGGCGGCTGCACGAGGGAGCATGCCGGTGCTCACAAATAGACACGGCCAATCAAGGGGGGCTGCTAGCGAAATGCTGTTAATGCATTCCGCTAGCAGTGGTCGTCCATGGTTTACGTGGCCCAATGGGCAGCTGCTTTGGGCCCCTCAACAATGACTGGGCCCGGGGCAACCGCCCCTTTTGCCCTGCGTTAAAGACAGCCCTGCTTTGTGTGATGTTATATGTATCATCTCCTGTAGTTATCTTATCGGCAACTATGGAGTAGGGCCCTAGGAATGGTGAGAAACATTTTCCGTTGCAACCTTGCAATATAAAGTTGATTTGAGCACATGTGTGGATGAAAATTCTTAAACAGCCTAACAAATCGCTTACATAACATATGAAAAAGAGTTTGTTATTTTTATAAACATCTGATTTTGTTTTTGTTCTTGGTTTTGCTTTCCATTCCCAGGAGCCAGGTCTGGAATTTTGTTTTTTACTTTGATATAATCCCCTGTCACTTTTCTACGAGCCTTGATGATCTGAGCAGCATTCTTCTCGTGCAACCAGCCCCGCAGGACCCCTTTTTCATATTTATTTTATTATTTTTCATGGTTTTCTCGTTTTTTTTTATCCCTCCTCGTTTTGATGTGTAATATTTATACTCAGGCGACTAAGGGACTATGTTGCCACCTTGTTACTTCACAACAGGCCCCGCAGCTACTTTATCATTTGAAATGCCCCAGCTGGAAGATGCTTAATCAAATCGCCGGTCAATTTCAAATTACAAAATAATAATAAAACACCTCCAAGTTGGAGAATTACTGCCATTAATCAGCAGAGTCCCAGGCAGGGCTAATGAATTTGCACCATTTTTCTGTTTTTAAAATGAGTAGCAGGAAGCAGAGATTTGTTCCTAAAAGATTATTGATGCAAAGGGTTCTTCCATTACTCTTTCTAAACATCTACACACCCAATCATGCCCATCAACTCCATGCTTCACCATCAGCTTCATTCCTGCACATTAGGACTGAACATCACAGACACCACCGGCTGACAGTTGTGATGTATGAAGGTTTGGTGGCTGTTGCTATATTGTTGGTAACATTTGCAGGTTGTAACCTGTATACAATATACATTGTTGCAATTTTATTTATTTATTTATAAAGTATTTTACCAGGATGGATACATTGAGATTTCTCTCATTTTCAAGTATGTCCTGTGTGATGATACAGTAATAGGAATTTAAGAAGAAAAAAGGTTGCCATTTGCTCTTATTCCTATGGCTCGAATGGTAAGCAAAACATACATAAGTTTTAGTTTACTTGAATGGCCATTAAAGTGTTAAGCCCACCTGCCACATCAAAGCAACCTCTTTCAAGGTAGGTCCTCCTAACCTAGATAAAACCAAATGTTGCTTTAAAGCAACTAGGGTGCGCACGGCTGAAAAATTAGTTTTATTTCGCTTTAAAATAATTTCGTTTTTGGAATTTCGTTTCGTATTTTGGAGCTTATTTCGTTTCGTATTTCGCTTAGTTTCATTTTGTATCGATTCGAAATTTGATATTGATAAGATAGTTGATATATCCATTCAATAGTTTTCTGCGTCAAAAAAAAGCACAGTTTTAAAAATGTTCAAAAAACCTGCTTTAGGGAATAAATGATGGGGATTCAGTTCACAAAGCATGATCATAATTTGCTTTAGCCTGTCACAGTCGCCAATGTACCCCATCCTTGAGAGGTCCTATCTTACTTGACTGTATCTGCACTTACAGGATCAAAACACCCTGGAGCTCCCCAGCAGGCACTGGCCTTTATAGGCTGTCACGGTGGGACACACCCTGAGCAGGGAGGGATGCACACCCGAGAGAGTAGTCAGCTCTCCATATCATCCAATACATCTAAGGCTGCTGTCAGACGAGCGTAGTGTTCACGTCCGTGATTGCGCCTAAAAGTACGTCCGTGATAGCATGACAGGAAGCCCATCTGAGCCCGACACACGAAGTACGTCCGCACTGAACTGCGGACGCACAACGGCCGCGGCCCACGGACGCAAGGCAGGCAAGAACGTACAACCGCTAGAACGGCCGCACAAAGTGCGCCGTGTCCGCAACGTCCGCATAGCTTTGTGTGTGAGTGATGGAACGTGGTCAGACGGACTGCATTTATACCTCCAGCATTTTTCACGGACAAAATGGTTTTGCGTTTTAATTTATTTTCTCTCCTACATCTGTCAAAATATACGTCAGTGAAAAAAACGGACTGTGTGGCCACTACTGCGTCTTCCGTACTGACGTACGTCCGTGTGCACGGACGTACAGTCCGTAGAAATCACGCTCGTCTGACCCTAGCCTTAGACATTAAATACAAAACAACAGGAAAGAGCACTCCATATCAATGACCACCTTCATCCACCATTTTCTGTAAAAATAAAACACATTTCAAAAGTTCCAAAAAGCCTGACTGAGGTAAAATGATGGGGATTCAGTTTACAAAGTATTTAATGTCTTAGATGCACCCCCTTATGTTGTGAGTTTAGGTTGAGTGCAACCCCCCCTGTGGTTTGTATTATACATATGGAGAGTAGGCAGTACGTAGTGATACCTTAGTGATACCTGAGAAGCAACATGAGAATGTGGTTGCTTATAAAAGCAGCTCTTGGTATAATTAAGTTAGGAGACACCTTAACCAGAGGTTGCCGTGACGGGCTTACACTTTTTTGGTGCGCTTGTTGCGCAGAGCATCTGGCGAGCTCTCTCCGGCCGTGGCTGCAGGTTCTGTGACTTCTTGCCCATTGCGGGGCTGGGTTGGGTGCTTTGCCGTCGGGCCGTTGGTTCAGTTAACTCCCCAGGCTGCATTCGGCTCCTCACGTCAGCTAGGCTGCGCTAGGCCCGAATCTCGGCGGAGCGTTTTCTAAAGGCAGAAGCCCGGGAAACAGCAGTGTCCGGGGCCTGAAGGTGGGAGAGGGTTGTAGGGCAATTTAGGGCAAGATGGCCATTAAAAGTCAGCTTAAAATGTAAATCTTTGGCAGAGCTCCACAGCATGCGGCAGCTCTCTCTCACTGCTAGCTCCGTGCCCCCCACATGTTGAAAAATTCTTAAATCTGAGCTTTGTTGAATTAAATGGGACGCACCCGCACTGAATGCTTAGTTTAGGTTGAGTGCTACCCCCCATGTGTTTTTCATATATATATATATATATATATATGGGAAATGGCAGATGTCATTTGCATGTCTTACCCAGTTCCATGCTGCATATGGGGAATGTAGCACATGAGCTCTTTGATGCAGTTCTTTGAATTGCTGTGATGTGTAAATGGCCTCTGCAATAATAAACTTTATAATTTGCATTGTGAAGGCTTTTTAATCTCATCTTTTGTCCTCCACCACAACCTCAATAGGTACTGATTTACCCTATGGGCCAAGCATCAAACTGCAACTGGTCATGCCTAGCTCCTAGCTCCCCAGGACGTACTTGAAAATGAGAGAAATCTCAATCTATCCTTCCCGGTAAAATACTTTGCAAATAAATAAATAAATGCCTAGCTCCTGCTGATGAAGGTCCAATAAACCCGAAACAGCTGTCCAGGAGTGGCTTTGACCAGTTGCATATACCTGATCTCTGATAAAAAAAAAAGCCATCTGGTATGACGTGGCATTGATTGGAGGGTTCTGTGTAAAAATAGACCCAAGATGCAAAAAATGGGAAATTGCAGATATCATTTGCATGTCTTACCCAGAGTTCTGAGCTGCATATGGGGAATGTAGCACATGAGCTCTGTGAAGCAGTTCTTTGAATTGCTGTGATGTGTAAATGGCCTCTGCAACAATAAATTATATATATATATATATATATATATATACAGTATATATTCTATCTAGCTATTACATGTTCACAGTACTGTCACCTCACCATCATCCTCTTGTATGTTGGTTTTGTTTATCTGCATTTGGAAGCGCGATCTTGCTGGTTGCATCCAAGGGGCCCTAATTCTGGATACCCTTATTCAGGGCTGAGAGAGAAGGCTTGTACATGGCTTGCTGTATTTTTCCTCTTGTCATGCCAGGAGGAGCCAGTAGAGGGCTCCCAGACCCTGCAGACTGCAAACAGCATTTCACACCATCGGACTGACACACTCACAGCTGGCAGTGGTTGATTCTGATTCGGTCATTGTGAGTTGATGGATGTGAAATATTGATGTGGAATAATAACCATTCTTTACATTTAGTGTATTACTTTTTGAAATCAACGACAATGGAGCAAACCACAAATAATGCAGAATAAGTACATTTATTATAGAATATATTTAGGAAGAAAATGAATGACTTTACCCTGAGATGGATATGAGGACGCTGCACAGGTTTAAATCTATTAAAAAAATAAATAGATACAACCGCTTTATTAACCATATCATCCTCAGCTTACTAAAGCGATTATAGTGTAAGCTCTCGAGACGGTTCCTCTCTCCTACTGTTCTGTGTGTTTAACTTGCATGGACATTTGTTGCTATGTCTTACCCATTGTACAGCACTACAGAACTTGTTGGCGCTTTACAAACACTTGTAACTCCGGCAAATGTTCACATTACTTTTTCATTTTCTTAAATCAGATCTTTAACCACTTGGCTGCTAAGGACACGCTCAGCGCGTCCAGCCAAGTGGTTCTCCTGTGCTATGGACGCGCTGAGCGCATCCTAGCACAGGAGACAGCAATCAGCCGGGATTCCAGCCGATTGGTGCGCCCCCCAGTGCAGGCTGACATCTAGCGCAATGACATCTATTTCAGGTGCCCCCCCCCGTGAGTGCAGGGAAGGTACTTGAAAGGGAGGGGGAGGTCCTTTGGACCTATCTCCCTCCCGATTGGCTGGGGGCAGCGGTGAAAGGCAGGCACCGTTTGGAAGGGCACAGCCTGCCCTTCCAAACAGTGGCTGGCTTTAACCCCTTGGCCAGATCGTGATGAAAGGTGCCTGATCACGATCCTCTCCCAGAGCTGGACGACATCTTGGATGTTGGCCAAGCTTCGGGATCTCCCCCTGACGACTGGCGTCATCGTGCATAGCGAGATGACGTCAATTCTGGAGTTAACCCCTAGCCGCCACCCATGGTCCAATGAACCCCTATCTCCTGATCCATGGCAGCTAGGGGTTAATGGCATGGCCTTTCCAACGATACCAAACATGACGATGTTAAAAGTTAACAAAAAAAAATGTTTTAAAAAAATTAATTAAAAAAAATAAAAAAAAATTTTTTGTTTTGTTTTGTTAATGTAGCAATATTGTTCCCATTTCAATTATAATGTGAATAATGATGCTGCACTAACGAGTTTTGTATGGAGTGCATTTGTTAAAAATCGTGTAATTTTCTCCAAAAAAAATGTAACGAGCCCCCCACTTCTAATTTTTTAACAAGCGCACCCCATACAAAATATAACTGCAATTGCTCGCATGTTAAAATGTGAAAAAAAAACACTTTACACGTTGTAAATTATTGAAAATTCATATTTTATTGCATTTTTTATATAGACAGGACATGACGTATACATATAATAATGACATATTATGAATCTGCCGAGTCTGGCAGAAAGAATGATATATAATATGTCTGGGTCATATAATAAAATAAGGCTTCAAAACTCGTTTAAACATGATGAGCGAAAGTGGTAAAAATGAGCTCAGCACACATGCGTGAAATACCTCAGCAGCGAAAGGGTTAAACCGGAGATTGTAACTTCACCTTGAAGCCTGTCAATCAGAGAGCCAGGGAATAGCATTTCTTAGCTCACAAACCACAGAGTCTGCTGAGATTTGTTACAGTGTCCTGCAGGTATTTCTACTACAGCAAACCACCTCATAAGTTTTCTATTTTTGTTATTGTAATTAATAATGTAGAAAATGTTAGTGTGACCCACTATAGCAGCGTGTAAAAGCTGCTGCCATGCTGTATGTATAAGAAATATATCACAGATACGCAATAAATCCATTAACCACTGCTTTGAATAAGTAAATGATATGCAGCATTTAATCATGTTCTTACAGAACAGGGATCAGTAACCTCGGTTCTCCTGATGCTTTGGAACTACATCTTCCATGATGCTCAATCGCTCATTAAATTGGCTGGGCGTCAATAGAGATGTACAGTAATCCCCCGGTCATTCGCGGTTCTGCGTTCGCGGACTCAGTGGTTCGCAGATTTTTTTCGCTTACCACATGGTAGTAGTATCCCGGTGTGTCATCTATGGTTCCTTATCGAATATTGTTCCAAGGAGCCCTCGGCAAAGAACGGAACTCCACCTCCCCAGGCTCCAACACATCAGCGCCTCCCAAACACTCGCCTTTGTGCAGCCCCCTGATGTGTTGGAGCCTGGGGAGGTGGAGTTCCATTCTTTGCCGAGGGCTCCTTGGAACAGTATTTGATAAGGAACCATATAGGACACAACACCCCGGCAGAGAAGCTGCTCCTGTGCATCTCCGGGCGCACGATCGTGGCCAGGTCATTCCCTTCTCTCGGCATCATTACGAGAGAGGAGATGCCGAGGCTCCTGGATCCCCGGACCACACTTGCGGGGGTGCACAGGAGTCTCGGCATCTCCTCTCTTTGAACGATGCCGAGAGAGGAGAATGCCCTGGATGCGATCTTGAGTCTGAAGATGCACAGGAGCAGCCATTCTGCCAGGAGGACGGTGGCTCCTGGGTCCTAATGCCGCATGGCTGTGCTTTTTTTAGCACAGCCACAATTCGCGGTTTTTCAAAATTCGCGGGGGTTGTTGGAACGTAACCCCCGCGAATTTCGGGGGATTACTGTAGGTCCAAAATATCTGGAGGGCCAAGGTTGCTGACCCACCTGTATTCTATTCTAGATAATGTTCCCCAATTGGCTTTCTATAAGAATGACGTGGGTTATAAGTCGCATCAAATAATGATGTAAAAAAGTTGTGCCTTTGAAAAGACACTCCAACTTGTTTGCAATCAAATTGAAAACCTGTCGAATTTGGCCAGGGTCAAATTTGATGCTCCAATATTGGCCGCAGCTGAATTTTGATGCTTCGGTATCGGCAATGGTAATGGAGCGCTGTTCCCAAATAAAATTTAAGTTTAGGGTTAGGGTTAGAAACAAGGTTTAGAAATTAGGTTTAGAAATTAGGGTTAGGCTGGGGTCAGACCAGCGCACTCTTAACGTGCGTTCTGGCGCACATAATTACGGCCGCACTAGCAGCAGATGACGGGCAATGACGGCCAATATATGATGTACGGCCGCACAAAAGTCCGGCTGTGCAGCGCAAGTGGAATTTGAACGCATTTTTCTGAGAACGCTGAACCGCTAGTACTGACGTACTGAGTGCGCAGCTGCGGCATAGCGGCGTGTTTGCGTGATTAGGAGATGTCAGACGCTGCTAATGTCCAGCCTACATAACGTCCAGACGCAAAAAGAGTTTTATTGACGATCCGTACAAAATCACGCCCGAAAATGCGCGTCGTCTGACCGTTTTTGCGTATTCCGTGAAAAAATACGTCAATGCGTTCAGACGCACTTTTTCACGTTCGCGGGGAAAAATGCTTTCGTCTGACCCTACCCTAAGGGTTAGATATTAGGTTTAGGGTAACAAATTAGGGATAGGTTACAATCTATTCTCGTTTTGCGCAAAAAATCTGCTTGACTGAACTTCCCTAGGAGGGCCATTCATTTTCCTTACAGGTCTATGGTCTTAAAGGGTTATTCAACGAACACCATACTTGCCAGTGAATTTCGTGGAAGTTTGGCTATTCAGAAAGGTGTCAATTTGCCAAATATTGATGAATTGACAGCAAAATACGGTGCAGTTCGCTGCAATTCGGTGATCTTCGGCGGCAGTGAAATTGTCCCATACAGGGTTATTCAGAGAAAGGTGAACACCAGGAGAATTGCCAGGAGAATAAACAAACTAGACCAAATAGCCGTTTTGGAAAGTGAGATAAATGGGAGAATTTTTCTGGCTTTGCTATTTTGAACTAGAATTTTCACTTCTGCAGTCATTCTCCTGGTTTTCACCTCTCTCTGAATAACCCTGATAGAGAAGTAACAGTTTATTTAGAGAACACTGAACTGCACCGAAATGTCAGTGAAATGCCCTGATTTTCAGTGGTTCACTTAGACAGGTTTAATTATGTGAATCCCATAGGATTCAATATAAAAAAATAGCTTTTATTATTTTTTTTATTTATTCTTTTCATTTGCAGCAAAAAAAAATGGATTCCCTTTTCCTAATGGCGGTTTTTAAAATTATGTATCAGACCTTTTTATTATTTTTATAGGACCTTTTTTATTATCTCCACACATTTTTAAGCATTTTTTATTGTTTTATACACCTTTTTCTTTTCTTCTGTTCGGCGGCGTTCGGCAGTCAGTTCGGTGGTCTGATCGGTTGTCCGGTGGTGTTTGCGGGCTGATCGGAGTTCGTCATTGGCGTTGGGCAGCTCCATGTTCGGTGCACTTCGGAGACCCTGCAATGAATAGTGAATTCAATGTAGGGACGGCAAATTGAAATCACCAGAACCGTGCGAATTGCGCTGAACGAAAGTGCACCGAATTTCCCCTGAAAGTTCGGTGCTCTTTGAAAGACCCTCTTAGTCTCCGTGGGAGCAGTATTTGCACCCATCACCAGAACGGTAACATTGACAGGGTTATTCAAAGATATCCGAATTGCTGGAGAAAGGTAACTGAACGCTGAAACTCAGCGTACGGTTACCTTTCCTGGCCATTCGGCTATCCAGAGAGCAGGCAATTCACCAAATCTTGCGAATTGCCTGCACATACGGTGCCTGTTCGGTGCCTGTTCGAGGGCAGTGAAATCCCCATAGAGAAGCAATGCTTCATCTATTCAGAGAACACAAACCAGCAGTGAAAGGTTCCCCTAATGCCCTGCCATTCGGTGGTTTAATTCGGCAGGTTTATTCAGGCGAATCCCATAGGCTTCAATGTTAAAAATATTCCCATTGTAATTCAATATCTAATAAACCGTTTATTATAATATTCTTCAGTAAAAAGTCTCTTTATTTATAGATTTTTTTAGGATCTTTTAAGCATTTTTCGGATTTTTGTTCAAAAAACATTTTCTGATTTTTTTATTTTTTTTTAAACTTTTCTTCTTTTTTCTGTAACAGCCCTTTTTATTATCATTCATTGGATCTTATATGTAAATTTCAGACATTTTTGTTCAGTAGTTTCTTTGCAAACAGCTTTTCACTTTTCAAACATTCAAGCAAACTGTTTTTTTTATTCTTCACTCCATTCATCTGCGGTGTCGGGTTTTTCCGGCGGCTGCTCTGCGCTGTGATCGGCTCCTATTCAGTTTTCTCCGACGTGTTTGGGTTTTTGCGGTTTTCGGTGTGCCTTCACCGGGTTTTGCGGTGAGTTTTCGGCGGGTTTGCAACGGATTTTCCCTGCATTTCGGCGGCCCTGTGGTGCTTGCTGAATACACCGTAGAGTCGCCAAAATGGGATCGCCAAATCGAACCGAATTGAGTACGAAAAGTCAACAAACGTGACTTTTCGATTCTCTTTGAATAACCCTGTATATTTTTTCAATACTCAAGAGTGCCCTGCTTAGATTTCTCTTTCTGTGACTATGTATTTGGAATCATAAGGGAAATATTATTAAAACACATGTTAATTAATAACTTGTCGGCTCCATAGGGGCACTGAAAAGGTTAATAGCAGTGGAAATCTATTCAACCACTTCACAGTAAAGTGTACAAATACATAGTCAGAGCCGTAATTGATTTATTGCACCTGAAGGAAGAACATTGATATTAGCAAGCGGGAGGTACGTTCTTCAAATCTCACCAAATGAGCTGCTATTGATTATCTTTATTGTTATTTATTCATGTTAAATATTTATTATGTGAATGTATAAACGAGTTAAAAGTACCAAAGAATGAATGTGACAAATAAAATCTTGCATGTACCAGGAGGTCTAGCTGGACAGCTAGCGACAGGACTGTCTGAGACTCTATAGGGGTTATTCAGAGAAAGGTGAAACCCAGGAGAACTGGCAGGAGAAGAGAACAATCTAGACCAAATAGCTGATTTGGAAAGTGAGATAAATGGGAGAATTTTTTTGGTTTGGCTGTTTTAACCTAGAATTTTCACTTCTCCTGAATTTCACCTTTCTTTGAATAGACATGTATATATTTTTTATATTCTGATGTAGATAGTTAACCGCAAACTTCTTGTCCCTTTGTAAAACTCAAGCCCTGCAGTCCACATTGCTCACTTTCTTAAATGCAAGGAATTTTGGGATTCTATTTTCTAACGATCTCAAGCTGGGGTCAGATGAGCGCACTGACTGCGCACAGTAACGGACGGACTTTTTAACTGATGAGATTGTGGTTACATTGTATCAGTTAATTTTGACTGATGTTGATAAAAAGAAAAAAAAACTGTATGCAGTTGTTTCTCTACGTCCGTCTAGCTTTTTCACGTTGATGCCATTATGGCGTCCGTTGCAACATGCGTTGCGTGAAAAAGTGCGCACGTGCTTTGTGTGTTGTTGTTCTCTATTGACTCCTTTGAAAAGCTACAACGGACAGCAAACAGTGCGGTCGGACGGACGCAAAAATTGCACTCGTCTGACGGGGGCCTGAGGCTGGTGTCAGGTGAGCATTTTTGAGGGAGGAAGGAACGTCCGTGAGAGTGGACGTTCCTTCCGCTCTGACGCCCTTCTGGCCAGTGGCCACCTCGTTGAGCGCAGTTAGTGCGCTCAGCGCTGCAAGGCTTGATCCTCTACTGCAGAATCAATCCGAAAAGAACACCGAATGCAATCGACGATCCGATGCAAAATCGCCAAATCGATTGAGAAAAAAGCCGACGACCTGCCGAACAGACCGCCGGCCAGCTGCTGGAAAAAGCCGTCATACCGCCGAACAAGGATGAAAAAATAAAAACAAAAGACACTGCAACTTTTAAAAGGTGTTTTTAAAACAAATATTGCATGAAAATATCTGGAAATAATACATGAAATCTTATGAATAATATTAAAAAGGTCTGATACAGAAAAAAAATCCCGCCATTTGAAAAAAAATCGTAAAAAGAAATTGACGAAAAAAATACAGAGAAATGCCTAAAAAATAAATAAATAAAGAGACTTTTTGCTGCAAATGAAAAGAATAAGGCTAGGGTCAGGTGAAAGCATTTTTCCCCGCGAACGTGAAAAAGTGCGTCCGAACGCATTGACGTATTTTTTCACGGAATGCGCAAAAACGGTCAGACGACGCGCATTTTCGGGCGTGATTTTGTACGGATCGTCACTAAAACTCGTTTTGCGTCTGGACGTTATGTTGGCTGGACATTAGCAGCGTCTGACATCTCCTAATCACGCACACACGCCGCTATGTCGCAGCTGCGCACTCAGTACGTCAGTACTAGCGGTTCAGCGTTCTCAGAAAAATGCGTTCAAAGTCCACTTGCGTTGCACGGCCGGACTTTTGTGAGACCGTACATCGTATATTGGCCGTCATTGCCCGTCATCTGCTGCTAGTGCGGCCGTAATTATGTGCGCCAGAACGCACGTTAAAAGTGCGCTGGTCTGACCCCAGCCTTAACAGGGAATTTTTTTTATATTGAAACCTATGGCCTGTCGAATGAAACCACCGAAAATCAGAGTATTTGACTGACATTACGGTGTTATTCGGTGTTCTCTGAATAGATTAACCATTACTTGTCTGTGAGGAAATACACTGCTGTGGAAGATCACTGTATTTCGCTGGCGGTTTGCTAATATTTGGCAAACTGCACGCTTTTTGAATAGCCGAATGGCCCCGAAATTGCAGCGTACGGGGAAATTCATTGTTCGGTGCAATTTCGTGGCCAATTTGCCGAAAATGATTAGTCGACAAAACAGTGGTGGCAACTATAGGAACCTACCACAGAAGGACAGTTAAGCTTCCACAAACGGGGGGGGGGGAAGAATGCCAGGAGAGACGGGCTGCGGGCACATTGTCCCTTTCATAGTTTAGCATTAACAGGTTATAATACAAAATATTCCAAAATTACTTTTACAGTCAGTTTAGGGAATTGTTAAATAATACCCAGCAGCGTGTGCAGCTCGTTAGGGTGCACTGACATGGAACATTAATTACACATTTATACTGAGAAAATGTATCACAAAATACACATATATCAGAATGAATAACCAGCCTGGGTGCAGCGATACAGTCGTTTCATGCTATTATTTATGGACCAGAAAGAACAAACAAAATATCAAAGTAGGGAAGTGGGACATTTTTTTGGGACTCAACTCTTGTCAATGACTCTCGATGCTCAATCAAGTGCCAAGCACACCGGTCATGTGACAGCTACAGCTTACAGCAGGGCTGAAAATTTCAAGTTACAAGCTACTAAACACACCATAAGAGTTACTTGCCACCAATTGCTCCACCTAATCCCTACCCAGCCCTTAACGCTGCCCCTAAACACACCCCCTTAAATTATCTTATGAAATTACACTGTTAAAGGTTTTATTTAGAATAAAGTTACAAAAATAACATTAATACCCAGACATCAGACCCCAGATACATGCACACCGAGTCCTCAGACCCCAGTGTGAGCAGAGCGCAGGGAAGCTCCTCTCCACCCCCTGCCAGTGGCAGAGACAAGCTTGGTTAGGTTATTCAGTTGATCCCTGCCACCATGCAGCCTGGAGAAGTGGGGGTTGCACAGTGGCACTGCCGGATTATGCAGCACAAAGTAATTCATTGTGCTGTCTGCATGTGCATTTCCACTCGCCCTCACTTAATTTCCACTCGCCAAATGCTAGTAGGCGAGTGGAAATTTTGAGCCCTGGCTTACAGGAAGCTGACAGCATGTCATGTCCGGAGGAGCACCAATAGAGACCGGGGCTGGAATAAGGAGTAACCTTTACACGCTGATTTAAGGGTTCATACAAGAGTGGGTGCAGTGGTGTTATTGTTTAAATCCTTCACCCCCACCTTCTGTTTTAACCCCAGAGCAGGGGTCAGCAGCCTTGGCCAGATGTTTAGGAAGTACATTTCCCACGAGGCTCAGCCAGTCTAATGAGTACCTGAGCATCATGGGAGTATGACCAGATTTAAAATTAGGGAAAGTAGGCATGTGCCAATAGGTGCCCACCACAAGGGGACACGTTGCTCTCTAAAAAAAAGAAATTACATTTTTTTTAAGCTTTGCCTTTCCCTGTAGAGGTAAAACAAACAAAAAAAATAATAATTATTAATAATATATTATTATTATTATTATTTCTTTAATATTTTTTTAAGGAGCAAGGTTTCCACTGTGGTAGACACATTTCTTAATAAAAATGAAAAATTTGATTAAAAAAAGTAAAATATATATTTTTAAAAATATTATTATTATCATCATTTACTTTAATTTTTTATTTTGCTTGACAGAGAACAGCACCTCCGGTGTTAAATACCTTTCTGTATACAGCTAAAATAAAAAAAATGTAAATAAATAAATATTTTTTTTTGGGCAGTGGTAGTGGTGCTGTTTTTTCTGTGCCTACAGGCTCATGAGAAGTATATCCAGCCTGGGAGTTGTAGTTTCACAATATCTGGAGGGCCAGGGTCGCTGACCCCTGCCTTAGAGTTTAGAGTATGGCTTTAAATTAACAAAGTAGCCGAATGCAATTTATTTCCTAAACAGTGAATCAATGTATTTGCCAGTTTTATGTTACTTTGTTGCACCTTAGAGTCTGCTAAACCTTTTATTCCAGTAACTGTTAAAAAGTCAGCGTATTTGGTCAAAACGAACCTGTCTTGGTTGAAATATAAAAGTAAAGCTGATGCAGACAGCACTGACAGCGGGAAAACAATACAGAGCTTAACACTCAAACTTAATGCTTTGAGTTGCCTCTGTCTTTTTTTTGTGCGTCTGTACTATTGTCTCTCACAATTTTGTTTCTCGTACTTTTGGTTTTGAGTTGTCTTTGTCTCCATCTGTATACCTGTCTCTGCCGTTTGGATGTGCTTGTTGTACTTTGAGCTTTCTGTATATATATTTGGTTTGCATTTCCTTCCACCTGGCAGCACATTTAGCTTCCTCTGTCTGTGGGATTTCACTTTTTTTGTTTTTTTCCACAAGTCTTTGTGTAGCACAGTAGATATATAAAATACACAAATCTCATACAAAACTACCGGAGAGACCCACAGGGTTTTTTAAAGAGCACCGAAATTCCACTGGAATTGTGGTGCTCTTTCGTTCCCCGCTCTTCGTGGGAGACAAATTCGCCCGACCCTTTGATGAATTCAGCATTCACCGCAGGGTCCCCAAAGTGCATGGAAAAGTCGCCGAAAACATACAAAGAAAACGACTGCAAATCCATCGAATCAAATGGAAAAACGGCCACAAAACGGCTGGAAAAGCATCGGATCAATCCGATAAGCCGCCGAAAAAATGCCGATCACACCATGCGATCCGTCGCAAAACCGCCCGACCAGCTGCCGGAAAAAGCTGTAATGGACATTTTCGATTACAAGCCTAAAATAGCCACCATGATAGAAAATTATACCTGAACGGAAGTAGCTTTTTTTAATGTGGACATTTGACCATAAGTTATCCCTATAGCCTTATCTAGGATTTTGGAATAGACACCCTATTCATGATTTTTTATATAACATTTAATTTCAATTTTATTCTTAGTTTATTTATGTATTAAATTTTTTCATTTTATTATTAGTTTATTAATATATTGCAATACATGTTATTTTATTAGTTTATATATATATATATATATACACACACAGTATATATATATATATTATAGTTTCAGCATTTTATAATTAGTTTATATATATATGGATTACATTTGCTCATTATATTATAAGCTCATTTATGTAGCACATTTTTTATTATTTATTATTCATTTTATATATATATATATATATAAATCATGAGTATAGCAGTCTGTAGTGATACCATTTTTATTGGACTAACGTTACATTTAAAATACAAGCTTTTGAGAGGGATCCTCCCTTCGTCAGGTATAGAAGCTTACTGATCAGAATAGTAGAATTAAACATTGAGACATTCATAGGGCACACAGTTGGGGGTGTTAGATGTTGTACATCGCCAAATGGCATGGTCAGAGGGGAGAAGAGAGAGAAAAAAAGGAACTTTTAATTGTCTCAGGCAAATAAGGCAACATTGATGCAATCATGTCCACTTCAAAGGGAATGTGAAAGGACAGAACGAAGCCATATATGACTTGACTTAATTTATTGTAACCTCTGTATGTACCACCATGTAAATAAAAAAGAATATAATAATAATAATACATATTTTTATGTACTGCATTTGTATAGTAAAAATTTAATGTCAAGTCCAATAGTGTTCCAATAAAAACATGGCCACTGCCTTGGTCTCTCCATGGTTTTCCTTTGGTTTTTAGAGTCAACAAATTATAATAAATTTTTCCTTTTTAGGCAAAGCAGAGTCATTTTGCTGTTGCCGTTAAATGCATACTATGCATTCTAAAAAGAGGAGACATTGCCTGGTTACAGCATATGACATATGGCTGAAGACTGATCATGAAGAATTAACAAGACAGACGGCTTGGCAGAAGCTACAGCAAGCATGAGATCTCGCACAGATCCTTCTCTGCAACATTTCTGTGCCTAATTAGACCCCGATTTCTAGATCTCTGTGAAACACATGAAATAAAATTGACTTTGAATTGCACAAGAAGTAGATGAGACGGGTCATGTTTCCTCTTGAATATTTGTATGTAATTTGTATGACGCTTGATACGTTTATCTGCAAACGCAAATCATGGGGTCACTGCTCAGGAGAAGCTTCCTGCCCTTCGAGACAAAGACAACATAGTCGTCACAAATTCTGCAGCTCGTAGCGTTAAGTAGGTATGATGAACAGAAATTTTAGTGAGCCAGTACCCAGTGAGACTACTGCTAATAATATTCACTTTAAGGAGTTTACAAAATGAAAATATTATGAAATCATAGAGTGTAGCAATCACTTTCAAAGGAAATTCTTGCCTTCAATAATATTAGCGAAAATAACAGATTGCGTTGTCTTTGCATATTTTCTTGTGAATCCTTTTGATTTGATTTCCATCTCCAGATTTACCCTTGTGAGGTGGAAGCCAACATCTTTAAGCCTTCTTTGGCCAGAAGCAAGATTTGTTTGTCCAACTGCAGACTGTGTAAATAATTGAGACGGTGTGCTGTGGAATCCTGACGTCACGAGTGTAGCGCTGTTTAAAACTCTGTTGCTGTAATGTTCTGTTTTGGCCACCAGAGGGAGACAAGCGCATGTAAACTATACTGGACAATGGGACTATGTTTTCCAGCATGCTCTGGGGCAGAGACAGGAAGTGGGTGGGGAAGGAGGAGAGGACATCCGCAGCCTCATGGAAGGAGAGCCAGTGTGAGCCGAGGAGTGAACCGAGTGAGACGTACGTGAGACTGTGAGTGATTGTAACCAGGCCGGAGAGCAGGCGCTGGATTGCCGACACTGGGAATCGATACAGTGACTTGCCAGAGACCCAGTAATCCACCACTGAGAGGTTTTACACGGACACAGAGTCGTGGATTGGACCCCGAGTTAGGAGACCGCGATGATCCACTGGGAGTGCAGGCGGTAAGCTGTAAATCTTGTTGTAAAGACGGACAAGCAAGAGAAGTGGATCCGGTGGCACAGAGTCCCAGCAATATTCAGCGGAGAGACGTCCTTGATCGGGTAGCAGAACAGATTGTCTGGCGGATGGGTGAAAGGCCTCTTAGGCCACAGTTAAAGTTTAAAGAAGCACGCTGCAGCACTGCTAAAATCTACAGGGCCCCAACGTGACTAGTCGAAGATTTATTAAATCCATTCACTGGCCAGTTGAGATATAGTACCCGGGTACCTGAGCTCACACACACACACTTTTTGGGACATAACCTGCACGGGACTTACACTCCAGAAATTAAGGGGTTAAACTTTTCTTTTACCGCTGCGTGTTTCCCGCATTACGAAATCCTGTTTTCCATATACCATGCTTACGTTATATATGCCGCTTTATTGAGACCAGTAAAGTATATAATTTATAAAATCCACAACAGTGCTGGTGTATATTTATTCCCTAGTGCGGAGAGACTAACCCGAGGTTAAATTCAGCGGCTCCTCCGGGAGTGAGTGCTACACGTGGGGGCTCGTTTCCGGGATACAGTCTCTAGAAAAAACAAATTTAAAGGGTTAAATATAGATCCAGACACTGCTGCCAAATGGTGTGAGGAGCAAAGTAGTCAGATAGAGTTATGCATAGTCATGGATGTTCCTGCAGACACTTGGGCCGAAGATCAGATTCGCCAGGCCGTGGCCGCGCTGACACCAGATCATCGGGGGTTAATCCTGGACATTAAAGCGAACCCAGATACCTCTCACACGTATGTTCTTTTTGAGTGGAGAAAGGGTGTTCCAGTGTGTTTTCAGGGCGCGAGCGTGAAGCTGACCGATGAGGTGGAAGTTCAACTGATTCAGCCAAGTGCGCCACGTGGTGATCCCGCGAGTGTTCCCGTGCCCAGTCCGCTGGCCATGATCGGGCCTGAATTTATAGTGGCTATTGGAGATTTGCTGGCTAAATGTCAAAGAACAAGCCCTCCACACACTAACTTTGGTTATCGACGGTTGAGAAATTTTACAGGAAACGTACCAACTCCGGTGGGAGAAGAAACCTTTGAAGAATGGGTAGAACAGGTGATGCAGGCTCTGGATGAGTGGGACGTCCCTGAAGCGCAGAAGAAGCAAAGGATTACTGAGAGCTTAAAGGGACCTGCGTCAGAGCCTGTCAGATACCTAAAATTGAGTAAACAAGACTGCACTGCTTTAGATTACCTAAACGTATTACAGAAAGTCTTTGGGCAAACAGAAAAGGCCGCTGAGCTTATGTACCAGTATGAACATACCTACCAACGAAAAGGTGAGAAAATGACTGAATACATGAGGCGCCTAGATAAGATTCTGCACCAGATACTTCTTAAGAAAGGGGCCGAACCAGCCACGATAGATAAAATCCGAATGCAGCAGATACTGAGGGGCGCTCAACCTCTAGACCCGGTGATGCTACAGCTGAGAACCAGAGAAGGTAACCAAGAGTTGAAATACCTGGAACTGATTCGAGCTGTTAGAGAGGAAGAGGCTCTGCTTGAGGAAAAGTCCTTAAGGAGAGGAGAAAGAGCTTACGCACAACCAGTAAGGCATAACGAATATTTGCAACCTGAAAATGATTCGTCGGACACCTATGGATCTGAAGTTGACGGACAAGAGCATCTGCTAGTTCCTATATCCGCAGAGAGAAATGCCAAAGAACCAACCTTTCCTGCATTTAGTGAGTTACACAAAACCGTTGAGAAGGTACAAGAAGCTCAAGCTGAGCTGAAACAAGCACACACTGATCTGTGCCGAGTATTTCTGAAGGTGGCAGAGACACAGACTGATATGCAGAAGTTCCTTACTGATATGCGGACAACTGGAGTTGCTGTGGCGTCTGGCCAGGGTCCTTCAACCGAATCGCCACAAGCAAGTGCGTCTCCATTCTCAAAGAAGAGATGTTTTAGTTGTGGGGAAATGGGTAATTTCCAAGCACAATGCAAAAGCCAAAAGTCTGAAGGAAATAGGGTAGAAGAGTTCTTAAAAGCCTTGGAAGGGCTGCTATCTACCTCGCAGGCGGGAAACGTCAGAGGGCCCAAGTGAAGGAGCAAACTAGGTGCCCAATGGTTGAAAACCGCTCCAAAAATCAAGCCAGAACTGAAAGGCCGAGAGGGCCCAGAGTTTTTCCAACTGCTGAGCCTACCAGGACTGAAAGAGTTACTCCCTTAGCATCCGGTTCTACGTCATGGCGAAGCAATGCACGTCCAAAACCTACACGGGCCAAGAAGAAGGCCAGGGTACAGCAAAGGGGGTCTAAATTTCCTGCTGCTACGACCAAGTTTCCTGACCAGATGATAGGTCCTTCTCCCATCGTTCCAATCCAAGTAGAGGGAGTCTACACCAAAGCTCTGTTGGGCGCAGGGGCTCAAGTGACATTGATCTACCGAGTCTTCTATGAGAAGCACTTGAAGCACATACCTTTACAGAAACTAAAGGACCTTGAGATCTGGGGTATCGGAACTGAGAAACTTCCCTATGACGGATATCTACAGGTGAAGTTAGAGATCGGATCCGATGTCATCGGACAGTCTGGGGGTTGTGATGCATTGGCCATTGTGTGTCCTCGGCCTTCAGGGGCCAACAGAAGTTTGATGAAAGTGGGGACGAATACTAATCTGGTGCGACGTCTCCTGACTCCTATAGTAAGGGAAGAAGGTTCCACCAGGGGAGTACAACCAATGTTACGTCCATATCAGCGAATGGTCGAAGAACAGAAGGCACCTGCCGAAGTGGGGCGCCTGTGGAGATTGGGAGGAACAGAGAAGGTTCTGCAATCAGGAGAAGTGGGGCGTTTCCGGGCTTCAGTCAAGTTGAACGGATCACAACCGGGTCCCTATGTGGTACTGGAAACTGATTTCAATCATGGGAGTGAAGCCGGAGTAGAAGTAATCCCTGAAATAATCTCCACAAGAGCTTTGAAACGAACACGAGGAAGAGTCTCAGTTAGTGTATGTAATGTGTCTGATTCTCCAGTGATCCTGAAAGCACGAATGCGTATCGGGCAAGTAGCGTCCGCTACGCCTCTCTCTCTCCTACCGATCTAGGAGGGGGAGTGAACAAAGAGATCCCAGCTGAAAGGTTCTATCCTAAGGACGCTCCCATCTCACCTGAATGGAAGAAACGTCTTCAGTCCCAGATCCTAAAAAGGAGGGACTTGTTCTCAAAAGACGAGTTTGACGTGAGCCTAGCGAAGAGTACTGAGCATCGCATTCGACTGCAGGAAGATAAGCCGTTTCAAGAAAGGTCAAGACGAGTTCCGCTGGGAGACTTGGATGATCTAAGAGAACAGCTGAATGAACTGCAAAGAACTAAGGTGATTCAAGAGTCCAGGAGCCCGTATGCATCTCCAATAGTGATGGTTCAGAAAAAGAATGTTTCCATTCGTCTATGTATGGACTATCGCACACTAAATCAGAGAACCATGCGGCTCCTCCGGGAGTGAGCGCTACACGAGCAAATACAGGGCATCTCAAAACATACTATAAAGATAGTTTTATCCATACAAATGTGTGCACTTTTTTTCTTACAAATACGGGTAGTTTAGCAAGATCAGGTTTTTGTCTTGTTTTCACTTGTTGTCTATTTTTGCAACTGCAACAAACTTTGGCGCTTCAGAATTGATGAATCTTATCCTGCCGTCATTTTTGATTTCTCTTTTTCAAATTCTGAAGTTGTTTACGAGCAACAATGGTGATTTTACCTTTGTTTGCAACTACAGCAAACACTGGCGCCTCTTGAATAACCCAGTTAGTGTTTCTTAACCCCTTCACTACTGAGATCGAGATATCTCGGGCTTCAAAGGCACCATCCCATGCCCCGATATCGAGATATCTTGATCTGCAGCTCTGCAGCCCAAAAACAAATGAAATTAGTTTGTTGCAAACTAATTTTGTTTGCTTTTGGGTTGCAGTAGGTACCCGCAAAGTTTTAGCTCTGTGGGCATTATGCCCACAGAGCTAAAACTGTGTAAAATCGGCTGATGAATGCCCTGACACCGGACATTCAGCAGCCAATGCAGGAAAGCTATGGAACCTTGAGCTGCAACTGTAACAGCTGTAACTCAATTTGGAAGTAGATGGCACCATCTACTGGCTAAATATGTTATTACAGTAAGAAATACAATTGGAATATGCCCAACTATTTCTTACTGTATAATTAATAATTATTTTTCAGAACACCACTGGTTTCTGACAATGGCTTAAAATACAGACTGAAGAAGCCTACAGAGAATCAGGTGAAACGTGTCTCTGGATATCTATTCTATATTTATTTTATAGTTTTGATATTTTATTTGTTTTTATGCAATTTTGCTTGTTTGAATAAAGATCTTTTTTACCTTATACCAGATTTATACATTGCCTAGTTGGACCATCATCCACGGGAGAAATTGCTTCAACCAGGTGGTATCCAAACCTGAATTTTTGAAGAAGGGCGAGACCCCTTTATAAGTCGAAAGTGCAGTTAGCAAGCCACTTAACCAAAGAGGCTCATTACTTTGTCAGTATATATTATCCATTGTTATACATCATTCAGACTGTGGATGCATGCGCAATGGGTACCTTTCTTCTTTCAAGATCATAATTGAATGCTGGTATACTGGTGTCTGGTGGATTGGAGGGACTGTGAAGTAGGGGTGTTGCCCCCCCCCTGAGAGGCCTAAAGCTGAATACAAGAGAGTCAGAGGTTCTATGTTTGTGAGTTTATATATTTCCTAATAAGATACATTGTGTGAAAATACGATGCTGTACCATTATATGTCTTTCTTTCTGTTTGTGAATATGTATTAGGTACGGGCTGTGCAATATAGAGTAAATTGAGATTTGACTATGTAGAGTAGAGATAAGTAATTGTGAACCTACAGCTGGGCTAATGAACACTGGAGTTGTATCTGCACAGTGTGTTGGAGTGCACTCTCACAAGGACTTTTTTGTCCAAACAATTTTTTTATTCTAGTGGAAAGACACTAGGGGCATTTTAACCTTGGTGTTCTTGCGTGTTCCACATGGCACATCCTGCCCTGCTCTTTACTAGAAGACTAGATGAGAATTTAGAAAGGAGTAGGCAAGGTCAGTAGGGCCTTAGCAAGGAAAAAGCCAGACAAATTCTACCAGGGTAGGGACATGACCCTGGGTACAAGACTCAGTATATAAGATGATAAAAACCTGTGTAAACAGGCGGCAATTTCTGGTAGAAAGATTAAAAAACTATTTTATTGAAAAATTACGATTAAAAAGGAAAACCAAAACAAGGAAAAAGTAAATGTGGGTAGAAAGAGACAACAGGCATAGCTCATGCATGAAGTAGGGATGAGGGTATAGCAGAAGAAGATTAATGGATCCCTGTAAACTAACCTCAGTGGTTCGAGCCACCTACAATACCCTGCTAGTATAAAACATAACCATTGAAAGGTAGGTTAGATAGGGGAGCCTTAGTAGAAAGCTCCCATCGGGAGAATAACCTCAGAGTACCCCCAAAAAAGGAAAACAATCTTTAGACCATAAAACGAGGCTTAGCCTGAAGTCAGAGTAAACCGGGTAACAGTTAAAAATGGATCAGCATCACCACTCGACGCGTTTCGCTGTTCTTATATGGTTTTATCAAGAGCAGAATTTAACCTTTTTAGATATTTTTCTCCTATGTTACTTTCATAAACTCCTTTGTCAACAGGTTTCAATACGTTTTTTCTTTTTTTCCCTAAAAAAGAATGAGTAAAGTGGTATATTTTGTTATTCTTGCACTAATATCACTTTTACACATTCTTTACAAAATACAGCAATAGAGTGAAAAAAACTAGTTATTGATCAGCTTGGGACATCAACGGGATATTTAATATTTGCTTGAGAACTGTTGGTCAGGGATCTACAGCCCCCCAAGATGTTTCTAAACTATAACTCCCATGATTCTCTGGCCACGTATTGCCTTCAAAGAATTCGGGAAACTGTAGGCAGTAGACATCGTGGGCGGGGCAGAGTTTGAGATCCCTGCTTTAGGTTATTATTACACTTAACACCCTCATTAAATTGTCACTTAGAACGGTGGCACGGAATTGCGAACTGAAATTTCAATCACACGTATCTTTTTTCCCCCCAGAAAGAATATATATTATATTTTTAGTCTCGGCTGTAAAACAGTATGTTCTAAAAGTTGTATTTTACTTTCAACACTATTTGTCTGAACCCGCTGGAAGGTCTGAGAGAGACAAAGGATATAATATTATCACTAATACGGTATAACTGCTTCGATAATATTTCTTTGAAAAGATGATCAAATAAAAGAAAATGTTCTTTTCTGTGAATGTGTCTGACACATTTTATATGAGTCGCTGAAAAAGAAGCTCTGTGCACAATTGTGGCTCTTATGTTTCAGGTGCTAGCAATTTACATTGGATTTAAGATAAATGTTACTCAAGGGGTTATTCAGAGAGCACCGAAATGTCACTGATATGGTGCTCTCTCATTCCTTGCACTTCAAGGAATCAAATTCCCTGACCCTGCGATGAAGTCAGGGTCCCAGAAGTGCAGGGAACAGATATGAAAATCTGCCAAAAAAAATCACCCAAAATCCCCGAAAATCTGCCGACAATCCCCCAAAAACGCCACCGATATGATTTGAAACTTTGAATCGATACAAAATGCCACAGAAAACCTGCCGAACACATCCGGAAAAAGCTGACAATCCAATGAACATAGTGCCGACTACCTGTCGGAAAAAGCTGACAAGCCGCCGAACGGGGTAAATTTTTTAAAAAAAATGAACGTTTAAAATTTTAAACGCTGTTTGCAAAAAAACAGCTGGATGAAAATGTATTGAATTAACATATAAGGTCATATGAATAATAATTAAAAGGTCTGTTACAGAAGAAAATCACGCTATTTTAAAAAAAAAAGATTTTTTTTTTACCGAAATATTCCCCAAAAATGTCTAAAAGATCCTAAAAAAAAAAAAAAAAGAGACTTTTTGCTGCAGATTAAAAGAATAAATGGATCGAGATATTGAATAAAAATGAAAATATTTTTAACATTGAAACCTATGGGATTCGCCTGATTAAACTTGCCGAATGAAACCACCAAACATCAGGGCATTTCACTGATTATTATTATTATTCTTTATTTATAAAGCGCCAGCATATTCCGCAGCGCTGTACAATAAGCACAGTATAGACAGGGTTACAATACATTGAACAACATTTGACAAACAGTACAGGAGGAGATGAGGGCCCTATTCCCGTAGGAACTCACAATCTGGGAGGGTTGGGGTTGGAAACAGGAGGAGAGGACTGTAAGGTGAGAGTGATTGATGGTTGCGTCAGTGAGTTGGGTGGTAGGCTTCCCTAAATAGGAATGTTTTAGGGGAGCGTTTGAAGGAAGAGAAGTTAGGGGAAAGTCTGACAGTACGAGGGAGTGCGTTCCAGAGAGTGGGGGCTGCGCGTGAGAAATCCTGCAGTCTATCATGGGAAGAGGTGATGCGGGAGAAGCTAGGCGCAGGTCACTGTTTGACCTTAGGGAGCGGGCTGGGGTGTATTTGGTGATTAGTGAGGACAGGTAGTGGGGAGCTGAGTTAGTGAGGCTTTTGTAGGTAAGGATAAGGATTTTGAACTTAATTCTGCAGTGGATGGGGAGCCAGTGAAGGGATTCGCAGAGGGGAGCGGCAGAGACAGAGCGGCGGGTGAGGTGAATTAGCCTGGCGGAGGCGTTCAGGATGGATTGTAGGGGGGAGAGGCGGGACAGAGGGAGGCCAGATAAGAGATTATTGCAATAGTCGAGTCGGGAGATTACCAGGGCGTGTATGAGTTGTTTTGTGGTGACAGCGGTAAGAAATGGCCGAATTCTGGAAATATTACGCAGTTGGTATCGGCAGGAGGAGGAAAGAGACTTGATGTGGGGGATGAAGGAAAGAGCAGAGTCAAGTGTAACTCCAAGACAGCGAACTTGGTTTGATGGGTAGATGGTGATACCCTCCACCGTGATAGAGAAGTCAGGAGGTGGGGAGGCATTGGAGTGAGGAATAAGTAGGAGTTCAGTCTTTGACATGTTGATCTTTAGGTGGTGGGAGGCCATCCAGGAGGAGATGCCAGATAAACAGTCACTGACTTTTGAAAGGACAGGGGGAGAGAGATCAGGGGTAGAGAGGTAGATCTGAGTGTCATCAGCGTAGAGGTGGTAATTAAAGCCAAAGCTGTTGATGATTTTGCCCAGGGAGGAGGTGTAGATGTAAAAGAGCAGAGGACAAAGGACAGAGCCTTGAGGTACACCAACAGATAGAGGCAATGAAGAGGAGGAGTTTCCAGCAAAGGACACACAGAAGGACCTGTTGGATAAATAGGATTCGACCAAAGCGAGTGCAGTGTCACCGAGACCCAGAGAGTTGAGGGTCTGTAGAAGGAGGGGGTGGTCAACAGTGTCAAAAGCAGCCGAGAGGTCAAGCAGGATGAGAATAGAATAGTGGCCGTGTTTTTTAGCAGTTAGGAGGTCGTTGGTGACTTTGGTGAGGGCAGTTTCAGTTGAGTGTAGGGGACGGAAGCCAGATTGCAGGGGGTCAAGTAGGGAATTGGAGGACAGGAAGAGGGAGACTGATATTTCTCTGCTGTTCGGTTTTCTCTGTTACCATTGCTTCTCTATGGGGATTTCACTGCCATCGAACAGGCACTGTATTTTGCTGGCAATTCGTCAAAAATTGGCAAGCTGCCTGCTTTCTGAATAGCCGAATGGCCACGAAATTGCACCGTACGGGGAAATTCACTGTTTGGTGCAATTTTGGGGCCAGATCGGCTCTCTCTGAACAACCCTGTTAGTGCCTGGACGAGTACAGTGTTCTTAACTTTTCCTCAGGTCTAAACAATAAGGTCTAACCTCACTGTCAAGTTATAAAATGTTTTCAAATATTATTCTCAGCTCCGATAGACCACTGCCAGATTCCTCCTGTGACCCGTCTACAAATGGTAAGGTTTTGAAATGAACAGTGCAAATGCATCAGAATATTAAATTAAGCTAATGCTATATTTATATATATGATATATATTATTCATTGTTACACGTATCGTTACACATATACATATGAATTGCTCTCGAGATGATTCCTGCTCACTTAATATCTAGACTTTTGCGTGACTGTATGTGCCTGTTCTATTCTTAGCATTGTCATCTCAGTCTTTCATCCATCCGAAAAGATTCTCAGCAATGCTGCTTATACAAGGGATTGTATTTATTCAAACATGCAACAGGATGTACACTTATCGAGCTTTCATCAAGCCTTGAAGCTCATCCTTTCATGTACGTATGCATTTATTCCTTTATTTTGCTTGGAGAAAGGTACAGTACATTTAAGGGATTCTGAATATTTTTTGAAACAATTTTTTTATGCATTTAAGTTTTCTCACTAGAAATCAGTTTTAAATTAAGCAGGTACATTTATAGCACACGACGTCTAGGCAATCGAAGACCTAATTTTGTGTGTGTTTTTATTTATTAAAATAACAATAGCAATACTGATTAAAGATGTAAAAAGCTTGTGTGTCTTGTGTGAGAGGAAGGGAGTATATTTAAAAGGAAACAAAGAAGCAAAACAAGAGGACATAGTCTTAGATTAGAGGGGCAAAGGTTTAAAAGTAACATCAGGAAGCGTTATTTTACTGAGAGGGTGGTGGATACATGGAACAGCCTTCCAGTTGAAGTGGTAGAGGCCAAAACAGTAATTGAATTTAAGCAAGCATGGGATAGGCATAAGGCTATCCTAAACAAAAGATAAATCCAGGTAAAGTATCCATGTAATTGGGCAGACTAGATGGGCCGAAAGGTTCTTATCTGCCGACATTTTCTATGTTTCTGTTTCCTAGAATGATTGAATTTTCAAGGATGTTATACGTAATAACATGCCAAAAGAAGAATAAAACTGCTTGTTGGTATGGCAAGATTGGCTTGTTTATCTTATATTGCCAAGTCGCTGTTCATGTGGGATTAACCCCTTTCATTACCAAGCAATTTTTGTTGAATTTTTTTTGTTATAACATTTATTTTAAACACAGGATACAGCGATAATAATAAAATGTGGGGTAAAATAGAAAATTTGTTGTTCTGAGGGGTGCTGAACAAAATCCCGACAACCAGCTTTCCGAATGCCAACATCTCGACTGACAACTTCCTGACAGAACAAGTGCCCGACATACAAGTTCCCGACACAGAAAGCTCCCGGACAGCCAACTTCCCAACATTTAAATCCTGGACGGTTAGGGTTAGAGGGTTAGGGTGTTAGGGTTAGGGAGTTATGGTTAGGATAAGAGGGTGAGGGTAAGATGGTTAGGGTTAACCCTCAGGATTTTGGATGTCGGGAAGTTGGCCGTCAGGCACTTGGTCCATCGGGATATTTGATGTCGGGATGTTGGCCGCCTGGGACTTGTCTGTGTTGGGAACTTGGTATGTCGGGCACTTGTTCTGTTGGGAAGTTGGCTGTTGAGATATTGACATTTGGGAACCTAGTTGTCGGGATTTGGACCCAAACCTGCTCTGAGATAGTTAAAAATTAAAACAGTATGAATTTGCTCATTTTTGATTTCTCAGGTATTTGTTTATCCCATAACAGAATTATTGCTGGAATGAAAGATTCTGAACTGAGATGGGGGTCCTTTTATAGTTAAAAAGTTACATACATAGACTGAAAAAAAGACATGCGTCCATCGGGTTCAGCCTTTCACATATCACCTACTGCTGTTGATCCAAAAGAAGGCAAAAAACCCCAGTCTGAAACGCTTGCCAATATGCAACATACTGGGGAAAAAATTCCTTCTTGACCCCAGAATGGCGTCAGATTTCTCCTTTGATCAAGCATCTTTTACCAACATATAAAATATTATAACCCCCTAATATTAGATTTTTGCAAGAAGTCATCCAGTCATTGTTTAAAAGTCTGTACAGATTCTGACCCAACCACCTCAACAGGCAGAGAATTTCACAGCTTTTTTGTTCACAATGTAAAATAACCCTTCCTTTGTCTCTGACTGAATTTACTTTCATCCAGTCTAAATCGGAGACCTCGTGTCCTGTGCATATTGATGAATAGATTTCCAGACAATGCTTTATAAAGGAGCCGTATTTATTTATATGAAGTTATCTTACACAATTTCACACAGTGTCTGCATTATCAGCATACAGGCAGAAAATGGCCTTTGTGTCAGATCCAATAAATGTGATGCAGATAGATAATAAAATGGTCAGATCTCCTGCTTATGGGAAATTGTAGTGATCATAATGAGATTATCGCAATGCAGCTTCCAAAAAATACCAATACAAAATAAAACCAATATCTGTATGTTCTGCATAATGCCTGTGTATGGAAATGATAGTAGCACCTTATATCCATACTGTACTAGATTTCACTCATTATAACCCCCTGAATCTTATCGCTGTATAGCAGTGAGTGACCCCAAAGCTCTCCCTGTATTCTGCCCTCTCCCTGGCTCTTGTAATGCAATAGTAATGTGATTGAACTTTTTGTTACAATGAGGTTTGGGGTTGCCATAGGCATGTGTTTTATCTCTCACAGGATGCCTGGAGAGAGATAAAACAGTGGATTTTGTTTCACCGCAGGAAGCTCACTAATCTTGCTATAGCAAGGTATGAAAATTGGGATTTGATATGCTGATGTGATGAGTGCCTTTTAATATATTACAATGCAAAATCAAGATAACTCGATTTTGGTAGTGAACAGGTTAATAATATATTAGTAAAAATATCATTACGACATTACCGTGGTGTGTCTTGGTTAAATTTTCACAGGTGTTTTGTTTTGCTTATTTTAAATGAAAAACAAAATTGTTTCTTGTGTGTTGAGGCAGTAAATAACCTTTTCCGACGAGCAAAGCCCAGAAAACCAGTCTTGTTATTTTAGAAATGTAATCTATTACTCTACAAAGACATCCATCTATATGTTAGATTCCCTTTGAGATAAAAGCCTGTGCTTGGGAAAGATTTACATTGTGTACAGAGCAGAATACATGGATCATTTCGTTTCACAGAGCTCTAACCAGACATAGCTGAAGCCCTGCTTTTTGACAGTGAGCAGGACGCTTTTAAAAGGAGTTTCCTCTTAAATACGATTATGATATCACTATGGTATCCAAGTGGATATTCACCTTGAGATTGAAAAGGTAAAAGGGTTATCCAACAAATGCCGAACTTGCCACTGAAGGGCACCGAACTGTGAATTTCACAGTATGGTGCAATTTCATGGCATTTCGTCTATTTAGAAAGCTGTCAATTCACCAAATGCTCCTGGCACATTGACAGTGAAATACGATGCAGTTCACCACACTTAGACAATCTTCGGTGGCAGCGAGATTGTCCCATAGAGAAGTAATGGTTAATCTATTCAGAGGGCGCCAAACTGCACCGAAGAGTCAGTGAAATGCCCAGATTTTCAGTGATTCAGTTCGACAAGTTTAAACAGGCGAATTCCATAGGATTAAATGTAAAACAATATTAACGTTTTTATATTTTTTATTCAACCATTTATTATTTTTCCTTTTAAGCAAAAAAAAAAGTCTTTTTAGTTATTTTATTTTTTTGGATCTTTTTGGATTTTTTAGGTGAAATTTTTTATTCCAAAATTTTTTTTATAGCCGTTTTTTTATTTTGTAAAAGACCCTTTTCATTATTTTTTAGGGCCTTTTTTATTATTTCCACACATTTTCATACATTTTTATTGTTTTAAACACTTTTTAAAGAAGAGCAGAGTTCCATTTTTTTTCCCTGCAGTTTGCCGGCATTCAGCGGTCAGTTCAGCTCTCTTCGGTTGCGTTCGGTGGTCTGTTCGGCAGTCTTTGGCGGCGATCGGTGAGCTGATTGAAGGTCTTTGGTGGTGTTCAGCGGTCTGGTCAGCAGCAATCTTCGGTGTCGCCACGTTCAGTGCACTTCAGGGACCCTGCTGTGAATAGTGACTTCCCTGCTGGGTCGGCAAACTGGAAGAGCCAAAGCGCTCGAGCGAGAAAGCACTGAAATGTCTAGATAACCTCCTAAATGTTTGTTAACGTGTGTATGCATGTAGAGTAAACAGGCTTTCTTCATTTTGTGAATTCAATCAATACAGTTTCATAACAACTAATTGTAAGTCAATAAAAGGCAACAAAATGTCAATTTGTTTAAAAGAAGAGTCAATATTCTAAGAGTATTTATGTGTAGTGTGAATGACTATATGTATATGTAAGCATTTGTATGTGTAAGTATGTACATGCTTTGCATTTCTGTTGGTTTGTGGATGTGGGTCAATATGTATATATTGACCCAAAACCCACAAAGAAATGCATTATATGTACATCAGGGATCTCAAACTCCGGTCACCCAGAATTATTGGAATTCAACAGATGATTAAAGAATCATGGGAGTTGTTGTTGTTCAGAAACAACTGGGGGCAGAGTCTGAGATCCCGATGTACATGATATATATACAAATTAGACATGTGCATTCGTTTTAGTACTAAAACGATTTAGTCAGAATTTTGGGATAATTTAGTTTTAGTATGACTCAAGAGATACGAAACTGCTCAGTACAAGAAACGAAAGAAACTAAAATAAAATGCACTACATTTTAGTTTCAGTCCTTTTTGTAATATTACATTGATGAGTGAAGGAGACCAGCAATGAAGAGCGCAATATCACAAAGCTACAGAAAATGTTTGCATGCGTAATCCTTCCCGACCCCTACCCGAAAATCTGACAGTGATAGAGCTCCAGAATACTCACTCGCAGCACAGACAGCCAGCACAGGAGAGGAAACCTTTACTTAACCCTTGCATGTCTATGAGGCAGACAAGATGATAAAAGCAGCTGGAAAAGGAAAACATTCAAATAAATCACACTGAAAGCTAATGACAGAGGAGGGCTGGATAGTAAAAACCCCTTTATAACAAGCAGCGCTGGGAGAAAAGAGGGACTTTATAAAACGTGTGTTATCTCCCCTCCCGCTCTGCATAATAGGGGCTTAGGTCTGATACATTTTACATTATCCAGGAGCACTATCCCCCTTTCCTCATCTATAATACACGTTTTATATAAAGTCCCTCTCCTCTCCCAGTGCTGCTTGTTATAAAGTTTTTTTTTTACGTCTGATACATTTAGCATCCAGCTCTCACAGTTACTCTGTCATTATGAGCCTTCAGTGTGATTTATTTGAATGTTTTCCCTAGATTTAAAGTACTTTATTTTATTATAAAAATAAATTTTCACCGGTCATCTCTTCTCTGAGCTTTCAGACCGATTTACGTTAATATTTTCCCTCTCCCCTACTTTTATATTCCTGTGTCTCCCCCACAGAGATACAAAGTTTAAGTAAAAGTTCTCAACTACTGTGCTGGATAAGCATTGCATTCCGAAGTTCTGCACCCTCCACATGCCAATGCAGTAGGATGTTCTATACAGAGAGGGGCATTAATTAATGCAGGAGGATGTTCTATACATTATACAGAGAGGGTTATTAATGCAGGAGGATGTTATATAAATTATACAGAGAAAAGTATAAATTGAGGAGGATGTTCTATACAGAGAGGGACATTAATTAATTCAGGAGGATGTTCTATACGTTATACAGAGAGGGGTATTAATTATTACAGGTGGATGTTCTATAAATTATACAGAGAGGGGTATTAATTATTACAGGTGGATGTTCTATAAATTATACAGAGGAGCCTTTTTTTTTAGCCCTTTAAATCCAGTGGCTGTGAGCGCCGAGATCGGCAGCTTGTTATATTATCTCTCTGTACAATGTATCAGGCTCAGCTGTTACAGTAACTGACTGTAACAGCGCTCAGAGTTTCAGTAAAACAAGGAAATGATATTGTTCTAACCTCTTATATATAAAAATATTATTTACTAGTTTTACGGAAACTCTGAGCGCTGTAATGAGCAGCAGTCAGTTACTGTAACAGCTTTAACTGACACATTGTGCTGAGAGTGAGAGATACTGTAACAAGCAGCGATCTCAGCCCTCTGAGGAGCCACTACAATAGTAATTGTATCTACTGGTTTTCGGATGAATGAAATTAGTTTTCATACTAAAGAACTGAAAACGAATTTCTTTAGGAACTAAATAAATTGCATTTTAGGACTAATCCATTAGTTCAAAACGAAATTGTGTGCTGTGCACATGTCTAATACAAATATATATATATATACTATAAAAAACCACCGAACATCAGAGCATTTCACTGACATTTCTCTGCTGTTCGGTGTTCTGTGAGTAGATTAACCATTGCTTCTCTATGGGGATTTCACTGTGTTTTGCTTGCAATTCACCAACATTTGGCGAAGTGTCTGCTTTCTGAGTAGCCGAATGGCCACAAAACTTATATATGAAATTCAACCTCCCTAAACAGGGTAGGGTACCATATAAAGGTCCTTCAAGAAAAAAATATAATGGCACCAGGTGGTGAAAAGGTTAAATCTGATGAAAAAAAATCATACATAAAGCAATAATAAAGTCTGCAGAAAACTCAAAATTGCACTAAAGATATTCACATGAGTTTACATCCATACCCCCACAGCACAATTTGAGGAGGGGGTAGACCAGTGAGAATGCCCAGACAAAAACGTTGTTGGAAATTACTGGAGAAAGGTATCAGCAGTTAGAGTATTAAAACTCAAGAAGAATTAACTGAGACCAATGGTAGACCATGCACACAAAAAACAACTGTTAAAATCCCCCCATCTCGATGCGTTTCGCCGCTCAGCAAATGCGGCTTTATCAAGAGATGTCTTCACTCACCCAACTCGTCCTTAAATAGAGGCAAATTCTCTTTCTAGACTAGGTCTCAGTTAATTACTTTTGCCCCTAATCAATGAGGGCGTCGCTAGGTGTGATATATCGTATGGCTTGTATGGCTAATGAAGCCTGCCTGGATGTTCAATCTTGAGTTTTAATACTCTAACTGCTGATACCTTTCTCCAGTAATTTCTACCCAAGAACGTTTTTGTCTGGACATTCTCACTGGTTGTCAAGAGTCTCTTGGTTGAACCTCAATATGCAGGGTTGGTTGGCGAAGTACAATATCGGCAGGCAAATCTCGTGGTCGGTAAATCAGGCAAAGAGTCAATGAAGGGAGTCAAAGGTTAGGTACTGAAGATCTATGAAGAAGGGTCAGGTCCCAGATAGGAACTATGGAGCTTGCTTGTGTCTATAGGAAGGCTAGACAACAACTAAGCAATGATATGATTGTGTTACTGGTTTATATAGTCAGAGCCCGCCTCCTTGGTCCACCCCCTCTGGAGGTGGAGTGTGACTCAGGAGACAGGGAACCCCAGTCAATCATGCTGAGGTCATAGACTCATGGCCCAGCCTCCCAGCCGCTGTCATCACCTCCCTGTCCAATCCCTGTGGGGGACCTCCCCAAACAGAGGTGGAGCAGGGCCTGGTTGCTGTGCTGTGGAAACCACATTGTATCCTGTTCCTTCTACCGACACTGGGGCTGTGTCTCCCAGTCAGCATCTTCCCCCTCCATGTGGTTCCATGAGGTGAGTCCTGACACTGGTCTACCCCCTCCTCAAATTGTGCTGTGGGGGTATGGATGTAAACTCATGTGAACACCTTTAGTACCATTTTGAGTTTTCTGTAGGCTTTATTATTGCTTTATGTATGATTTTTTCATCAGACTTAACCTTTTCACCACCTGGTGCCATTATATATTTTTCTCGAAGGACCTTTATATGGTACCCTACCCTGTTTAGGGAGGTTGAATTTCATATATATGTTTTTTATAAAATTGTGATTATAATGTATTTGTCTAATAAAGTGTGATATAGGTAGCTGGTATCTACCCCTATTTTTTCTCAAAGCTTAGCAAAACAGAAACTTTCCATAATCAAAATAGGCAATTGGCATCTCCATGACTTACATTCCATAATAAAACATAAAGGGACCTGCAATGTGGTACTGACACTTCACATATTGTGCGCCTGTGAACTATTACATAAGAAACAAATATTAAATAACCAAACAACAACGTGTCAGCACAGAAAAAAAGATTTGTTTGATTTGACAATGATCTTTTTTTATCATGAAACAGGACAGAATGATTCATTCCATGCTGCACCCAACACCACATTTTTAATTCATATGCAATCGTGCTAAATAAATAAATCTTCCAAGCTGGTTTTCACGCTATAGATCATCCGACCTTACAGCATCATTACAGAGCTTTGCCCGGACCAGGAACTTCATCAGTCCTTCAAGAGCTCCCGATTTTGGTCTGTGGAGTCTCAGCTTCTCATATAAATTCCTGGAATGCAGGAGACTTTGATATGGAATACAGTAGTTGGCAAAAGCATTCAATACATAATATCAAATTGAAAGATTCACTGCATTCCAGACTGCAGATGCACCAAGGCTGACAGCTTTGCTGCTGCTCTAGCATCTTCACAGAGCTTGTCAAGAGAGGTGGACATGTGATGGATGGGTGAACACCATTCAAAGGAGAAGGGTGCACAATAATCATTCTTTGACATATGGAACTGAAGAGTTCTTCACAGTTCTGAAGTTCTAAGTTAGGATAGATTCATTAAAACTCTTGGCTAGGCCTGGAAAGGAGCTAAAAGGAATCTCAGTGACTGCTCAGCTTGAAAAATGAGGGATTCCATAAGAATTGGTACAATGATTGAGTGATGAGAAGGTCTCTTCATTCTAATTATAGGTGCTTGACCTCTCAGCTGAGTTTGAGGTCTTAGCCTTGGATTAGAGGCAAGATTCAGTGGTGTTAGTGTCATGTTCTCACCGACAGACCCAGTTAGGCAATTGTCCTCCGCTTACAAATGCCAAAGAGATCCACAGCCCACCACTGCTGCAGAATGAAATAACATAAATAAAACCTCATTTAAATAAATAAAAATAAGAGGTTTAATTAACCCCTTCAATACCAAGTGTTTAAAAAAACACATCAGGAACCATAAAAACCAAAACCTACACCAGAAAGACATCAGCAACCATTGGATATTTGGAAAATCATTTTTAATTATACAGTAAGAAATATTTGGGAGTATTCCTAATGAATTAATTACTGTAATAACCTATTTGGCATTCAGAAGTCCCCATCTACTGGCCAAAAGGAGTCACTGCACTTCAGAGCTCAGTGTAGGATCACCTGGGAAGTTGTCCGTTAAAGACATTCTCCAGCTGGTTTTAAAAAGTGTTAGCACCTCAGGCATCATTCCCACAGAGATAGAACTTTAGGGGGAGCTCCTGGGGCCAAAATTTTAAAGTAATTAATTTGCATCAAATAAATTTAATTTGCAATGATACAGTATAGCCCAATATGGTTACACTATCATGATAGTGAAGGGGTTAGTATCGCTTGCTACTATTACTCTTTTTTTCCCGAATAATGTTTATGATTTCACCACTGTGCAGGGGTTACAGAAAAAGCAGTATCTTTGTAACATACTCAAAGCAAAGAAAATAAGAGGCCATGGTGCTTTTAGGGGTCTCGGTTATTCTTTTTTTAATGGAACGGTAAATAGCCTTTAGGGATTCCCGTAACATACAGTGAATTCAAATATTTATATACACAATATTCCTTTATGTTGTCATCACAAACAAAATGCTATTTTAATATACATAAAATAGTGGGTGTTTAAATGGCTTGTTATAATTCTAGTGAACACCCAAGCAAAGCCATTAGTTAATAATTCTACAGCTTACCCAAATATAATGTCCGTCTGAACAGTAATTCAGGACAGCACAGGGCCAATAGACTTCTAATAAGCTGTCGAGTGATTATAAAGAAAATAGTTCTATTATGTCCTTTGGCACTATCCTGAGCACACATATCACAGGTTTTTTGTGTTTCTTTTCAGTTCTGTTCAGCTGCTTTCACCAGGAAACAATACAGATGGCCTTTTAGAAACAAAGCCATTTGTCTTCGGCATTAAATAATTGGTTTTAACAACTAGAATAGTGGGTAATTCATCAGTTTCATCCCTACTCAGTAGCATATACCTGGGAATAGCTTGAACAGCTCAGAGAGAGCCTGACTCATGAATAAGCTTTTCAGTTCCATAGACGGAATCGGGGATGAGTGAAAGCTCTCACCCAAGTGGTGGAACAGGAGAATTTGGCTGCTTTCACCAACTTTGGTATCTCCATTTAAAAAAAAAGGGGGGGGGAGTTGGCATATGTCTCCATTGGGAATTCCCAAAAATAAGATGTGTTTCAGAAAAAGAATGATATATCTAAAAAATGGTGTAAACTTAAAAGTGGACACCACCAACTGAAGAAGCGGCTTCGATCCGCAAAACACGTTTGGTACTTTGTTTTACAATATTTTATTGTTTTATCATTTGTTTGTTGCTATTTTAAGCTGTTATTTGGAATAAATCATTTTAAACCACCTTTGGTGAACAATTTTTCTGTAAACTTTACTGGTAGCTGATGAGGCTACCACCCTCAAAGAGGAGTTATATATTCCAAAGATCACTCCAAAGACCTGACAGATCCATCAACGAATGAAGAGCAGGATATCTGGACCCCCTGGTGAAGACAGATTCCAGACCTGGACTGACGGATTACTACAACCATCCCTCCACGCAGCAAAGGGAGATCTGGCGCTCCCTTCAAAGTACCGTCAGTTGCCTACACATCTGTGTCTGACTTGAGACACCAACCCTTGTGAGTGCATCCTTCCTTATTAATTTTATCTGTTTAAAACATATTACACTATGGCTTGCCTGTATGTTTATCTTTGAGGTTTATCTGAGATATTGATAGACACAAAGACAAAATAGACACACATAGTGACAAAGACACTGACAGAGACAAACACAGAAACACAATACACAAAGAATCACACATTCACAAAGACACATGCCAGAAAACATAAATATTTTGGACAAATTACATGTGTGTTGTCTGTGTGTGATAACTGCAAGTGCCTGTGATGTATGTAATATGTGTTTCACGTATGTAATGCGTTTGGTGTGACATGTGTGATGCGTTTGTGATGTGTCTGTCATTGGAGCAATTTGTCTGCAATGTGTGTGTGAGACATGTCATGTACTGTCTGTCTGTAAGGTGTGTTATGTATGTAATGTGTGTGTATACAGTCATGGCCGAAATTGTTGGCACCCCAGACATTTTTCCAGAAAATCAAGTATTTCTCACAGAAAAGTATTGCAGTAACACATGTTTTGCTATACACATGTTTATTCCCTTTGTGTGTATTGGAACAAAACAAAAAAAGGGAGGAAAAAAAAGCAAATTGGACATAATGTCACATAAAACTCCAAAAATGGGCTGGACAAAATTCTTGGCACCCTTAACTTAATATTTGGTTGCACACCCTTTGAAAAAAATAACTGAAATCAGTTGCTTCCTATAACCATCAATAAGCTTCTTACACCTCTCACCTGGAATTATGGACCACTCTTCCTTTGCAAACTGCTCCAGGTCTCTCTTATTGGAAGGGCACCTTTTCCCAACAGCAATTTTAAGATCTCTCCACAGGTGTTCAATGGGTTTTAGATCTGGACTCATTGCTGGCCACTTCAGAACTCTCCAGCGCTTTGTTGCTATCCATTTCTGGGTGCTTTTTGACGTATGTTTGGGGTCATTGTCCTGCTGGAAGACCCAAGATCTCGGACGCAAACCCAGCTTTCTGACACTAGGCTCTACAGTGCGACCCAAAATCCTTTGGTAATCCTCAGATTTCATGATGCCTTGCACACATTCAAGGCACCCAGTGCCAGAGGCAGCAAAACAACCCCAAAACATCATTGAACCTCCACCATATGTCACTGTAGGTGCTGTGTTCTTTTCTTTGTAGGCCTCATTCCGTTTTTGGTAAACAGTAGAATGTTGTGCTTTACCAAAAAGCTCTATCTTAGTCTCATCTGTCCACAAGACGTTTTCCCAGAAGGATTTTGGCTTACTCAAGTACATTTTGGCAAACCGTAGTCTTGCTTTTTTATCTCTCTGTGTCAGCAGTGGAGTCCTCCTGGGTCTCCTGCCATAGCGTTTCATTTCATTTAAATGTCGACAGATAGTTCGTGCTGACACTGATGCTCCCTGAGCCTGCAAGACAGCTTGAATTTCTTTGGAACTTGTTTGGGGGCGCTTATCTACCATTCGAACTATCCTGCATTGCAAACTTTCATCAATTTTTCTCTTTCGTCCACGCCCGCCCAGAGAGATTAGCTACAGTGCCATGGGTTGAAAACTTCTTGATAATGTTGCACACTGTGGACAAAGGCAAATCTAGATCTCTGGAGATGGACTTGTAACCTTGAGATGATTGATATTTTTCCACAATTTTGGTTCTCAAGTCCTCAGACAGTTCTCTTCTCCTCTTTCTGTTGTCCATGCTTAGTGTGGCACACACAGACACACAATGCAAAGACTAAGTGAACTTCTCTCCTTTTAATCTGCTTTCAGGTGTGATTTTTATATTGCCCACACCTGTTACTTGCCCCAGGTGAGTTTCACATGCTTGAAACAATCTTATTTATCCACAATTTTGAAAGGGTGCCAAGAATTTTGTCCAGCCCATTTTTAGAGTTTTGTGTGACATTATGTCCAATTTGCTTTTTTTCCCTCCTTTTTTTGTTTTGCTCCAATACACACAAAGGGAATAAACATGTGTATAGCAAAACATGCGTTACTGCAATATTTTTTTGTGAGAAATACTTGATTTTCTGGAAAAATGTCTGGGGTGCCAACAATTTCTGCCATGACTGTATAGTGTGCGTGTATAACGTGTGTTTTAGTCGGTGTTTTGGTCACTGTCTTTACCATTGTCTGTGTTTCTCTGTCAGTATCTTCATGTCTGTCAGTGTCTGTCACTACCTCTGCCATTGTTTTTGTCGTTTTCTGTGTGCCTCTGTCAGTGTCCCTCAATCTCTGTAAACCTTTTGGCATAGTTGCTGTAAACACCTACCTTTGGATTTTCCATGCAAAGTAGGACGTCTGCTCTTCTTTGAATTAAAGATTATGGAAGAGACGTTCACAGCTTAAAATTTCTCAGGCAAATCACTGGTGCGTGTCTTTCAGAGACCTATTATGTGCTACACACCAAATGATCTCAAAACCTAGAAATAAATCCAGTGTTTTTTTGTTGTACAGGAAAACAAGTCTTGTCTCTGCAATGTTACTATAGAAGAATTCCATTCACATGTAAACCTCATACCAGTGATATAAAAAATCCTATATTAAAAACAATCTTGAGGAAACGTCATGTGTCATGTCGCGAGGGACACTAACATCATGGGTACACATTGATTTTATGCCATGCGAGATGACAGCCTCGGGTTAATAATATGCAGACACAATCTATAAACTGAAACAGTCACTCAAAAATGGAGGCGTTCTGCTTCAATGATTCAGCATCTAAAATATTGCAAAAGGAAGACCAAGACCAGGGAATGTCTAATTAGTTGGGAAGAAAATGCAACTTATTATTATTATTATTATTATAGTACTTTATTTATAAATTGGAAATTTTTCCGCATTGCTGAACAATGAGCCCAATATAGACAGGGTTACAATACATTGAACAACATTTTGAAAAACCAGTACAGGAGGAAATGAGGGCCCTATTCCTATGGAAACTTACAATCTAGAAGTTGGGGGTGGAAACAGGAGAGGGCTGAGAGGTGAGAGTGATGGACTGGCTGGGGCAGTGAGGTGTATTAGTGAGACCGGTTGTAGGCTTGTCTGAATATGAATGTCCTAAGGGAGAGTTTGAAATTGGGGAAACTAGGGGAATGTCTGACCGTACCAAGGAGAGCATTCCAGAGGATGGGGGCTGCGTGTGTGAAAACATGTAGTCTATCATGGGAAGAGGTGATGCAGCGAGAAGCTAGGTGCAGGTCATTGTTTGACCTTAGGGAGCGGGCTGGGGTGTATTTGGTGATTAGTGAGGAGAGGTAGTGGGGAGCTGAGTTAGTGAGAGCTTTGTAGGTCAGGGTAAGGATTTTGAATTTATTTCTGCAGTGGATGAGGAGCCAGTGAAGGGACTCACAGAGAGGATAGAGAGACAGAGCGGCGGGTGAGGTGGATGAGCCTGGCAGAGGCATTCAGAATGGATTGTAATTAAATAGTCAAGTTGGGACATCCCCAAGTGGCATCCTAAGTGGACGTTTAGAGTTGATTTCCTGGAGTTTTATCCATGATGCCATCCACCATCATGATCCCTAATTCCTGTGTCTCCTCTCTCCACAGGTAAGACTCTATCACCCAGTATCCACAGACACCCACATCTCAACTGATCCCCTGCATACTTTTGCTGGTAAGACTCTATCACCCAGTATCCACAGACACCCACATCTCAACTGATCCCCTGCATACTTTTGCTGGTAAGACTCTATCACCAGTATCCACAGACACCCACATCTCAACTGATCCCCTGCATACTTTTGCTGGTAAGACTCTATCACCCAGTATCCACAGACACCCATATCTCAACTGATCCCCTGCATACTTTTGCTGGTAAGACTCTATCACCCAGTATCCACAGACACCCACATCTCAACTGATCCCCTGCATACTTTTACTGGTAAGACTCTATCACCCAGTATCCACAGACACACACATCTCAACTGATCCCCTGCATACTTTTGCTGGTAAGACCCCCATCACCCAGTATTTGCAGGCACCCACATTGTAACGTTACCTTGGTCTCTTTTTTTAAAATTTATTTTTGTCTCCTTTCTCCACCATTTGCTTTGCTAATTAGCATGTGAATCTCCTGCCCTATTGACACAGTCCATCTAGTATCAGGTGTTTACCTTTTAACTGCCTGAATGCAATTAGTCTGCCCTATATAACAGCTAAAACTGGCTCCATTTGAGCCGTGGCTCTTGTGACATCCCCAAGTGGCATCCTAAGTGGACGTTTAGAGTTGATTTCCTGGAGTTGCGGGACTGGAGGAAGGAACTGCAAGGCCCACTTTTTACTCTGGGTAAACGCACATCTACAGTATATCATGCTTTCTCTCACGCTTCTACTCTTCACTTCTACCTTTCTCCTTAAATGGAACGCCTGCCCCTCTACCACCGACCCCTACACTATCTACATCTCTCCCTCCCTCTTTTCGTCCCACATGATGGCCTCACATGAGCTCCTTTGTTTCCTCAGAACATGGTCTCCCTCTAACTCTCGTGCTGCCAATCACTCCCACTCACACAAATCCCATTCCCACCTTCTCTTTCTCACCCTCCTGCTGTTACTCTATGCAGGTGACATATCCCCTAACCCTGGCCCCACCACACATCCAATACTTCCCTCTCATCCTATCTCCATCACACAGAAATCACCTCCCTGCAAGCCCAGCAACCTCATTCCCATAATCCCTCAGCGCCTGTCCTCTTTCTCCTGCGCCCTCTGGAACACTCGCTCTGTGTGCAACAAACTCACAGCAATCCATGACCTCTTCCTTTCAAACTCCTTCAACCTCCTAGCTTTAACTGAAACCTGGCTAACTCCCTCTGACACGGCCTCCGTTGCTGCTCTCTCACATGGCGGTCTACACTTGAGCCATACCCCCAGACCGGGTGAGAGAAATGGTGGCGGGGTCGGAATCCTGCTCTCTCCCACCTGCACCTACCAGCATCTCCTTCCACCCCCATCCCTCTCCTTCTCCTCCTTCGAGACACACTGCATCCGCCTGTTCTCTCCCCTGGCTCTCAGGGTGGCAGTCATCTACCGCCCACCGGGACCAACCTCCCAGTTCTTTGACCACTTTGCTACCTGGCTTTCTCACTTCCTGTCTTCTAATCTGCCATGCCTAATTCTCGGGGACTTCAACATTCCCATTGATGATCCTTCCGCCCCTGCTGCCTCCAAACTTCTTTCACTCACGTCCTCCCTTGGACTCACACAATCCTCCCTCCTCCCTACCCACCGCGATGGTCACGCTATTGACCTTGTCTTTTCCAACCTCTGCTCCATTTCTGAGTTCAACTGTTGCCCTTTCCCCATCTCTGACCACCACCTTCTCTTTTTCAACCTATCTGGACTTCATAAACACCCTGCTCCCCCACCCCGCACACACACTTGCAGAAATCTACATGCTGTGGATCCCCATCAATTCTCCAATCTACTTCACCACCTCCCTCACACCTCATCCTTCACCTGCCCTGATGCTGCCACTAATCACTACAACACTACTCTTATCTCTGCTCTAGACACTCTTGCTTCTCTTCAACTCTGTAAGGCCCCACGCCACCAGCTTCAGCCCTGGCACACCCTCCAAACTCGCTACCTGCAAAGATGCTCCCGCACTGCAGAGCGTGCCTGGAGGAAATCCCGCTCTGAAGCTGATTTTGTTCACTTCAAGTTTATTCTCCGGTCATACACCTCTGCCCTCCACTTGGCCAAACAATCCTTCTTCTCATCTCTTATATCTACACTGTCCTCCAACCCTAAACGGCTCTGGTCCACCTTCAACACCCTCCTCTACCCACCCGCACCTCCCCCCTCAGCTGCCTTCAGCGCTCAAGACCTGGCAGACTACTTCCTCAGTAAAACTCTAACTATCAGAAGCAACATCCCAACACAAGATAGTTATCTGCCACCTCCACTCCCAGAGGTCCCCTCTGTCACCCTCTGCCGCTTCCTCCCAGCCACTGAGGAGGAAGTCAATTCCTTATTGTCCTCCTCACATCTCACCACGTGCCCGCTCGACCCCATTCCCTCACATCTAATTCCTCCCCTCTCCTCCTCCCTCACCCCTGCTCTCACACACATCTTCAACCTATCTCTCTCCACTGGCTCCAATCCATCCGCCTTCAAACACGTGCTAGTTACCCCTTTACTAAAGAAACCATCCCTCGATCCCAACTCTCCATCCAACTACCGCCCTGTATCCCTGCTTCCCTTTACCTCTAAGCTCTTAGAAAAACTAGTCTTCAACCACCTCTCCCTCTTCCTGTCCTCCAATTCCCTACTTCACCCCCTGCAATCTGGCTTCCGTCCCCTACACTCAACTGAAACTGCCCTCACCAAAGTCACCAACGACCTCCTAACTGCTAAAAAACACGGCCACTATTCTATTCTCATCCTGCTTGACCTCTCGGCTGCTTTTGACACTGTTGACCACCCCCTCCTTCTACAGACCCTCAACTCTCTGGGTCTCGGTGACACTGCACTTGCTTGGGTTGACTCCTATTTATCCAACAGGTCCTTCTGTGTGTCCTTTGCTGGTAACTCCTCCTCTTCATTGCCTCTATCTGTTGGTGTACCTCAAGGCTCTGTCCTTGGTCCTCTGCTCTTTTCCATCTACACCTCCTCCCTGGGCAAAATCATCAACAGCTTTGGCTTTAATTACCACCTCTACGCTGATGACACTCAGATCTACCTCTCTACCCCTGATCTCTCTCCCCCTGTCTTTCCAAAGTCAGTGACTGTTTATCTGGCATCTCCTCCTGGATGGCCTCCCACCACCTAAAGATCAACATGTCAAAGACTGAGCTCCTACTTATTCCTCCCTCCAATGCCTCCCCACCTCCTGTCTTCTCTATCATGGTGGAGGGTATCACCATCTCCCCATCAAACCAAGTTCGCTGTCTTGGAGTTACACTTGACTCTGCTCTTTCCTTCATCCCCCACATCAAGTCTCTTTCCTCCTCCTGCCGATACCAACTGCGTAATATTTCCAGAATTCGGCCATTTCTTACCGCTGTCACCACAAAACAACTCATACACGCCCTGGTAATCTCCCGACTCGACTATTGCAATAATCTCTTATCTGGCCTCCCTCTGTCCCGCCTCTCCCCCTACAATCCATCCTGAACGCCTCCGCCAGGCTAATTCACCTCACCCGCTGCTCTGTCTCTGCCGCTCCCCTCTGCGAGTCCCTTCACTGGCTCCCCATCCACTGCAGAATTAAGTTCAAAAGCCTTATCCTTAACTACAAAACCCTCACTAACTCAGCTCCCCACTACCTGTCCTCACTAATCACCAAATACACCCCAGCCCGCTCCCTAAGGTCAAACAGTGACCTGCGCCTAGCTTCTCCCCGCATCACCTCTTCCCATGATAGACTGCAGGATTTCTCACGCGCAGCCCCCACTCTCTGGAACGCTCTCCCCCGTAATGTCAGACTTTCCCCTAACTTCTCTTCCTTCAAACGCTCCCTTAAAACGTTCCTATTTAGGGAAGCCTACCACCCAACTCACTGACGCAACCATCAATCACTCTCACCTTACAGTCCTCTCCTCCTGTTTCCAACCCCAACCCTCCTAGATTGTGAGTTCCTACGGGAATAGGGCCCTCATCTCCTCCTGTACTGTTTGTCAAATGTTGTTCAATGTATTGTAACCCTGTCTATACTATGCCTATTGTACAGCGCTGCGGAATATGCTGGCGCTTTATAAATAAATAATAATAATAATAATACATGGGTGTGGATGAGTTGTTTTGTGGTATCAGCATTTCCGAGTTCTGGAAATATTATGTAATTTTGTTTTATTTTTTTTTGAGAAAGGATTTTACCAGGAAGGGTACATTGAGATTTCTCTCGTTTTCAAGTATGTCCTGGGTAGCCGCAGGAGGAGGAAAGAGACTGGATGTGATGGATGAAGGAAGAGCAGAATTCACTGTAACTCCGAGACAGTGTACCTAGTTTGAAGGGGAGTTAGTGATACCATTGACCATGATAGAGAAGTCAGAAGGTGGGCGGCATTAGAGGGAGGAATTAGTAGGAGCTCAGTCTTGAACGTGTTAATCGTTAGGTGGTGAGAGGCCCTCCAGGAGGAAATGCCAGATGAACAGTCGCAGACTTTGGAAAGGACAGGAGGAGAGAGATCAGGGGTGGAGAGGTAGATCTTAGTATCATCAGCATAGAGTAGGTAATTAATGCCAAAGCTGTTAATGATTTCACCCAAGGAGGTGGTGTAGATAGAGAAGAGCAGAGGACCTAAGACAGAACCTTGAGGTATAACAACTGATAAAGGCATTGAAGAGAGGGAGTTACCAGCAAATGATACAGAGAAGGATCTGTTAGACAGATAAGAGTCAATCCAAGTGAGCGCAATGTCACAGAGACTGAGAGAGCCAAGAGTCTGTAGAAGGAGGGGTGATTGACATTGTCTGAAGCAGCTGAGAGTTCAAGCAGGATGAGAATAGAATAGTGTTGGTAAGAGCAAACATTGCCTGGATACAAGAAATAATTATTTTAATAGAAAATATTTACTCGTTATCATTTAATCATATACATACATATACAACTACATACATAAGCAGTAATATCTATCTATATATCTATTCACATATCTATTCACATATCTATCTATCCATCTCTCCACATATCTATCTATCTTTCTATCTATTCTCATATTCAAATAACGTCTTCTGTACTTATCTTGATGAAGGGAATTATTATTCCACGTTTGCCACAAGCTGGGTTTACAGCCCAAGTAAAGCACTTTGACATAATAATAATTCAGGGACCACTCTAAAAGAACAAAACAAAAACCCACAGGGCAATATTGCACATTGTTTTTTCATTATTGTTCTTTTTGTTTTGTATGTGTTTTTATATTGCAATATGTGTTTTTGTGTTGTCCTTTTAGAGTGGTCCCTGTATTATTATTACATTGTTGTTATATATTGTGGATGAAGAATAAAGGAGCCATCCTTCAGGGATTCACACTCTAAGATACTATAAAGTATAAATATCATTTTTTTCCATTTAATTCTTACAATCGATGTGGTTAAAGTCAAGTAAAGCTCTTCCCTGCGCAACCTTACTGTAAATTGACTTCTCTTATCCTTCGTATATGTTAATTTGTACCTACAAATAGAAGTGCAAGCTATTTCCAGGTGCTTGGGCTTCTATTTGGGAGACAGTATTTTGCTAAGAAATACCAATTCCCAAAATCTGGTGTTAAGTGATTCTGCATTTGTAAAATCACCTAATACATTGACCGAGCCCCCTTAAAAATCCTATACTTTTGCTCATCGTATGGTGGAGAGGGCAGCGCGATCAGCAGAGCACAATAAGATTGGGAATACATAGTCCTTAGTCTCCCTCCACAATTACTTTTCAGCACTGCACAATCTCATGAGAGTGAGCTTTCGCAGAGCTCGTGTCCAGGACGTGCAGGGCTCCATGTTTTACTATGGACTCCAACAGGAAAAACCTGCGGCAATGCTAAATGCCACTGCTGGTATCGAGCTGTCCTGTGATTCATTCTGGGTTCAGACATTAACAAAGTGCCTACCCTGGAATTGCTGCACTAGTTCAGAAATGGTAACTAAAATCTGCAGGAATAGATTTTCTTACTTATCGTCTCCATTTTATCATTTGCTGTGGAATAGGGGCCAAGGTTTCTTACTCTTTGTGTATTTTTGGCCCCTGGGGTGGAGAATTCTGAAGAGCAGCATAGGCCAATTCTCCTCCACACTGTCAGAGTGGATGCACAAGAAGGCTTGGGCTTATTCTTATAGTGAGGAACCTATTGTTGGACGTCTTGCCCAAGAACACATAGTGGTGGGATGTCTTGACCAGGAACCAGACCTAATATCCATGGTTGTGGAAGATAGACAAGCTGGTAAGGAGTTCTGCTCACACCTGCTAGTCGACAGTCATGGAGCAGAGATGGTATCACAATGCTACACAACCAAAATAGCCAGGTAGGCACAGATGTATCAATAGGTATCTTGCCGTGGACAAACTGGAGAGATGCTCTGACTAAGATTCAAAACTGCTTCTCTATGGTTGTAGACCAGTTAGCACTACTCTACCCAGCCTATACAAACACCCTATTATTTTATGTAACTGTGCTTTAGTGTCCGAGAGAGAGAACCTAGTTGTGTGCACCCCTATGGGTCAGCTGATTTGGATACAATATGCAGCAAGATCATCTATTAAACCAAGTAATTCCAAATTTAGATGCACTGAGAAAAATGTTTAAGACTTACAATCAAATAAAATTCCTTGGGAACTCATTAAGTGAAAGCTGTTGAAAGATACATCACAACAAAGTATGTTGTGTGTGTTCTATAAAACAAAAGAATATAAATATCAGTTTATTATTGTTGTTTTTGTGTGAAGCTGATTTAGGCTAGGGTCAGACGAACGCATTTTTCGCGTCGTCCGTGAAAAAGTGCGTTCGAACGAATGGACGTATTTTTTCACGGAATACGCGATAGCGGTGATACGATGCGCATTTTCGTCCGTGATTTTGTATGGATCATCAATAAAACCCTTTTTGCGCCTGGACGTGATGTTGGCCGGACATTAGCAGCGTCTGACGTCTCCTAATCACGCACACATGCAGCTAGCGGACGCAGCGCACTCTGTACGTCCGTACTAGTGGTTTGACGTTCTCCAAAAAATGCGTTTGTTTGCCGCTTGCGTTGCGTGGCCGCACTTTCGTGCGGCCGTACTTCGTATATTGCCTGTCATTGCACGTCATTTGCTGCTACTACGGCCGTGATAAAGTGCGGCTGCACGTGCGTTCGCACTGCGTTCGTCTGACCCTAGCCTTACTGGGATTCTTTTCTTCTGAAACCTAAACATAGCCATCTTAACCACTTGAACGTGAAGGACGTTCAGGGAGCGTCCTCCCGGTTAACTCCCATGCGTGGAGGATGCTGCCTACACGTTCTCTTGTTGCTCCGCAGCCAGAAGAAGCAGGATCTGCTGCTTCCTTACTCCGCAGGCCGAGGAACACTGGGAACAAACAGTTCCTTCAGTCCTGATCGGATCTCACTCGCGCAAGATTGCTTCTGTGTCCGTGGAATCCTTTGTACTTCTGAAGCCGATAACACCGCTGCACTTAGCGCCACTGGTGTTGCCATGTTGCGGCTGCAAAAAATTACAACTTGACCTGCTGAGAAAGTGGTTCAGTCTTAATACAGATGGTAAGGTGGGCCACAAATGGAAAACAGTTGACGCACAAGTCTTTGTTTGCATCGTATGTTTATTGTCTACATTGTGATCTGGCCCTAAAATTCCTCTGGGACGATTTTACCAGCTTTGCTTACGTTTACACCAGGGTTGGAAAAGGACCCACCATATTCACAATATCTACAAAAGCTACAAGTAAAAGCTGCAAAGTTTGACAGAACTAAAAACAATTTACACGTATAATTGTATTGTTATGTCTTCCTGTTTCACTTTGGGCTGGCATGGAAACATGTTCCCGCACCTCTGATTAAAATTAGGGATGTGCATTTCGGGTTTCGGAATTTTGGAATTTTCACGAAATTTCCCGATTCGTGCATTCGGATTCGGCCGATTTTCCGAAATTTTCAGATCCGAAAACTTTACGAAACTAAACGAAAATTTGTTCGGAATTTTCGAATGGACTAGAAATGTGTAAAATCGAAAATCATTTTCGTTCCATTCGTAATTTCGGCTCCATTCCTGATTTCGGTTCCATTTCAGTAATTTCGGACAACGTATTTTTTGGTTATATCGCTGATTCTGTAATTTTGTATCATTCCCATCTCAATGTATCCTTCTTGTAAAACATGAGAAATCTCAATGGCAGAATTATCGTATCGACAGAAATATCAGATCCGAAAAAACATTAGTTTAGGTCAAAACGAATTGACACTTTGAAACGAGGAGAACAGACGTCCCGAAAAACACGAAAATTTCCAAAATTACGAAAAAAAGGTCGATACGAAAAACGAAACAAAAAAGAAACGAACCGAAACGGAAATCGGCGAAACGAACCGAAACGAAAATTTGCAAAATACGGACGAACCGAATCGAACCGAAAAAAAAATCGGTGCACAAGTCTAATTAAAATACTTGGAGCAGTGTCCTCTGAGCACCTCAAAACCCCACTGTTGGTGCGGCCGATACCTAGGTGCACCAAGTCACATTGGCCCAGTCCCACAGGCATTTAACGAGTACCCATTTAGCTTGGACACCTCAAGGTTATACAAAGGGGGGTTACATTTTTTTTCCAGAATTCTAGATTTTGACAAAGCTTTATTTTGTTTGTATAAAAATGAGAATCTGGCCACTAAAAAAATAATAAAGACGGAAAACAAAGACCCAAACCTCCAAACTCTATAACAATGTTAAAATTGTTCAATATTTAATTATCACGCGTTTTATATTTATTTTCAAAGCATTACGTAAGTATACAAGGCCCTTTCCATTTGTTCCAGATATTTAGCTCAGGTGTTCATGCATCCCTGGTGAATTTCAAAGCCTCCAAATACATAAAAAAATAACAACATGATAAAAAAAACACACAGAGATTTTATGCAGAAACAAAAGCATTGCTGTAATCATTCCGTCCTTGGCATATATCAAAACAGTTGTTTCCTGTTTACTAATACATAACAAAGTCTTGTTATTATTTTTTTTCCCTCTCCGTCTGACAGACCAAAAGGGCTCAAAGGAAGATCAAACAATCAAACAAAAAGAGAAGATTATTCAGCTAGAAAGATAATTAAACTGTTGCTGTCAGCCCCCACGGGCCCCATTTGCCCATTCCCAGGTAAGGCTGTAAGCCGAGGTGAAATAAAATTGACAATGTTTCAAGCGAGATACAACAATCTGTTTCTTTTTTTCTTCTTTTTTAGAATTCCCTGTATCGTTTGTGGCGAAACAGCATTAAGCTTCGCTCTTCAAAAACAAGGGAAGCTTTTTATAAAATCAATAATGGAAGCCAGAACACTCAATCACCCTCAATATGAAACTGCCAAAACAATTTTATCCTCTGATCCATCCAATAAATGTAACTTAAAATTGTTTAATTTCGTCGGCACGGTGTCTTTATTCACAGCAACCAGGGCCATGGAAACAGGTAATAAAAGGTGCAGACAGATCAAAAGATTATTCGTGTCAGTATTTCAATGGGGATTTGGCTGCATCCATCTTATTTTTATCAAAGCAATCAGGTGTATGTTGCGTAGGACGTGAAAATGCAGATAGAGAGAGGCAGGTGGAAACGGTTTCCATGATTTAAAATAGCAGCTTCATTTTCTGCAAAATATACTTTATCTATGGACTTTGTGGATTTAATTACCTTTTACTAAAAAAAATATATAAATATATATATATATAGTCTTAAAAATGTAAATTCAAATATATATAATTACTAGACATGTGCATTCGTTTTAGTACTAAAACGATTTAGTCCGAATTTTGGGATAATTTAGTTTTAGTATGACTCAAGAGACACGAAACTGATCAGTACAAAAAATGAAAGAAACTAAAATAAAATGCACTACATTTTAGTTTCAGTCTTTGTGATATTACATTGATGAGTGAAGGAGACCAGTAATGAAGCGCAACATCGCAAAGCTACAGCAAAGGTTTGTATGCGTAATCCTTCCCGACCCCTACCCGTAAATCTGACAGTGATATAGCTCCAGAATACTCACTTGCAGCACAGACAGCCAGCACAGGAGAGGAAACCTTTACTTAACCCTTGCATGTCTATGAGGCAGACAAGATGATAAAAGCAGCTGGAGAAGGAAAACATTCAAATAAATCACACTGAAAGCTAATGACAGAGGAGGGCTGGATAGTAAAAAACCCCTCTATTACAAGCAGCGCTGGGAGAAGAGAGGGACTTTATAAAACGTGTGTTATCTCCCCTCCAGCTCTGCATAATAGGGGCTTAGGTCTGATACATTTTATATTATCCAGGAGCACTATCCCCCTTTCCTCATCTATAATACACGTTTTATACAAAGTCCCTCTCCTCTCCCAGTCCTACTTGTTATAAAGGTTTTTTTTATGTCTGATACATTTAGTATCCAGCTCTCACAGTTACTCTGTCATTATGAGCCTTCAGTGTGATTTATTTGAATGTTTTCCCTAGATTTAAAGTGCTTTATTTTATTATAAAAATCAATTTGCACCAGTCATCTCTTCTCTGAGCTTTCAGACCAATTTACGTTAATATTTTCCCTCTCCCCTGCTTTTATATTCCTGTGTCTCCCCCACAGAGATACAAAGTTTAAGTAAAGGTTCCCTCTCCTGTGCTGGATAAACATTGCATTCCGAAGTTCTGCACCCTCCACATGTCAATGCAGTAGGATGTTCTATACAGAAAGGGGCATTAATTAATGCAGGTGGATGTTGTATACATTATACATAGAGGGGTATTAATTAATGCAGGAGGATGTTCTATACATTATACAGAGAGGAACCTTTTTTTTTAGCCCTTTAAATCCAGTGGCTGTGAGCGCTGAGATCGGCTGCTTTTTATATTATCTCTCAGTACAATGTATCAGGCTTAGCTGTTACAGTAACTGACTGTAACAGCGCTCAGAGTTTCAGTAAAACAAGGAAATAATATTGTTCTAACCTCTTATATATAAAAATATTATTTACTAGTTTTACTGAAACTCTGAGCACTGTGATGAGCAGCAGTCAGTTACTGTAACAGCTTTGCCTGGCACATTGTGCTGATAGTGAGTGATACTGTAACAAGCAGCGATCTCAGCCCTCTGAGGAGCCACTACAATAGTAATTGTATCCACTGGTTTTCGGATGAATGAAATTAGTTTTCATACTAAAGAACTGAAAACGAATTTCTTTAGCAACTAAATAAATTGCATTTTAGGACTAATCCATTAGTTGAAAACGAAATTTTGTGCTGTGCACATGTCTAATAATTACCTATCTCTAGATCAATGTCATAGCTCATGCCGCCACCGCAGGAACACCCATACTGGTACTGCTCCCTATTGACCTCTATGGCAGCACCTTTCCTGCAAAGCCCTTTTACCTAACGCCAGTTCTGGCTCATAGTAGAAGATTAGGGATGAGCTGTTCGGTTTAGATCGGTTTGGAGTTCGATTCGAACATTGGCCATTCGAAAGTTCGCGAACTTCGAACTTTTCGGGATGTTCGTCAAAAGTTCGAAAAAAAAATTAGATTTTTTTTTAAAAAAATGCTTAAAAAATCCTAAAAATTTTTAAAATAAAGAGACTCTTTACTGCAGAATATTATAAGCAATGGTTTATTAGATATTGAATTAAAACGGGAATATTTTTAACATTGAAGCCTATGGGATAAAACATTCTTGTTGCCAAAACATCAGGCAGACGAGGCCCTCTAATCAGGCACTGTAGAGGGCAGCCCGCCGGAGCCTCCCTCCCAAGGACCCCTTGAGGAGCATGCGGCTGCAAGATTACAGAGCTGCGACTGTGCGGGCTGGCCAGCTGGGTGCATGTGGCAGAGAGGTGGTGTAGGGACTCCAGGGAGGGAGCCACGGCAGACCCCCCTTCTGCCCAACCAGGATCCAGGTTGCAGGGTGCATGTGGCAGAGAGGTGGCGCAGGGACTCCAGGGAAGGAGCCACGGCAGACCCCCCCTTTCCCACAATCAGGATCCAGGGAGCCCCCACTGACCACCAGGCTAAGGTAAGGCGACACATTTTTAAAAAAAATAAAATCCGGGGACATTTTTAAATGTCCCCAGCAACATAAAATAAAACTTTTTTTTTTCTTTCTAATACTCACCTGATTCCTGGATCCACAAACTGTAGAGGTGCTGCCCGGCAGTGTGTGGAATCATATGCTGCATTAATTATACTGTAAGGCTGGATTCACACCTGCATTTTTTTTACGCGCGCAATACGTGCGTTTTTTAACGTGCGTATCGCACAAACGTAAAAAACATGCAAAAGCGCATTGCAGCGCGTTCACGGCCATAAACTGCAGAGTGAATGCGCTGCAATACGCCCCAAAGAAGATCCTGTACTTCTTTGGGCGTAGGACGTTTTACAGCGTGTTCCTGCGCGCTGTAAAATGCCCAGGTATGACCGAGTCCCATAGCAAATGAAGGGATTTCCCTGTTTATGCATTTTACAGAGTGCAGGAAAGCGCTGTAAAACGCTTAGGTGTGAACCGTGCCTTAAGGTGCTGCCCGGCAGTGTGAGGATTCATATGCTGCATTAATTATTCTTCTTACTAATTTGGTTACTTAACCCATTTGCATTTGGATTGTAATATTGTGACATCCAGGGCCCCGGGTGGCGATTGGGCGGCCCCGGACGCATGGTGCCGCCAGCTGGCCGAATGCCAGGAGCTCCGGCGGCACCCGGCCTAGCTGTGAGTGATCAGGGGGCATGGCGCGGCGTGATGACGCAGAGCCACCGGGACTGGTGTGCGCCAATTCTCACCATATACAGTAGCGCAGTACTAGTGCCTAAACGTTGTTGAGCTGTTTTTGTTATATCAACTACTCTCGGTCTGTGCCCCTGTCTGGTATATTCCACTGCTTGTTACTGCTGGTGCGCTTCCATCCTGCCATACACTATAGCGCAGTAATATTTGGGTGCACTGCCGCTGACGCCTATATTACCAGATTCATATAATTTTAATATTGGACCGTCCGCAGGGTCCAACCCTGCACTCTTCCACAATACCAGAGGGGTTACTTACAGTGTGAAGGCACTTGCTGCCACCAAAGGCACAATATTTGGGTGCACTGACACTGACGCCTATATTACCAAATTCATATCATTTTAATATTGGACCGCAGGGTCCAACCCTGCACTCTTCCACAATACCACAGAGGGGTTACGGTGTGACAGCACTGTTGCCCACGCTAAAGGTCCAATTTTAAAGCACCTATTGTTACTTTCATCCAAAGCCTGCATAAGTTTCACCATAATTTAGCCAAAAAATCACTAAACTTGTTCTTCGTGTCCTAAAATGTCTTTTCATACAGGCTGCCGCCCCAAGCAGTTGTTTATGAATAGATTAAAGGAAAACCGTTTACCGTCATTTGAAATGTCATTTTTTTGTTTTTAAATGTTTCTATACATCCTACAAATCCGCCACTTCACGGGCAGGGGAGGTCCCCTCCTAGGAGGTCCCCTCCTAGGCACGATATTTGAATGAATTTTTTGTTTTTATTTTTAACCCTTATTTCATGGAAAACTCACTGTTTTTTTTAAAACTTTTTTTCCTTGTTTCCTGTCCCCGAGGGCACTACCTGGACCCCCATACACCTTTTATGGCAAATATCTTGCATATGTGCCCTCTTGGAGGACACTCTAAGATTCAAACTTTCAAGTCCCATTGACTTGCATTGAGTTTGGTTCGTGTTCGCGCTCGAACTCAAACTTTTGAAATTGTTCGATTTCAAATGCGAACCGAACACGGGGGTGTTCGGCTCATCCCTATAGAAGATCCAGGTGCTCCCACTAATGAGCCATGCCCACACCGTCATAAGGGTGGAGATTCCAAGATGCCGGGCTTCGGCATTGTCTCCACTTGGTGGAAGTTCTCCTGGAAGCCTGCTCCCTAACTCCTATGCTTTGCTGTGTTCCCCAGTCTCCAGTGCCCTGCAACTCTGGTCTCCTGTCTCCAGTGCCCTGCAACTCTGGTCTCCTGTCTCCAGTGCCCTGCAACTCCAGCAACTCCTGCAACTTCAGGCCACTGGTTTTAAACCTGGTGGGTGCTGCGTCATCACGCAGCTCCCTGCCCTCGGCCTCATCACTTGATTGCGGCCAAACACTTCTTCACTCGGCAGCCGGCCAGTGAGCAGCGTGGAAGACACTGCCGGTCGCCGAGCACCGCAGACAGTGTGGGGCGTGAAAATAGCTTTCAATGTTTCTTTTTCTTTGTTTTACCCCTGTTGGTCAACTTTCTTATCCGGCGTTCAGCAGTCTGTTCAGCAGGACGTCAGCTGCATTCAGCAGTTTGAGGATACATTCACTGGTCTGTTCGGTTGCTTTTGGTGGTCCGTTCAGCAGGTCGTCGGCTGCGTTCGGCGGTTTGAGGATGCAATCGGCGGTCTGTTTGGTGGCGTTCGGTGGTTCGTCGGCGGGTTGATCGGCGGCGTTTGGATCCCTTCGGCGCACTTCATGGACCCTGTGGTGAATGCTGAATTCAGTGAAATTTCGGTGCTCGCTAAATAACCACCTATGTGACTACTGTCAACTGATGTCCCATAAAATCGATGGTTGCTGGCAGTGGGCTTTTAGGAAACCACATGTTAGCGTATGGGTTAATTGAAAATGGCCCTGTTAAATTTGGTGGAGGTAGAAGGCTTACTGGTTTGAGCAAAAGTGGCCTTATATTCCTCCTTTGGCTAAATCAGATGTTCGATAAATTGACGGTCACCTACTTTAACTTGTATTTTGTGCAATTGATAAATGTGTGGCAATGTTGGAGAAATATTATGGGTTTCTTATTTTTTTATTTTCCCCTCTGTATAATTGCATAATGAAATATAATGAAATATAAAGCAATCTTGCAACTTGAAAACTTTGCATCCGAAGCAGCTTCTAATAGAAGCTGAATTAATGGAACGGAGTCATGCCTTGAGAGCTAATTAGAAACGTATCAAAGAATGATTGGAGAAGCTGGTATTTACTTGTGTGACTTTCCTGCTGAACATTATACCTTGGAGTTAAAAATAAAGTGGAGAAGTAAGCATAGAAAAAGTGAAGTGAAAAGTGAAAAACATTTATGGCACAGCCTGCTAGACTATTAAAAAAAATAATAATTTAGCAGTCTAACATGTGAGAAAAAGAGAGGTTTTTGAGGGTCCTGAGAACGAGCAATGGCACTAGTGGACTGCTCTACGTTGGGTGCCAGCTCAGGTCTTACAAGGTTCGTATTGTATATGGTCAGGGCAGCCATCAGGAGATGTGCCCAGTTAATCCAGGGGACCCTTGCTAAACCCTATGTGCATCTTAAGTGCCAAATAGGTAAGGGCCCATCCATGTCACCCATGACTGGTCAAGCAAAACACCAGCAATTTTCCCATGGCCGCAGCATCTACAGGGCCAGTCAGAGCACTCTGGCTCATACCAGAAGGATTGATTAGTATGATTATTTTTATCCTTTATTTATATAGCGCCACATATTTCTGCAGCGTTTTACAGGATCAATGTACAAGGGGTTGATAATACGTTGGAATACCACACATGAATGATGACCTGATTCAGGGGGTCCCTGTTCCTAAGGGAACTTACAATCTATGGGATGTACAAGTATTTTGTGAGGTAGGCTCATCCATATCGTTAGGTGTCTTACCCAAGGACAATCACTGGTGACATCTTCTGAGTGGAATCGAGTCGTCTTTCCATGATAGTAGAGCAGCGACCTGGTGGTTAGGTTGAACCCACTCCTCGTAAAGTCGAGTCATGCTTCTCCACAGTTGTATTGGAGGGATGTGCTGAATGGTATTTTGACTTGCTTCTTCAAGGTCGAAGGGTAGAGATGCTATAACTGGACTCCACAGCCGATATAGGCCCCTATTACATTCTTCGCTCAAATGCTCTCGCACAGCGCAATTTTTTTTCGCGTATGCAAAAAAACATCAGCGCGTGCAAATTAACGCGGTATTACAATCCGAGCTCGGTTTTTCAGCCTTCATGTTTTTTCGAGCACAAATCCGGCGCGCAAAGCCGGGCTCAAATGACCGTTGCGTGCAGGAATCTGTGGGCAGACTGTTTTTTCACGGGATTCAGCCAATCAAAATTAAAAACCACCATTTGCTAGGTTTCGGTTGTTGCGCCTGTCAAAGTCAATCTGCGTATACAGTGGCAAGAAAAAATACAGTTGTGTTCAAAATTATTCAACCCACACTGAAATTGAGTGTTTTGGCCAGTTTGACATTGATTTTGATCATTCAGTCATCTTGCTTACAATTAAATCAAAGAGGCACGTGTAGGTCAGACAAATATAACATAACATTTATAATGAAATAACCACAAATGTCTTTTCTGTGCTCACATCATTATCAGTTTTATTCAACCCCCAAGTGACATTCAATCTTAGTACTTAGTACAACATCCTTTTACAGTTATAACAGCTTTTAAACGTGAAGCATAGCTTGACACAAGTGTCTTGCAGCGATCTACGGGTATCTTCGCCCATTCGTCATGGGCAAAAGCCTCCAGTTCAGTCACATTCTTAGGCTTGCGCACTGCAACTGCTTTCTTTAAGTCCCACCAGAGGTTCTCAATCGGATTTAAATCAGGTGACTGCGATGGCAACTCCAAAATGTTCCAGCCTTTAATCTGCAACCATGCTCTAGTGGACTTGGAGGTATGCTTGGGATCATTGTCCTGTTGAAAGGTCCAACGTCTCCCAAGCCTCAGGTTTGTGACGGACTGCATCACATTGTCATCCAATATCTCCTGGTACTGAAGAGAATTCATGGTACCTTGCACACGCTGAAGCTTCCCTGTACCTGCAGAAGCAAAACAGCCCCAAAGCATGATTGACCCCCCGCCATGCTTCACAGTAGGCAAGGTGTTATTTTCTTCATAGGCCTTGTTCTTCCTCCTCCAAACATAGCGTTGATCCATGGGCCCAAACAGTTCTAATTTTGTTTCATCAGTCCACAGAACACTAGCCCAAAACTTCTGTGGTTTGTCCACATGACTTTTGGCATACTGCAGTCGACTCTTCTTATTCTTTGGAGACAGCAAGGGGGTGCGCCTGGGAGTTCTGGCATGGATGCCTTCATTACGCAGTGTGCGCCGTATTGTCTGAGCTGAAACTTCAGTACCCACATCTGACAAATCTTTTCTCAGTTCCTCAGCAGTCACAAAGGGACTTTTCTCCACTCTACGCTTCAGGTAGCGCACAGCAGTCGAAGTGAGCATCTTCTTTCTGCCACGACCAGGTAGCGTTTCAACAGTGCCCTTTGCCTTGAATTTGCGAATGATGCTTCCTATGGTCTCTCTTGGTATGTTTAATATCTTTGCAATCTTCTTATAGCCATTGCCCTTCCTGTGAAGAGTAATCACCTCTTCTCTTGTCTTCCTGGACCATTCTCTTGACTTCACCATGTTTGTAACCACACCAGTAAATGAAGGAGCTGAGTATCACAGTCATTTTAAAGCTGCCTAATTGGTGCTTATTATGCTTTATTGCTGCTCCGTGACATCCACAGGTGTTTTCAATACCTGATTGAAAACACTTGAAAGAACCTCTGTTCTTCATAGTGGTAGTCTTTAAGGGGTTGAATAATTGTGTCAATGAAGAATTCACAAAAGAAACATTTACTACTGTATTACAAAACCAATTGATGTCATTTTAGTTGCATATGGTTCTTTAAAAAGTCCTTGTAGGATTTCATTCTGAATACAATTACAAATGTACACTAAATTCCCTAAAACCCTTTACAGCATTGGGGGTTGAATAATTTTGAACACAACTGTATGTGAACCCTTTGGGATTACGTGGAGCTTTGCATGAATTGGTCATAAAATGTGCTCTGATCTTCGTCTATGTCACAACAATTTGAAAAACACAGTCTGCTTAAAATAATACAACACAAACATTATATGTTTTCATGTGTTTATTGAACATAACATGTAAACATTTACAGTGCAGGTTGTAAAAAGTATGTGAACCCCTAGCCTAATGACTTCTCCAAGAGCTAATTGGAGCAAGGAGTGAGCCAACCTTGAGTCCAATCAGTGTGATATTATTGGATGTGTTGCTGAAAGCTGTCCTGCCCTTTTAAAACACACACCAGTTTTGGGTTTACTGGTTTCAAGAAGCACTGCCTGATGTGAACCATGCCTCACAGAAAAGAGCTCTCAGAAGATCTACGATCAAGAATTGTTGACTTGCATGAAGCTGGAAAGGGTTACAAAAGTATCTCCATAAGCCCTGATGTTCATGTGTCCACGGTAAGACAGACTGTCTACAAATGGAGAACGTTCAGCACTGTTGCTACTCTCCCTAGGTGTGGTTGTCCTGTAAAGATGACTGCAAGAGCACAGCGCAGAATGCTTAATGAGGTAAAGAAGAATCCTAGAATGTCAGCTAAAGACTTACAGAAATCTCTGGCACATGCTAACAATTTTGTTGACACATCTACAATAAGGAAAACATTAAACAAGAATGGAGTACATGGGAGGACACCACGGAGGAAGCCATTGCTGTCCAAAAAGAATATTGCAGCACGTTTGAAGTTTGCAAAAGAGCACCTGGATGTTCCACAGCACTACTGGCAAAATATTCTGTGGACAGATGAAACCAAAATTTAGTTGTTTGGAAAAAACACACAACACTATGTGTGGAGAAAAAAAGACACAGCACACCAACATCAAAACCTCATGCCCACTGTAAAACATGACAGAGGGAGCATCCAGAGTTTATCAAGACATTTTGCAGGAAAACGTAAGACCATCTGTCCACCAACTGAAGCGCCGCAGAGGATGGGTGATGCAACAGGACAATGACCCAAAGCATACAAGTAATTCAACAAAAGAATGGCTTCAACAAAACAAAATACGCCTTCTGGAGTGGCCCAGTCAGAGTCCTGACCTCAACCCGATTGAAATGCTGTGGCATGACCTTAAGAGAGCGATTCACACCAGACATCCCAAGAATATTGCTACACTGAAACAGTTTTGTGAAGAGGAGTGGTCCAAAATTACTCCAGATCGTTGTGCAGGTCTGATCTGCATCTACAGGAAACATTTGGTTGAGGTTTTTGCTGCCAAAGGAGGGTCAACCAGTTATTAAGTCCAAAGGTTCACATACTTTTTCCACCCTGCACTGTGAATGTTTACATGTTCTGTTCAATAAAAACATGAAAACATATAATGTTTGTGTTGTATTATTTTAAGCATACTGTGTTTTTCAAATTGTTGCGACTTAGATTAAGATCAGAGCACATTTTATGACCAATTCATGCAAAACTCCACGTAATCCCAAAGGGTTCACATACTTTTTCTTGCCACTGTAGGTTCTGCAACAAAAATAAAAAAATTAAACAATTTATTAATTTTATTGTTTGGGTATGTGTAGAATGTGTAACTGTACTGTGCTGTATTTTAGTTTTTGTGCAGGTTCATTTCGTTTCGGCCAGAACGTTCAGATTGTAAATTAACACCAGGTTTTCAAAGACGTTACGAAACCATCCGCTCGAACGCATTCGTGCTGACAATGGTAAGTATGGGATGCGCGCACGCACTTGCGCTCACGCTGGGCTCGCGCAGGGTCAATTGTGGTAGACGCTAACGAGCATCCTTTGCGCGAATGTCATAATACGACGTTCCTCTCAAATGTTTTTGTCCTCGCGCAAAAGCGCATTTGTGCGCACGCAAATGCGCTGCGCGAGGATTGTAAGTGTGGTAGGCAAGTACGTAATGTTAGCAGGGATGAGCCAAACACCCCCGTGTTCGGTTCGCATTCGAACTTGAACAATTTCAAAAGTTCGAGTTCGGACGCGAACACAATCCGAACTCAATGCAAGTCATTGGGACTCGAAAGTTCGATTTTTAGAGTGCCCTGCAAGAGGGTATATATGCAAGATATTTGCCATAAAAGGTGTATGGGGGTCCGGGTAGTGCCCTGGGGGACAGGAAACAAGGAAAAAAAGTTAAAAAAAAGAAGTTTTTAAAGGAACAGTGATTCTTCAATGAAATAAAGGTTAAGAATAAAAACGAAAAATTCCTTCAAATATTGTGCCTAGGAGGTAACCTGCCCGTGAAGTGGCTGATTTGTCAGATGTATAGAAACATTTAAAAAGAAACAAATTACATTTCAAATGACGGTAAATGCTTTTCCTTTAATCTTTTCATAAAAAACTGCTTGGGGCTGCAGCCTGTATGAAAAGAGGAGACGTTTTAGGACACGCAGAACAAGTTTAGTGATTTTTTGGCTAAATTATGGTGAAACTTATGCAGGCTTTGAATGAAAGTAATAACAAATGCATTAAAATTGGACCTTTGGTGCCAGATAGTGCCTTAACACCGTAACCCCTCTGAGGTATTGTGGAAGAGTGCAGGTGTGGACTCTGCATTCAAATATTAAAATGATTGGATTCTGGTACACGGGTCAGTGCACCCAAATATTGGTGCCAGCTAGTGCCTTCACACCGTAACCCCTCTGAGGTATTGTGGAAGAGTGCAGGGGTGGACTCTGCATTCAAATATTAAAATGATTGGAATCTGGTACACGCATCAGTGCACCCAAATATTGGGCCTTTGGTGCCAGCTAGTGCCTTCACACCGTAAACCCTCTGAGGTATTGTGGAAGAGTGCAGGGGTAGACTCTGCATTCAAATATTAAAGTGATTGGAATCTAGTACATGTGTCAATGCACCCAAATTTTGGGCTTTTGGTGCCAGCTAGTGCCTTCACACCATAACCCCTCTGAGGTATAGTGGAAGAGTGCAGGGGTGGACCCTGCAGTCAAATATTACAATGATATGAATCTGGTACAAGTGTCAGTGCACCCAAATATTGGGCCTTTGGTGCCAGCTAGTGCCTTCATACCGTAACCCCTCTGAGGTATTGTGGAAGAGTGCAGTGGTGGAGGTTTTGTGAATGCAGAAGAGATCCCGATCTATTCTGTTACATCAGCATCAGGGGAGTGATAGCTGCTGATCCAGGACTGATTCATTTTTATAAATGTCAGCCGGTCTACAGAGTCGGTTGACAGACGCACTCTTTTGTCTGTGACAAAACCTCCAGCGGCACTGAACGTCCTTTCAGAAAGCACACTGGATGAAGGGCAGCCTAGTAGCTCCATAGCATATTGGCTACGTTCTGGCCAGTGATCCAATCTCAACACCCAGTAAGCCAGTGGATCATCTGCTGTAAAGGTATCCAGGTCTGCCCTTGCCCCTAGATAGTCCTGCACCATATGGAGAAGATGCTGGCAAAGGGTGCCTACATTTGACGTCCCTGGGCGTCATGGACTAAAAAAATTGGAAAAGGCATCAGTCAAGCGGCCCCCTTTACCGCTATTCCTCTGATAAACAGCAGCCTCATAAGCACCTGTGTCATCAGTTGATAACCTACCAGTGTCTGGAAAGGTGTTACACAAGTGTCGCTTAAGGCTAGGGTCAGACGAACGCATTTTTCGCGTCGACCGTGGAAAAGTGCGGTCGAACGAACGGACATATTTTTTCACGGAATACGCGGTAGCGGTCATACGATGCGCCTGTTCGTCCGTGATTTTGTACGGATCATCAATAAAACACTTTTTGTGTCTGGACGTTATGTTGGCCGGACATTAGCAGCGTCTGATGTCTCCCAATCACACACACACGCCGCTATGCGGCCGCAGCGCACTCTGTACGTCAGTAGTAGCGGTTTGACGTTCTCGAAAAAATGCGTTCGTTTGCCACTTGCGTTGCGCGGACGAACTTTCGTGCGGCCGTACTTCGTGTGTTCCCCGGCATTGGACGTCATTTGCTGCTAGCACGGCCGTGATTTTGTGCGGCTAAACGCACGTTAAAGCTGCGTTCGTCTGACCCTAGCCTTAGAGCGTCCTCAAGTTCCTCAAGCGTCTTGTGCTCCCTCTGTGAGGGCAGGATGAGATCTGCAACCTTACCCTTGTATCGTGGATCAAGAAGGGTTGCCAACCAGTAATGATCCCTCTCCTTGATAGCACGAATCCTGGGGTCCTTTAGCAGGCTTTGCAGGATAAGGGAGTCCATGCAGTGTAGGTTGGAGGTGGCATTATCTTTAGAGTGTTCATGGTCGCTTAGGATGACTGTATCATGCACTACCTCCTCCCAGCCACGTACTAGTCCTTGGGTTCTGTTGGACACAAAACCCTCCCTTGAGGAATCCCCACCTTCAATGCCCCCACAACTTAAATATTCCTCCTCCTCCTCATCCTCCTCCTGTCTGATCTGAGGACCTGCAGGAATGCTGTCTGCGTAAAGACTGGGGCCTTGAGAGCTAGGGAAGTCCTCCTCTTCCTCCCGCTGCTCTGCCTCTAGTGCCACATCTATAATTTCCCGCAGAGGGAGCTCCAGCAGGAACAGTAAAGGAATTGTGTCACTGATGCATGCACTGTCCCTGCTCACCATCCTCGTTGCCTCCTCAAATGGTGACAGTACAGTGCATGCATCCTTGATCATCAGCCACTGCGGTGGGAAAAAAAAACAAGTTGACCTGAACCTGTCCTTGTGCCATACTCCCACAGGTACTCATTGATGGCCCTCTGCTGCTTGTGCAGGTGCTGCAGCATTGCCAATGTCGAGTTCCACCTGGTGGGCATGTCACAGATCAGTCGGTTTGTGGGAAGGGGGAATTCTCTTTGAATTTCTGCCAGGCGAACACTTGCTGGGAATGACTGTCTGAAGTGGCTGCAAACTTTTCTGGTCTGGCTGAGAAGCTCTGCCAGCCCTGGGTACCTGGTTAGGAAACGCTGTACCACCAGATTTAGAACGTGTGCTAGGCATGGTACATGCGTCAACTTACCCAGGCGTAGGGCGGAGAGAAGGTTGCTGCCATTATCACAGATGACCATTCCCAGCTGAAGCTGGCGTGGTTTTAACCATCTCTGTGCCTGCCCCTGCAGAACTGACAGAATTTCTGGCCCGGTGTGGCTCCTGTCCCCTAAACAAACCAGCTCAAACACAGTATGGCATCTTTTTGCTTGAGCCATTGAGTAGCCCCTGCCACGAGTCGGTTTAAATGCCACTTCACCAGAGACATTGAAGGAGGAGGAAGAGGAAGAGGTGGTGGAGCAGACAGACCTCATATAAGCAGCTGTCTGGAGGTGTGGTGGATGAGCAAGCTCCAGCACAGAGCCCCGTCCTGGATCCCTCCCAGCTGCAAGCAAGTTACCCAGTGTGCCGTGAAGGAAATGTAATGGCCCTGTCCATGCTTGCTGGACCACGTGTCTAAAGTAATGTGCACCTTGCTGCTGACTGCCTTTCCCAATGACTCTATAACATTGTGTTCCACGTGCTGGTATAGTGCTGGAATGGCCTTCCATGAAAAGAAATGGCATTTTTGAACCTGCCACTGTGGTACAGCACATTCGGCAAATTCACAGAAGGAGGCAGAGTCCACCAGCTGGAAAGGCAGCAGCTGTAATGCGAGTAATTTTGCCAAGCTGGCATTCAGATGTTGTGCATGTGGATGGTTGGGACAATATTTTTTCTTCCGCTGCAGCAGCAGGGGCAACATAATCTGACTGCATAAATCTGCAGCTGACGGGATGCTGGCAGATTCAGAGGAAGGACGTGGTACACCCATTACTGTAGCATCATACCTGTCAGTGGAGGTTGTAAGCAATGACATGGCAGGACATATAGTGGGGGTAGAGACAGATGAGGAGGAGGACCTATGCAAAGTATTGTGCCAACAGGATGCGTGTGCGTGGCAGGTGGTCATATGTCGCCTCAAGTACGTGGTACCCAAGTGTCTGATGTCTTTCCCACGCTTGATCCTCTTCCGACATAGCTTACAAATAGCAACGCTGCAGTCTGCTGCACATGTCATGAAGAACTACCAGACAGCAGAGATCCTGGACGTATGCTGCGAGACAACAGCGCTCTGCACCTGAGCAAGTCTAACATCTGATGCCTTGGACTGGCTACGGTTGCTCATAGAGGACGCTCTGCCTCGTTTTGTTGTGCCTCCTCCTCCCTTTACTCCTCTGTTCGATCAGGCACCCAGGTGGAGTCAGTGACCTCATCATCATTGTCATCTCTTCATCACTGGAGCCAACCTCACAATATGCTGCAGCTGCTGGGGGAACATGAGTGCCAGTTCTTTGTGTGTCACTGGCACTCCCTCCCTCTAGGCTGATTATACTCCCTTCCTCAACCTCAGAGTTTGAATCAGAGCACTGGAGTTACTGCGCATCCTCAAGCAGCACGTCACTGTCACTGTAGTCAAACAATTCAGCTGACTCCTCCGTGTATGATAATGAGGGTACGGCATGAGTAGCTGTGGACATGGAGGCTGAATTAGATGTTTTGGCAGCTGAGGTGGACTGTAAACCACTACATGCCTGGCTGGCAGAGGATGAGGAGGATAAGGATGGCCTGGTTAGCCAATCCTGCAAATCCTCTGTATGTTGCTGCTGCTTAAGATGGCTAGCACCAGTTAGAAACAAGGACAAGTGTGCCCCTGCAGAGGATACACCACATCCACAACGACCAGGGACACAGCCTTCCGTCACAGAGGCTGCTTTCCCTCTTATCTGTGTCTGGGAGCGTCTGCCTGTCCTTTTAGGTCTTTCTGACATGGTGAGTGATATATAAATTAAAGATATACAGATTTTGCAGAACAATGCTATACGTCAGTGATACAGCCTGACTGATAGCTGGCAACACCCAGATTCTACTCTGAATAGATAAACAGATGAACTCTGATTAAACTATGTTATTGTATGGTATCTAGAATTAGATTAAAGATATACTGATTTTTCAGAACAATGCTATACGTCCGTGATACATCCTATCTGATAGCTGGCAAAACCCAGATTCTACTCTGAATAGATAAACAGATGAACTCTGATTAAATTGTGTTATTGTATGGTATCTAGAATTAGATTAAATATATAATGATTTTGCAGAACAATGCTATACGTCAATGATACAGCCTGATAGCCTGGCAGCAGCTGGCAGTGCCAACACACAGATTACAATTCCCAGATATCTACTAGAAGTATGTGGGACCCCCTGATAGCTGGCAGTAAGAAGACACAGATTACAATTCCCAGATATTTGATAGACGTCTGTGAGACCACAATAGCTGGCAGTGAGAAGACACAGATTACAATTCACAGATATCTTCTAGAAGTCTGGGAGACCCCAATAGCTGGCAGTGAGAAGACACAGATTACAATTCCCAGATAATTATCTGCTAGAAGAAAGTGAGACCCCAATAGCTGGCAGTGAGAAGACACAGATTACAATTCACAGAAATCTGCTAGACGTCTGTGAGACACACTGAAAGAAGAATCTCCTCTCACTCCTGCAAAAAAAACATGTGCTGAGGCTGCAGGGAAGCCTTATATAGTGTGCTGCGGGACTTAGCTCTGTGAGCCCTTGATTGGGCAGAATTTGCCCAATCAGGACTCTGAGCCCTGATTGGCATAGTCTTGCACCTGACCTGTGGTCAGGTGCAAGGCTGTAGCCAATTACAAGCTTCAGTCCCGTGGAAAAGTGCATTGTGGTCCATTGTGGTGCTTTGTGGGCGAACACGCGGCAATGTTCGATTCAAACTCATGTTCGGATCGAACCGCCATCCCATCCCTAACTGTTAGGTGTCTTGCCCAAGGACACTTACTGGAGAGGTGCTCTGGTTGGAATTCAAACCACGGTCTCCACGGTTATAGAGCAGTGATGATACCTCTACTCCATCCAGCCAGTACACTGCACCAGGGAACACTTTTTATCTCCTTGCTTGACCACCAGGGATTTAGCCCATTCCCAGTAAAATAAGATTTGCAAAACAAGGAAAAATTTAATATTTTTCATTAGCTTTATTGAAACGGGCAGCTGACAGAAGGGGGCCATGACCAATGTTATTTATCAGATTTTTATATGTGTGGCTGTGTTACATGAAAGATGATAATTGTTAATTAGGGGACAGAAGTCTTGGTGAGTTCCCACACTTCTTTTTTTAAGGACTTGACCCCTGATTAAGACACATTAATAATCACATCAACCCACTAATGTGACATGTTAATAGAGCTAAACTGGCCGTCGCTGGAATCTAGGCGCACCATTCACCTTTCCAACCTGGTGTTTAAGAGCTTTTCTGGGAAGCTGCCACCCTACCTGAATAGGCTGCTTCTCCCAGCAGTTCCCTCACCCTATAACCTCCGATCCAGGACCAGCACCTTACTTACAATATCACAATACACAAAGAAAGTGTCTTGATCCTCATTTTCCTACAGAGCACCACAATTATGGAATAACCTCCCAGACGCCATCAAATCTTCCGCAGTCTAAAGTCTCTTAAAAGATCTCTATTAACATACCTCGATACAGAATGCACCTGTAAACATGTAACATAGTAACTATATACAGAATGCACCTGTAAACATGTAACATAGTGACTATATACAGAATGCGCCTGTAAACATGTAACATAGTGATTATATACAGAATGCGCCTGTAAACATGTAACATAGTGACTATATACAGAATGCACCTGTAAACATGTAACATAGTGACTATATACAGAATGCACCTGTAAACATGTAACATAGTGATTATATACAGAATGCACCTGTAAACATGTAACATAGTGATTATATACAGAATGCGCCTGTAAACATGTAACATAGTGACTATATACAGAATGCACCTGTAAACATGTAACATTGTGACTATATACAGAATGCACCTGTAAACATGTAACACAGTGACTATATACAGAATGCACCTGTAAACATGTAACATTGTGACTATATTTCCTACATATTTATTTTCTGTTAATCTGTATATTTTTTTTTTTTTTAGTATCTTGCATTTTATTACTTTGTATTTCTGTATGTACTGTAACAACACAATGTTCTTGAACCCAGGACATACTTGAAAATGAGAAAAATTTCAATATATCCTTCCTGGTAAAATACTTTATAAATAAATAAATTAGGAAAATAACCAAGATTATTATTGGGGGAAAAGGAAATAACCTTTAAGAACATTGACAGTCAGATTTAATAAATAAATGCATATTTATTTACTAACACACAATATGAATATGAGGTAAGATCTAAAGATAGACTTTATGTGCGAGTTCTAAATCCTCATGGTATGCACAATGAGTCATAACGTTACATTTCACAGAGACTCAGAGCATTCCGTGTGTACGGTGCAATTTTGGCACTTACAGAAAAAACAACATTTCTACAAAATGCATGACTGATACATACACACAGCCAATACATCAGTAGAAGGATGTGGACATTTACTGGTCTATTTTTTGCTGCTTCATTTCATGCTCAGCTCTGTTTGTTATTTTATGGGGGAATGTAGCAAAAAATATAAATATATACAGGGTTATTCAAAGAGATTCGAAAAGTCACCGCACATTCAGTGACTTTTCGTTCTCTTCAATTCGGTTCCTTTTGCCGATCCCATTTCGGTGACCCTGCGGTGTATTCAGCAAACATCACAGGGTCCCCGAATTGCAGGGAAAAGCTGCCGCAAACCCGACGAAAAAGAACCGCAAAACCCAGCGAATGCATGCCGAAAACCCTCAAAAACATCTGGATTAACCTGCCGAAAACCACGGAAAAACCCAAGCAGGAGCCGATCACACGCATCGAAGCTGCCGGAAAAAGCCGAGATAGCCGAGACCGCAGACGAGTGAAGTGAATAAATTAGGAAAACAGTTTGTATGAATGTTTGAAAAGGGAAACACTGTTTGCAAAGAAACTACTGAGCGAAAATGTCTGAAATTTACATATGAGGTCCAGGGAATGATAATAAAAAGGGATGTTACAGAAAAAATAAGTAAGCTTAAAAAAAAAAAAAATCGGACTTTTTTAAAAAAAAAAAAAAATCAGAAAAATGCTTAAAATATCCTAAAAATCGATAAATAAAGAGACTCTTTACTGCAGAATTTTATAATGAACGGTTTATTAGATATTGAATTAAAACGGGAATATGTTTAACATTGAAGCCTATGGGATTCTCCTGAATAAACTTGCCGAATTAAACCACCGAATGGCAGGGCATTTCGGGAACCTTTCACTGCTGGTTTGTGTTCTCTGAATAGCCGAAGCATTGCTTTTTTATGGGGATTTCACTGCCCTCGAACATGCACCGAACAGGCACGTATGTGCAGGCAATTCACCAGGATTAGGCGAATTGCCTGCTCTCTGGATGGCCGAATGGCCAAGAAAGGTAACCGAACACTGATTTTCAGCATTCGGTTACCTTTCTCAAGCAATTCGGATCTCTTTGAATAACCCTGATAGTAATTTATTTTTTTTGCGCACTACAATCTGAAATCATTTTTGAATGTGCATGCAAGGGCTTGGTCGATATACCAAACTAACATATCTTATTTAATGCCTGACATGTGAGGTGAGGGAAATATTATTCAGAAATAATATTATATTGTATATATAAAAAAAATCCCACACAATACACAATTCCAGGGAGCAGAGAAGCAGAATTCTATAATGACAGACCGGGTTAATGTAAACAGTGATGAAAAGTAGTACCACCATTGCAACGTTTGCAGAAACTACGATGGAAAGAATGTTAAAACCTGTGAAGATTGAAGAACTATGTTGGAACCTTCCTAAAAAGTGACTTCACAATAGTTTTTATTTTCTGGGTTCACCACAACTCTTTGAAGTTTGCCAAATTAAAAATACCATTATTTTAACCCCTTCACTGCCAGGAACTGTCAGGAAGCAGTAATTTTTTTTTGTTGTGAAAATCTTATAGAATTAATTATGTACTGTAATAACCTATATGCAGAATGCATGTAGATGTCGCCATCTGCTGGCCAAATGGAGTTACTGCAGGTCTGGGCCCCGTGCATGATCGTTTGGGGCAAAGTCCATTAGAGACATTCTCCAGCTGGTTTTAAGTAGTGTTAGCACCTCGGGCATCATGCATATGCTGCTAAAACTGGGGTAGCACATTCTGGAGTGCAAATGCAAACATAGTTTGTTTGCTACAAACCAATATATTTTGTTTAATATACAGCAAAGCCAATATCACATTAATACGATCTCAGGCTGCCGTGTCTGCTGTTGCTGATCGTGTATGCACGATCAAGGTAGAGCAGTAGTTAATGAAGTCTCCTATAGTGTTATTGTGTTAGTGTTATTGTGTTAGTCTGTGAGGATGTGCCGTGTTATTTTGTGTTTCATACACCAAAAAATTCTATATTTCCACCAATTTTTAATTGTTTTTTTTTTTAAAAAAAAAAAAGCTTTTTTTAATCTCTTGGGAATTCTCGAAAAAACATTTACCATTTTCTTCTTTTTTTTCCCCCTCAACATTAACAATCCATTAATTGTACCTGTTGCATCTGACAAAATGTTTTGGAATTTATACACTGTAGCGGTTGTGTGCTCTCCGTGACAAAGGGCGACACAGTAGAGGAACTGGCATTTTTAAAATATATTTTGCATTTATCACAATTGTCACTTGCCATTAATTTCAATTCCCTTTATGCATCTGCTCAAAAAATAATTAAGATTTTATGCTGCCGTAAATATGCTTGTTCATCCATTAGGGCAAAGCAGAAGATTAATTGCATTACAATAGAAATCAGCTCGGTAGAATTCGGCGCACCGGTTGTAATGGCAGGAAAGCTGCCCACAATACTTTGCTCTGATAAGCTTCAAAAGCATGCTTAAATGGGAAAATAATTGGATCTCTGACAAGTAGCAACATTCCTGTATCTATGCGTATGAGCCAAAAATACACCCCCATTTCTCAAACAATGGTCCTGTGTTCCAAATACATTGTTGCTAAATAGTTACAGTGTGTATCTTGAAAATGATTCAATCATCTCTCCTCCAGTGCGCATATAATGAGATGTATTAAAATAGATGAATCTCCAGGATTTTATATTACTAGATTTTAGAGGCATCACTCTCCAGAAAACATTCTCTCATTACACTGATGATGTGTTGAGGGCAATTTACTGTAATGTCTCCTGGATTGTGAGAACAAGTCGACTGCTAAATCATCAGGTGCTTGGTCATTCTGCCATTTATCAGATTGCATAAAAGTTCTTCATCATTAACTGGAACCCAACTGCTCGTCAGGTCACATTTTGTTTTCTTCGATTTCTTCTGAACTGAGACTTAAAGGGACACTCTACTCATCCTGACCACTTTAGTGTTTTAACCCATTAACTAGCAAGTGATTTTCCAAAAAACCATTGTCAGGAACCAGTTTTTTTTTAAAATAAATAATTTTTAATTAATTATAGAGTAATACATGTTTGAACATTTTCCCATTGTATTTCTTACTGCAAATAACCTATTGGGCCACTAGATGGTGCCATCTACTGCCAAATTGAGTTACAGCCATTGCAGTGAACCACGGGCTGCAACTTTATCGGCTTGCTGAATGTCCAATGTCATGGCATTCAGTTAAATGATTATACAGTTTTGGCTCATTGGGCATTATGCCCACAAGGCTAAAACTTTGGGGGCAACTTTGGAAGCCCAAAATCTACCGAAATTCGTTTTCAGCAAACTCATTTCATATGCTTCTGGGCTGCAGATCTGCAGATCAAGATATTTCGTATCAGGGCACAGGGTGGTGCATTTGAAGCTCGAGATATCTCGATTTCGGTAGTGAAGGGGCTAAAAAAATCAACTAATTGATTACCATTATTATGCTTTCCCCAGCCGCCAGCCACGAGCAGCAGTTCTATTTGCAGTAACTCCTTTTGGTCAGCAGATGGCGATATCTGTGTGCCAAATAGATTACAGTAAGAAATACAATGGGAATATTCCCAAATATTTCTTACTGTATAATTAATTAAAATGATGTTTAAAAAAAAAAAACTGGTTCCTGACAATGTTTTTTTAAAAAGACAACAAAAAAAAACACACTTGGTAGTGAAGGGGTTAAATAGTAGATGACTAATTCTTCTTATCATTCAATTTAACCATATCCCTACTGTAGAGCAAACTTTAGCATATTTGAGTTAAAAAAGTAATCTTTGTAAAGTACATTAAAATATAGGGAATATACACTGTCCAGGAACTGTAGTCCAGCGCACAAGGGAACCGAAATATTAGAACAAACTTGGGGAAGATTTGCTATTTTCTCATTTCTTCTCTTAACCCCTTAACGCCGCAGGACGTACATTTACGCCCTGCATTAGGCGGGCTTTGGCGCCGCAGGACGTAAATGTACGTCCTCAGCGTTTTCAGCCCCCCCGGGAGATACGCGATGATCACGCCATGCGCGATGATGTCAGTTAACTGGGGAAGCCCCTAGCTGCAAAGGGATTTCCTATGGAAATCCCTTGCAGGAGATAGGGGGGTTCTTTGAACCCCTTTATCTCCTGATCGGTGGCAGATAGGGGGTCATGCCTGATATCAATGGAAAGGTCTGAGCATGGCCTTTCCAACGATATCAAACATGACAATGAAAAAAGTTAAATAAAAGTGTATAAAAATAAAAATAAAAAAACAATTAATTAATTAATTAAAAAATAAAATTCTTCTTTTTTTTTTTTTTGATGCAGCATTTTTGTTCACATTTCAATTATAATGTGAACAATGATGCTTCACCAATGAAAAAATAAATATATATCTCACTAATACAGATTTAACCCAAAACGGTTCTTACTGACGGATCCTACCGTAATGCATAAAGCTTATGTCAGGGCTGTCAAACTCACAGCACCCTAGATGTTGATGCCTACAATACCCAGAATTCCTTCAATGCAACACATGGCCAGGGAGTCATGGGAGTTGTAGTATAGAAAGATATGAGACAGCCCTGACTTACGTATTTTTTTGTTCCATTTTTATTTTGTTTCGGATCAATTTTGGATCATTTTTGTTTAGACTTTTTCGTTTTTAGATTTTTGGATGTCCCTCGATTTGTAATTTCAGATCGATTCGTTAAATTGGATGGCCGTGTTTTCATTTTTCGGATCAATTTGTTAAATTGGACGATCAACGTTTCATTTTTTTGGAAGGATACGTCAATTTGGACAGCCAGTATTTTGTTTTTCGGGTGCGTTCATTTCTCGTTCTTGTAGTCATTTTAGTTTTTTCGGGTCCATACGTTTTTTTTTTGGTCTTTACTGTTAAAATGCATTTCGGGTTAATTCTTAATTCTTTTTTATCAGTTTTTTCGTTTTTATTAGTTATGTCATAATGTGAAACGGATTAATTAATTACTTAGATTAGGGTAAAAAGATGATGATCTTTTGATCATGATGATGATGATTACATGAACACAGTCATGGTAGTAAAGTGGTAAAAGACACTGCTACAAAATGGGAAAAAAATCATAAATTAAGTACAGGACATTAAAATGGGAGCTGATGCTAAACAAGTAGAAAAAATCCTACTCTTTGGGCCCTATTACATTCTTCGTGCACAATTGTGCATGTGCGCAAAAACGCATTAACGCGAGGGGCAAAACCCTTTGCGCTAAACGTTTTATTACGACGTTCGCGCACAAAATGCACGTTAACGTCTAACGTGAGTGACCCTGCGCGAACTCTTTGCGAGAACAATTTAGTGCGCGCATCCTATACTTAACATTGTGAGCGCAAATGCGTTTGTGCGCTGGTGCATGAATGGTATTACAATCTTAGGCTAGGGTCAGACAAACGCAGTATTAACGTGTGTTTAGCCGCACTTAATCACGGCTGTGCTAGCAGCAAATGACGTCCAATGCCGGGCAGCATACGAAGAACGGCCGAACGAACACATTTTTTCGAGAACGTGAAACCGCTAGTACTGACGTACAGATTGCGCTGCGTCCGCTAGCGGCATGTGTGCGTGACTAGGAAATATCAGACGCTGCTAATGTCCGGCCAACATAACGTCCAGATGCAAAAAGTGTTTTATTGATGATCCGTACAAAATCACGGACAAAAATGCGCATCGTATGACCGCTGTCGCGTATTCCGTGAAAAAATACGTCCATTCGTTCGAACGCACTTTTTCACGGACAACTCGAAAAATGCGTTAGTCTGACCCTAGCCTTAGCGCAAAATTTAACGGACAACGTTTGCGCGCATAATTTTAACGTCTTTGAAAAGCTGGTGGTAATGGCAAATTGTATCAACCTGACCGTACCAAACTGTGGATTCACAACGGAGAACGTCGATGCGCAGGTTTTTTTTTTACTAGATCCGTCAAAAATGACGGTCACTACCTTGCCTCCGTCAGAACGTACGTCTGTTGTGCACAATCCGCACAAAAATGCATTCGTCTGAAATACTCGCGTTAAAAATTACATTGCCCTCACTGATTTCTGCTCGCAACTGTACTCTGCTCGCTTTTTTGCGCGTCGGTTTTACGAGTACAATTTACCGACCGATGAAAAAATGTGCGAGGAATGTAATTCCAGCGGTGATTTTCGTGCATTAACGTTTAAAGCTTCGCGCAAAAAGACACGCGTTTAGCGTGCGTTTGATTACGTTAAGAATGTAATAGGGCCCTTAGAAGGGTGAGACGGAAGGATCAGGTTTGTGATGGCAGCCTTGAACCTTAGTAGGTTAATTGACTTCTTTTGAGGTTACAGTATATCACCTCTCTCTACGAGACTCTGGACATACGTAAGAGCAAATCCACGGTGCATCTAGTGTCTTTTACTGCAGGTACTCACACATCTTGCATGGAGGTCAGGATCTGAGTTCACGTCTTTTAACAACTTCAATGTTCTTGCGTCATGCCGGCTGGAGCAACAGACAGGGCGAGAAGCCAAGAGTCTGGGACTGGATGACAGCCAGCGGTGGATGCTGGGTCATTCTCATGTCATTCTTTGAACATATCGCCGGTGTTGCGATGCTGACAAACACTGGCATTTCACAAAACTAAGATGCAAAGCATGTCAGAAGCTGCACAGCGAGGCATTTTGTGTGTCTGCTTGGGTTTTAGTGTTGTAAAATACCAGTGTTTGTTAGGGTTGCAACACCGGCAAACACCGGCACTTAAGTGTTAACTATGCATCCTGGTCTTCAAATAAATACAGTATAATAAAAATATTTTTATTCTTCAAAAACTCCTTGGTAGCGAAAAGGTTAAGTGCTTTGTTTGTCTTTTTGGAAGTACTGTAGTTATTAAAAACAAAAGAATTCCGTTAGACGTTATTTAGCTTAAGTCCAGCGTTTGCTCATTTTGCCGTTACCTGTTTTACCGGCAAAGACAAGGCGACACGTAAGGGTTAATTGACTGGAAGCAAAGTGATCATGTGAAAATCTGATTACATCTGACACACACACCTTTCCATTTATTAATAATTGATTTTCTTGTTCTGTTACTGATGGAATATTTAAAAGTCTTTTTCAGTCAATAAGCTTCCCCGTTTATTATTCATTAAAGATAAATAAAATGCAATCATCTTGAGGTTGAAACGCTTTGCCGTCAGATTTCAGAACTAGGAATTTCTTAATTCCCGTCAAAATGAACCAATGGAATTATGAAATGCATGGATCCCTTTGCTTTGTCTGGATATTAGGCTATTAGGTAAAACCTCCGGAGGGTCTGTTCACTGGTGTTTTTCTCTATTCAGGAAGTTTGTAAACAACTAGAAAGGAATTGGAAAATCTGCGTTAAAATAGCTAAATCGTTATTTTTATTCCCCCCATCTGCAGTATTCCAGAATGGGTTAAAATTGGCAATTCTCCACAAATCCTCTCCCCTTCTTAGTCATTTTTTAAGGTGACCTGAGAGTAGAAAGTCACTGTAATTGTAGCCCAGTACAACTCACAGGTTACTGGTATTAATTGACCACTGGCATTTTATGCTGGTGGTGGTTGCTGTATCACAGTGAGGTTGTGGTATCACTACTAGTGATGGGCCGAACACCCCTGTGTTCGGTTCGCATTCAAACTCGAACATCCGAAAAAGTCTGACTGCAAACTCGATCACGATTCGAACACAATGCAAGTCAAAGGGGCTCTAAAGTTCAAAAATTAAGGTCCACTCCAGAGGGCGTATATGCAAGATATTGGTCATAAAAGGTGTATGGGGGTCCGGGTACTGCCCTGGGGGACAGGAAACAATGAAAAACTAATTTAAAAAAATAATAATTTTTAACCCTTTCACTGCTGAGTGCTGAGCCATTTCACCGCAGTGCGCTGAGCTAATTTTTACCGCTTTTGCTCATGTTTAAACGCAATTTGAAGCCATAGAAAATGTTTGAGAAACAAGGTGTGGGAAATGTTTGAACAACAAGGTGTGGGAAATGTTTGAACAACAAGGTGTGGGAAATGTTTGGCAAACAAAAAGTGGGCTTCAATGTTAAAAATATTTCCGTTTTAATTCAATATCTAATAAACTGTTTATTATTATATTCTGTAGTAAAGAGTCTCTTTATTTTTCTATTTTTTAGGATCTTTTAAGCATTTTTTGGAATTTTTTTGAAAACTTTATTTTTTCGCAAACTTTTTGCGAACGTCCTGAAAAGTTCGCAGTTCGCAAACTTTCAAACAGCCGATGATCGAATCGAACATCGAACCGATTCGAACCGGCAGCCCATCCCTAATCACTACTCTGATGTGACAAAAACCTCTGGCAGACTATCTAAATAGGGTTTTTGCACGAAATTAAATAGATATAGTCTTTTGGTCTTGATCAAGGGAAGGCTACCAATAAGCTCTATTGCTAGGACTATTATTTCCACCAAATGTTCCATTATTCGTTCTTTATGAAATTATGGAGCAACACTACATATTGTTTTCTTATTTTTTACATGCTTGAATGAATGATACGTTTCATGGATACACTCAACACTTTAATGACACAGCAGCCTAAGACTGTGTTAACTCGATCTGGAGCTATGCTGTATCACTGCGAATTAAACCCCTTTGTTGCAAACAAGATTCCTTTGCATTTGGGCCCCAGTACAGGCTCCTAAGGTTTTAGCACTGTGGGCATGATTTGTGAGTGTATTTCCAAACACTGATTCTTTACGAAGTTTCTTTTGGAAAATCACTTCAAATGGAGCTCGGATGAAAAAGTCCAGCGATCGACTTGCTGTACTGATAGTAACATTTGAGTGTTTTTTTGCCAAGCTGCTACTAGAGATTCATCAGTTGCAATACGACCCCAAGTCTCTATTTTCAGGTAGGTTTGGCATATTGCCAGGTGGCATTGTTTTGCTGAAGACTACACAGAATCCTTAGGGACATATTACAATGTTGGCACTAAAACAGGGGAAACCTGTGCGTGCAGGTTTCCCCGTAGCATCCCCATTTTAGCACCATATTACGTGGCAGGTACTCATTCAGCAACCTGCACCGTAACACAGCTCTACCCTCCATGATACTAGCAGTAGCACTTCCGCGTTGCCGAGAGTATCACCTCCTGGAGTCCATAGGACTCCTTGGAGGCTCGTACTGCCGGGCTGTGAGCCCTACGCGATCTCGCTCTTGCAAGATCGTGCAGGGCTGCAGAGTGATTCATAGAAGGAGACAGGGGACTCTGCATCCGGCAGCCAGAAGTGACAGATCAGACCTTCGTTCCTGTCGTGGGATGAAAGGAGAGTGTCTGATTTTTTTTGGGGGGTTTAGCTGGTGCTAAGTGATTCTGCAGAAGCGTAGACAGTTAGCATCAGCTTCTAGCTGTAATTAACCATTTCGTTAACACATCGGTGCGGTAATTAGCGTTAGAACTTTGTAATCCCAATGCTAATTACTGATTGTGCTCCTGATTGTAAGTAAAGGATGTGCAAAGTGCAGTAAACTCCTGCAAGCTAGTGCAATCACGAAGCACTGATTTGTAACCCGTTAGCTTTAGGGATGTAATATGGGGGGGGGGGCAAGCATTAAAGTCACTTAACCTAGCACCGTTAACGCTCACATATCTGAGCGCTAATGCTAGCATTAAGAATGTAATAGGGCCCTTAGATGATGCGATTTCACCATGTAAGTAAAACTGTTCTCTAATAAGTATTTCCCAATACTTTTATTTTTTAAATAATGTTGTGCTATGAATTTCTTTTGCATAACAGAAAAAATAGCAAACTCCAGAAATCAAAATTATTGGGCTTTCTTGACGATTTTCTTGGTAGCCATGCCTGCCCTTTGGGTGGATCAAGCAGAGTGCATGACCTGACCCTACGCTTTGGGGGGCCCTGCAGCACTGCACATACCCTCCACGTGATAAAAAGTGCCAACAGCTGGAACCTCTCTATCTGGTTAGAGCAGTGTTTCCCAACCCTGGTCCTCAGGTCCCCCTAACAGGCCAGGTTTGCCAGATATCTGAAGCACAGCCCAGGTGATATGATTTGCTGCTCAGTGATTGCAGGATTCAGTCTGTATTTCCCCAAGGTGACCCTTAAAATCTGGCCAGGCTGAGGGTCCTGAGGACAGGTTTGGAAAACACTGAGTTAGAGGGATGTCTATCTATCTGGGGCAGGTTGGAAGATTGAGGATGGGGGCAATGGGTTTATCTGCATGTGAAGAAAGGTAGAGGACAATGTGGTGTGACATTGGCGAGAGGCCCCCAAGATTTTCTCTAGAGATGTACATTCTTTTTGGAAAAATTCGGAATTTGGAACAAAATTTGATAATTTGTATTTGGAAGTTCTTCCGAATAACGAATCAATACGATACGAATTTGAAATAAACGAAATGGTATATAACGAATTTATTTCGTTTTACACTGTGTCATCATCATAAAAGAAAAATTTGAATAACTGATATCAACTATAGAATTTGAAATGAACTATCAAATTGATATAAACTATCGAATTGATTGATCTTTATGAAACAAATTAATTTTGTTTTACTGTTTAATTTGACTCAAATACTAAATCTGTGACACAGCTTAAATTTTAATCCTAGATTTTCTTTTAACAGCAAAATTTAATTAATTGGGTTTTTATCTAGTGATCCAAAATTGACATCAACTATCGAATTGATATATGAAATTGGAATCGATTCGAATCGATTCGAAATTTCAAATCAATCCGAAACGAAACGAAATACGAAACGAAATTAGTTACAAAATTCCAAAAACGAAATGATTTAAAAACGTAACGAAACAAAACTAAACAAAACAAATTTTTTAGCCATGCACATGCAAAGTTTCTTACTCAGTGCCCCTCAGATGCCAGAGGGGATCCTGTTGGGAGCCTTTACCATCTATGACCATTCAATGTTGGTGCCGTCATCGGCCGAATCACTAATTGGTGCTAATTCCTATTAGGGATGTGCGTTTCGGGTTTGGGAATTTCGGAATTTTCACGAAATTTCCCGATTCGTGTCTTCGGATTCGGCCGAATTTCCGAATCGGATCGGACCCGAAAACCGACAGATCCGAAAAGTTTTCCGAGCCGAAACGAAAAATTTTCGGATTTTTCGAATGGACTTGAAATGTGTCAAATCGAAATTTATTTTTGCTCTATTCATGATTTCGGTTCCATTCGTGATTTCGATTCCATTTCGGTAATTCTGGACATCGTATATTTAACTATTATCAGTTACATCGCTGATTCTGTAAATTTTGTATTTGTAAATGCGTATCACTTGTTTCTTGTGGCATTCGGGTCAGTTTAGCGTTTTTTAAATCGTTTTGTTCATTTTTTTTGTTCCTTGGCTTTCATACCATTTTAATATGATTAAATAAAGTTGTGAAATGTATATTCAATTATTCATAAGAAAAAAAGGATCTTTATCTAATAAAAAAAACCACGATAGAATCGCCAGAATTATCGTAGACACTTTGAAACGAGGAGAACAGACGTTCCGAAAAAACGAAAATTTCCGAAATTTCCGAAAAGTCGATACAAAAAACAAGCAAAGTGACCCGAAAACACGAAAAATGGTCGATATTCCGAAAAAAAAATGTACACGAAAAACGAGCCGAACCGAACCGAATCGAAACAGAAATCGGTCGAAACGAGCCGAATGGAAAATTTTAAACATCCGAACAAATCGAACCGAATCGAACCGAAAAAAAAATCGGTGCACAAGCCTAATTCCTATAGGTTTTCAAATATCCTCTGTGGAATAAAAAGGGCAGTTTTTGAATACTTAAACCCTTCAGGTTTCATAAAGGCAGACTTCGGGAACCGTTGCACAAAAAAGGTCAATCGCTATTGGTGTCATAACCGGCCGAGCCACTCTTTATGAGGTCGGCTCTTATTTCCCTTCTGGCTCTATTCAACCTCTTTAAAAATGCAACATTATACAGGGTTGACATGGACCGCTTTCTAAAGCACTTGCCTTGTGGGAACTACATAATGCAATGGCTTCAGCTGGAAATGATTTATTTCAGAGCGAAAGTATAAGCTTCCCAGAGATTTATTTTTTTTCTTCGTATTCTCCCTGCAGACAGAACTAAAATATCCCAGCAGGGAGCCAAGACCATTAGTAAAAAAATGCAAGAGCATAGAATATTGTGTTATTTCACGTCCTGTTCCTGCGGAATCTTCCTGTAACCCCTTGCAGCCATTAATTTCACACGACGAGTCTTGCCATGTTCTGCAGAATTACAGCAGAAGAGAAGTGTAGAGATGACCATGCCGAGACAAGGTTAATGCAAACCCATAGCTTCACAGCCAGGTTCTTAAGCCCCTTCACAGCTGAAAACCATTTGTACAAGTCCCAGCTCTACAAAGGCGGAAGCGGTAATAACAGCTCTGGTAGAGGTGTGAGTTTGATGCAGCTCCGGCTGCGAAAAGCTATTGCATTAATAAGAAAAAGCACGATATAGTTTAGAGCAAGGTCTCAGTCGTGAAACTGGAGCAGATTAAAGTTTTATCCGTATACAAATGTCGTAGTAAAATATTTTATTTTCTAGCTATGCTTCAGTGGGTGTAACAGAATTATGTCTGTATTATTATTATTATTATTATATTATATTAAAAACATTGAAATTAATACGACAAATCTGTACATTTATTTTTTTACAGCTCTTGATATTCTAGGGAATCCACAAGGTAGAGGAAGGGAGTATAATTAAAAGGAAACAAAGTAGCAAAACAAGAGGACATAGTCTTAGATTAGAGGGGCAAAGGTTTAAAAGTAACATCAGAAAGCATTATTTTACTGAGAGGGTGGTGGATACATGGAACAGTCTTCCAGTAAAAGTGGTGGAGGCCAAAACAGTAATTGAATTTAAGCAGGCATGGGATAGGCATAAGGCTATCCTAAACAAAAGATAAATCCAGGTAAAGTATCCATGTAATTGGGCAGACTAGATGGGCCGAAAGGTTCTTATCTGCTGACATTTTTCTATGTTTCTATGTTTCTAAACACTATCAGGTACGTTCGGTGACTTTTCGTTCCCTGCACTTCAGGGCGATTCGGCGATCCTTTTTTGCCGACCCTGTGTATTCAGCAAGCACCGCAGGGCCCCCCTAGTGCAGGGAAAGTCCGCTGCAAACCCGCCGAACACTCACCTCAAACCCGCCAAACACTAACCGAACACTCACCGAAACCCGCAGAAACAGTTGGATTAACCACACTGAACACGCCGGAGAAACCCGACTAGCCGCCGATCACAGCGCAGAGCAGCCGCCGGAAAAAGCCGACACGCAGACAAACGAGGTGAAAAAAAACCCCAGTACGTTTGAAAGTTTGAAAATTTAAACGCTGTTTGATAAAAAACTACTGAACAAAAATGTCTGGAATTTACACATAAGACCCAATGAATGATAATAAAAAGGTCTGTTACAGAAAAATGATAAGTACATTTAAAAAAAAAAAAAATGTTGACAAAAAAATCCTAAAAAATTCCTAAAAGATCCTAAAAAATCTAAAAATAAAGAGACTCTGTACAGCAGAATAAAATAATAAATGGTTTATTAGATATTGAGTTGAAACTGGAACATTTTTAACATTGAAGCCTATGGGATTCTCCTGAATAAATCTGCCGAATGAGACCACCGAACAGGAGGGCATTTCGGCAACTTTTCCCTGCTGTTTTGTGTTCTATGAATAGACAAAGCATTGCTTCTCTATGGGGATTTCGCTGCCCTCGAACAGGCACCGTACGTGCAGGTAATTTGCCAACATTTGGCTAATTGCTTGCTCTCTGAATAGCCAAATGGCCAGGAAATGTAGCCGTCTGCTGAATTTCAGCGTTCAGTTACATTTCAGGGCCAGATCGACTCTCTTTGAATAACCCTGAGTGTTTAATAGAAATTATATACTTACAGCTTTAGTTAAGAATCTGCCCCCAAAATATACATAGAACAAGATAAATAGAACATTAAGGGGGATATTCAGAGAGAACCAAAATGTCACCCAGTGCTGACTTTAAGATGAGTTTTTAAAAATATTAAAGGGTTAAATAGGAAGGGAGCTGCAAGGGAATTCATATTTAACCCCTCTGTCTCCCCCTGTCCTGTCGCTTTAACCTCAGAGTATCACTTTCAAGTTAAGTGACTTCAGTTCAAGCAGAGAGTGAATCTATTATGGAATATCCAGACAGTGATTGCAGACACATGTAATACACATGTACGGTATTTGAATGGCAGGAATTCGTAACGTGGGAAAAACATGCGGCGGAAAAGAAACTGTTAACCCCCTCAGTTCTGGAGTGTAAGTCCTGTGAAATGGCTCAAATATATACATATGTGGTGTCTAGGGTACCCGGGTACTGTGTTCAACTGGCCAGTGAACAAAAAGAACAATCGTTGACTAGTCACCGTTGGGGCCCTGTGAATTGAAGCAATACAACAAGCATGCGTTTTCATTTCGGAACCGTGGGCCTGGAGGCCTCTCACCCATCCGGCGAACGAACTGTCCAGCACTCGATGCCTCGACCAAAGGATCTTTCTCCGCAACTGAACTGGGACTCTGTGCCAATGAATCTGCTCCCCGCTTGCTGAATCTCTGCAACTGGAACAAATGATCTGTCACCTGCACTCCCGATCGATCGTCGTGGCCTCCTAACTCGAGGTCCCGCCGGAACCAGCTTGTCCTCCAAATCTCTCAGCACTGCGTATGTAGGTCACAGCACGATCTCTGTCCCGATCTCCAGCACAAATAAGACAGCATCTCCACTCCGGCCTGGTTGTGTTCCTTGACAGCTCCAACATGCATCCCACACCTCTCATTGCTCCGCTCACACTCCACGCGCCAAACACGAGGCTGCTGATGTATATCCTCTCCTTATTGACCCCACTTCCTGTCCTCACGCAAAGGGTGCTGGGAGATGAAGTCCGCTTTGTCCAGCATAGTCCACAATGTATCCAGCACTATCTCCCTCTGAGAAATGAGAACCCTCCCTCTAGTGCAAGGTGTTTATATAGGCATGTGATTGCATAGAGGTCCTAAAGGAATCACTAGAGTCCACCAATAAAGGTCTCGAGCAAGCCAGATACATGTCCCAGTGGAGCACAGAGTAAGAAATCTGTGTGTGAAGGGCTGGGTTGAGGGCTCAAATCCTAGCAGGTACTTTAAAGGTTTGACCACACCTGGCTGATTGCAGGGTTTGGTGTGGACCCTGACATTTACAAATTGGGGATTAACACCAACTGTACTACTAATAAAGACTAATAGAAGCTCCCCCGTGATGGCCAATGTGTGACAATATGTGTGAGGCTTCTATTGGATAATTACTGCAGTGATTAACCCCTTCACTACCAAGTGATTTTCCAAAAAAACATTACCAGAAAGCAGTGTTTTTTTGAAAAATAATTTTTAATAACTTGTACAGTAATACATATTTATTACTGTAAATAACCTATTTGGTCAGTAGATGGCACCATCTACTGCCAAATTGATTTACAAAGGTTAATTTTTCTTCCATTTTTTCTGCATCGGCTGCTGAAAGCCCGATATTTCAAATCTTTCAGCTGCCGATTTTACAGTTTTAGCTCTTTGGGCATTATGTCCACAGGGCTAAAACTTTGAGAACACTTTCTGTAGCCCAAAAGCTAACAAAATTCATTTGCAGCAAAATAATTTCATTTGCTTTTGGTCTGCAGGTTAGCATATTGAGATATCTTGATATCCGGGCTCCAGATGGTGCCTTTTGAAGCCCAAGACATCTTGATATTGGTAGTGAAGGGGTTAATAGGTTTCAGCTACAAAAAGTAAGATCAGCTGACTCCCTGAATATACTGAATGAGCAGGTTAAAAAATCAATGTTTTTTTTCTTCCTTGATGGTACAGTGGGCATATTCCAAGATAACAAAACCAGGATTCATCGGACTCAAATTGTGCAAGAGTGGTTCAGGGAGCATGAGACATCATTTCACACATGGATTGGCCACCACACAGTTCAGACCTTAACCCCTTTGAGAATCTTTGGGACAATGTGCTGAACATGGTGACATTGCATGAGCTTATCGAAATGATGCCATGGCGAATGCGTGCTGGAATTACAGCAAAAGGTGCGCCAACCAAATATTACAGCGTGTGACTTTTTTTGGCCAGGCAGGGTAGTTATTTAGGTTTAAAAAAATGAAATATGTTAATCAAGTCCAACCATTCTTGCATCTCCTTTGCTGCTGTTGATACAATGGAAGACAACTTATTTTTACAGTATAAACAATCAGAACATTTTTCAATTGAACCTACAAGAGAATATAAATCCCTTTTCATTTCATCATGTCAGTAAGATTTCTCCTCGGATCCACAAGAAATTGCTATAAACATTTTACATTTTTGTGTCCTATATATCATGTTTTTAAAAAAAAAAAAATGAAATTCATCAACTGAAATGGATAAAGTAACATGTTTAGGCAGATAATAAATAATATAAATAATGTCAATAATGTATTACCATACTGCCGGAATGTTCAAAGAAAACATTTACCTGTAGCATTCGTGAGATGGTTACAAATATTTCCTATAATTATCATTCTATTATATGCTAAGAAAAAAAAAATGTACTGTTCGCTAATTCCACAGCAAAGCTCCCAAATAAATACATGGACGGTAAGATTTCAGGGCTTTGAATGGTTCTATAGGTTCCCTGTCTGACAGCATAAAACTGGATCCAGGCAATAAGTGCTCATGGAACCGTAACATCGTGTTGTTGATTAAATAGTGAGCTGTGAAATTCAGTTGACAAGCGTTTATATGTTTTTTTGTATTTTTCACATTCATGCATGAAATGAAGCAAACCAAAGGTCACAGGCAGAAAGAAACAAATTGCGTGTTACTATTGTTAGGTGACCATTGCATCTCCACTTGTAGGGTCTTTCCTTCTGAGGAGTCCAGTGTGCGAGTAAATAAGCCAGTGTGAGAACGTAGACAAGTGCAGCGCTTAAAAACTTGGCTCAGATCGGTTTGGATTGTTTCGGAATCCTAAAATATCAGATTTGGAAATAATCGGAATCAACTGTTTCAGAATATCGGAAGCTTCCAATATTTTGGTATTGGACCAATTCAGAATATCAGAAACATCCAATATATCCGGCCATTTCCAATATTCACTTCCTTTATGTTTGTGAGGGTTACGGCTAGGGTTAGCTTAGAGTTAGGTTAGCACTAGACTTAGGGTGACAGTTTCTGTGTGTCATATAATTAGGGTCAGGGCTAGAATTAGGTAAGAGCTGGGGTTAGGGTTAGGCTAGGGTTAGGTTTAGGTTAGGGCTAGGCTTAGGGCAACAGTTTCTGTGTGTGATATAATTAGGGTCAAGGCTAGGGTTAGGGCTGGGTTTGGTGTTAAGTTAGGGCTAGGTTTAGGTTAGGGCTAGGATAAGGTTTACAGTTTCTGTGTGTCATATGATTATCAATAGGGTTAGGTGTAGGATTAGGTTAGGACTAGGATTAGGTTTCCAGTTTTTGTGTGTCATATGATTAGCGATAGGGTTAGGTGTAGGTGTCATGGTTTCCATTTTTTCTATTTTTTTTTATTGTTCCAAATAAATCCAAAATTTTCTGATTACAATCAGAAAAATTTGGATTGATTTGAACTTTTTTTATTATGAAATCGATTGGGTTCGGACCTCGGCAATTTGGAATTCCGACTGATCCGAATTACCAATATTTTGGACCATTTCCAAATAGGTCTGAACAGAATTGCACTTGTCTATGAGTAAGCCATTGAAGAAGGACCAGTGAGATACACAATCCAGTGACTGGTACGCCAGGGAGATGTTGGTGGTACTGGTCAGTGGCTGGAATGCTCTGGCGGTAAAATGTCAAGCTGACAGTGGTCAGACACATTGAATGGGTGCAAAGAAGGCAGTAGGCAAACATGTTCAAAATCGGAAGCAATGGTGACAAGGTAGGTGGCAGGCAGGATATTCTGGTAAACAAAGGTAGAGGTCAAAACCAGGTCAGTCACTCATGAAGGCATGTTCAGATCTGGACACTATAAAATGTACAAATTAACTGAGAACCCTCCCTCTAGTGCAAGGTGTTTATCTAGGCATGTGTTTGCATATAGGTCCTAAAGGAATCAATAGAGTCCACCAATACAGGTCTTGAGCAAGCCAGATACATGTGTCAGTGGAGCACAGGCTAGGAAACCTGGGTGTGAGGGCTGGGTTGAGGTTGAGGGCTCAAATCCTTGCAGGTACTTTAACCCTTTCGCTGCTGAGGCATGTCACACCTCTGTGCTGAGGTCATTTTTACCGCTTTCGCTCATCATGTTTAACCGCATTTTGAAGCCACATTTTAATATATGACCCAGACATATTATATATCGTTCTTTCCGGCAGACTCGGCAGATTCATAATATATCATTATTATATGTATACGTCATGTCCTGTCTGTATATTATAACAAATAATGCAATAAAATTAGAATTTTCAATAATTTACAATGTGTAAACGCTGTATTAACATGCAAGCGTTTGCGGTTATATTTTCTATGGGGTGCGCTTGTTAAAAAAAAATAGAAATGGGGACTCGTTACACTTCTTTTTGGGGAAATGTTCGCTATTTTTAACAAATGCACCGCATACAAAAATCATTAGTGCAGCAGGGGTTCATGTCAGCCACTGTTTGGAAGGGCAAGCTGTGCCCTTCCAAACAGTGCCTGCCTTAACCCTGTGGCCCGAAGACCTCCTCCCTCTCCCTTTCAGGTGCCTCCTCCACACACGCGGAGGGGGGCACCTGAGTTAGATGTCATCGCGCCACCGTGATGACATCTAATGTCCCCGCCGGGGTACCGGAGTGCTGGGCTGACATCCAAGATGTCAGCCCGCACCGGGGGGGTGCAGCAATCAGCCGGAATCCCGGCCGATTCCTGCCTCCTGTGCATAGATGCGCTCAGCGTGTCCATAGCACAGGAGAACCACTTGGCTGAATACACTGAGCGCGTCCATAGCAGCAAAGTGGTTAAAGGTGTGACCACACCTGGCTGTTTGCAGGGTTTGGTGTGGACCCTGACATTTACAAATTGGGGATTAACTTCAACCCTACTACTAATAAATACTAATAGAAGCTCCCCCGTGATGTCCAATTAGTTTCTCTGCAATAAATAGGAATGAATGGATGTTGAGTGACAAAACCTAATAAACTCGATACACGTTTCGTAAGAACTTTATTTTTTGTTTTTGTCGGAAACACATTACACAAAAACTCCCTTTTTAAAACAATCCCAATAAAATTCAACTTTTAATGCACAACACCACTCCCCACTTTCCTTTGAGAGCAACAATAAAGCTGTTCTAAGCCTTTGGTTAAGGATTTACAGGCGCCTATTCCGCACATTGAGCCTAGAATGGTTTTTGCTTTTTCTTTGTGACTTTTTCTGATTATACAAATAGAACGTGCAATATGTTCATTGTGCTCTTGTTGCCTCCTTCCCATGATAGCATAAGAGCATCATGAAATCAGGCCTTTGGCCTCCGCTTGTATAATCCCAAAGGCTCTCGCCAAGGTCCAGTGCACACATTGGCAGTTTATCAGAAACCATATCTGTTTTAGCGAATGCTGCAGGAAGCCTCTACTTGCCAAGTTAAAAGCTTGAGGCAACAACGAGAAAAGGTCAAATGGGGAATTGATGGTATTTTCCTATAGAGAAGTTAAAATTCAGCCACAACAGATCTCCAAGTCTCAGTCGTATCTCCTAAATGCCCCAGGCGGACATAAAGCTACTTGAATGTATTCGCCAGCAGAGTTATAAGCACAGAATGCAGCCATTGATATTTTAGACTCACTAAATCTTCTATTTTTTATTAAATAGTGCCAGCTAATAGCATACAAGTTGCTTATAGAAGGAGACATGGAAACTCTAGGGTTGTTTATAGAGTATTGGACGCAGGACCTTACTGGCATGAATGACATGATGACTCAAGGTCAAGGTTATTGGCCAGCTCACACCTTCTGCCTAGGACTCCATGGAGGTTTGCGCTTCCGGGTGGGCGAAATCGCACAGCGCCTTGGAGTGAAAACAGACAGAGACTGGGAACTATTCATCCCCAGTCTCACTCTGCTCCCGGCGTCAAGAAGTGGAGGATTCGGCAACAGTTCAAGATGAGAGGTGAGTATCTGATTTATTAATATGCTAAATGATTTTGCAGTAATTAGCGCCAGCGCTTTATGCTTCCCCTGTTAAGTATAGGATTTGCAAAGTACGGTTAGCTTGCAGAAGCTAGCACAAAAACTAGAGATGTGAATTCGTTTCGGAAAAATTCGGAATTTGGAATGAAATTTGATAATTCGTATTTCGGAAGTACTTCGGAATAACGAATCGATACGATACGATTTTGAAACGAAATGAAGCAGTATATTACATATTTATTTCGTTTTACACTGTGTCATCATCATAAAAGAAAAATTTGAATAATTGATATCAACTATCGAATTTGAAATGAACTATCAAATGGATATTAGCAACTATCGAATTTGATATGAACTATCAAATAGATATCAACAACTATCGAATCGATTCGAAATTTCAAATCAATCCGAAACAAAACGAAATACGAAACGAAATTCCGAAAACAAAATTATTTAAAAACATAACAAAACGAAACAAAACAAATTTTTCAGCCACGCACATCCATAACAAAAACCGATGCGCTAATGGATTTTTCATGTGTTTAGCGTTAGGAAGGTTATATGGGGAACATGAGTAAAAGTCACTTATCCTAGCATGAACAGCAACTCATCCGAATGCTAACGCTAGCGTTCACTATCAGGGTTATTCAGAGAGCACTGAAATGTCACCGACATTTCGGTGCTCTCCTGTTCACTGCACTTCGGCGAGTTCGATTCGCTGACCCTACAGTGAATTCAGCATACACCGCAAGGTCCCCGAAGTGCGGCGATTCGATCTGAAAATACTGTCGTAAAATCTATTTCACTTTCTATTTAATTGTTAGCTACACATCCCACGTTTGAAATAATTGTTATGATATTATGTTTTTTTAACAAAAAGCACTTGATAGTGAAGGGGTTAAACAAGATCTAAAATGCAATGTGCCATACAAAATCAAATAAAAAATTAGCACCTTAATCTGGTCTATCATCTATCTTCCTAACCATGTCCACGAACCAATATGTCTGTCTTTCTGTCGGTAAATAGAGATTTTTCTTTAATCTTTGTTCTATTTACTGTTGTTCATGTTGGTCTGTTCTTCCTGTCATCCCACTTGTTTCTTTGTTTTTTTTTGGGTTTTTTTAGAAATCCCTGAAGGTTTTCCACTTTACCAGACATATAATATTTCCAAGATATAAAAACACAATGTTCAATCTCTCGAAAAAAAACAAAAACAAAACAAAACCCTTTACTGTTTGGAACACAGAAAGCAGTGTTGTTTTTTTTCTTTCTCATATATTTTTAGTGGTTTATTAGAACTAGTACCTCAGAGCTAAATCTGGCTTAGGGTTGCAAGGTCATGTTCAATTGCAACAAAAACATAAACCTTTCTTCATCGAATAATACCAGTCTGCAAGCGATACGTTCATTTCGGATAGATTCTGCGGAATTCCACTTTACTCAATAGATTGCAATGTTTTTTATTTTGGATATTTATTCATTTTAAAGTAGCTTTCTTATCCAAGGAGGTTTTAAACTTTAGCAGATAATACAAGCTTCCTAAAAGAAATACGTGTACAATAAGGTATCTTGTTATGAAGGGTCCGGATCATGTACTTTTGAACTGGAAGACAATGTAGCATTTTTACTTTTATACAAAGCATTGCACTGTGCATGACGCCTAGAGGGCTTGCAGTCTGAAAACAGAATCTACGTTAACCCCTTCACCCCCAAAGTAGAGTTACATAGTTACATAGGCTGAAAAAAGACATGCGTCCATCGGATTCAGCCTTTCACACATCACCTACTGCTGTTGATCCAAAAGAAGGCAAAAATCCCAGTCTGAAGCGCTCGCAATATGCAACATACTGGGAAAAAAAATCCTTCTTGACCCCAGATGGCGTCAGATTTCTCCTTTGATCAAGAAGCATTTACCCACATATTAAATATTATAACCCTTAATATTATGTTTTTGCAGGAAGTCATCCAGTCGTTTTTTAAAAGTCTGTACAGTCTGTACTGCATTCGAGTTAACTTGATTTTGCATTGTAACACACTGAAGAACAGTCTTTAGCATATCAAAACCCAGTTTTTAACGCCTTTTAAAGCAAGATTATAGTGCCCCCTCTGAAGAAATAAAATCTTTTGTTTTATATCTCTCCAGTCACCTTGGGGAAAGATAAAACAAGCTGTAAATAGCAGATATGCCCAAAAAGCCGTTTCAAGCACTATTCCCTACCTGGAGTATCCAGCCCACTTCGTGTATAAAACATAACAAGAAAAAAAGGTTGTCGACTGCGCTGATTCATATGGTTCCATGCAAAACAAAACAGAGGTTTTAGTTTAATTGAATGGCCATTAAAGTGTTAAGTCCACCTGCCACGTCACGGCAACCACTTTCAACGTGGGTCCTAACCTAATGAAACCAAATGTTGCTTTATAGGCAACCACATGTCCTTCCGCTGCTTCTCAGCTAAGAGACAAAATAGTTGGTTTATATTTATACCCTCAATAAAACATTTCCACTTTGGGATTGAAAAAGAAAACACGGAAAGGGACAGCAGTAAAAAATGACCTGGTTGGAAATACATCAAAATATAAAAATATGCACAAAAAGCGGTTTTGTGCACCATTCCCTACCTAGGCGGCTGCATAAATAGGAGTATCCAGCCCACTTCATGTATAAAACATACAGCCCCAATTATCACTGTAACAAAAAGTATAAACACTCTTTGCAGATGGATTACAACAGCCAGGGAGAGGGCAGAATACAGGGAGAGCTCTGAGGTCACTCACTGCTGTACAGAAACAAGGTGTTACTCTAATCTCCATACAAAGTCATTATGCCACATTCAAATATATATATTTTTTATTCTATTGGTATTTTTGGAAGCTGCATCGCTAATAATCTCATTATTATCACTACAAATCCCCATAAGCAGGAGATCTCAGCATTTTATTATCGGTCTGCATCATATTTACTGTACAAAGTCCATTTGTGCCTGTATGCTGATAATGCAAACCCTGTATGAAAATTACGCAACATAAGGGACGCCATCTAGAGTTCAGAATCTTTCATTGCAACAATATTTGTGTACAGGGTAAATGAATACATGAAAAACTAAAAATGAGCAAATTTACATTTTTTTCCATCCATCTCAGAAAAACAGTCTCTGCGCGGACTTTCTCCCTTTCCTTACATTTAATTCTTAATCGCTCGGCAGTGAAGGGGTTAAAACAAGGGATTTAAACATTATCAAGAAAGCAAGGCAGCACCGCTGCTCGAGACTAGAGAGTAATATGTGACGTGCATTTGTCATTTAGGAAAGTGGAGGAAGCTGCATATACTTTTATTAAGATATAAAAGAATTCACTTTTCCTCTTAGTGTTATTAAATAAACTTCCTATAGCATTCCGCGCTGGCTCCTGAAGAGGCATTTTTCACTTAAAGTGAAATGAGTGATGCACAGAGATTACTGGCTCGGAGACATCCATTATAAGATGTATTATCATTATTATTGCAGAACACTGACTCATTTCTCTATAAAATCATTAAATGAGATATACAGTTAATTGATAAATATCTTTATGGTAAGGTTCTGTAAGCACTAGATATGTGCATTTGACTTTGTACATATTGAGATTTAGCTGAGTTTTGGGCTATTCGTCAGTTACAAAAGGATGCAATGATGAATGAAACAAAAACACAAATTTTGTTTCCACGACTCGTATCTTGTCTTACTGGCGCACCAGCAAGTATGATTGAGGGGCACATAGCTTCCTATTTAAATCAGAGAGAGTGGGCACAACACTTGCTCCCGAGCCCCATTACCAAGCAAAATTTTTGTAGAGTTCAAATGAGCCCTATATATGTATTCTATGGGCAATTATAATTATTAATAAAGCACCAACATATTCTAATTCATAGCAACAAACAGTTAAATATAGGGTGAAATAGAATTTTTGCACAGAGATGGTTCCTCTGAGTTAAAAATGTAAATTAATGTAATTTTGTTCCTATTTAATTTTTCTTGTATTTATTTATCCTTTACAGAAATATTGCTGGGATGAAAGGTTCTAAACTCAAGGTGACATCCCTTACCGAGCAGAATAATACATGGGGTCTGCATTATTAGCATACAGGCAGAGATGGCCTTTGTGTTAAATACAGTATATATGATAAATATAGATAATAAAATGTTGAGATCTCCTGCTTACGTGGATTTGTAGTGATCATAATGTGATTATTAGGGGTTTGGGTCAAGTTCCCTAATGCCAAAATCGCAACAGCCAACTTCCCTACACAGACAACACCCTGACGGCCAACTTCCCTACACAGGCAACTCCCTGACGGCCATCTTCCAGACATCTAAAATCCCAGCAGCTAACACTAACCCTACTCCCTAACCCGCTAAACCTAGCCCTAACCATAACCCCCTAAACCTAGCCCTAACCCCCTAAACCTAGCCCTAACCACAACCCCCTAAACCTAGCCCTAACTCTAACCCCCTAAACCTAGCCCTAACCCTAACCTCCCTAAACCTAGCCCTGACCCCCCTAAACCTAGCCCTACACCCCTAAACCTAGCCCTAACCCTAACCGCCCTAACCCCCCTAAACCTAGCTCTAACCCTAACTCCCTAAGGGTTAGGGAGTTAGTATTAGGGTTAGCTGCTGGGATTATGAAAGTCTGGAATTTGGCCGTGTAGGGAACTTGGTATGTCCGGCACTTGTTCTGTCTGGAAGTTGGCCGTCGGGATATTGGCATTAGGGAACCTGGCTGTAAGGATTTTGTCCGGCACTCGATTATTAGCAATGCAGCTTCCAAAAATACCAATAGAATATAAAAATAATATCTGTATGTGGCATAATGCATTTGTATGGAAATTACAGTAACACCTTGTATCTGTGTTGTACATGGATTATCCCTCTGTCCTCTCTCTGAATGTTGTAATGCAGCAGCAAAGTGTTTGTACTTTTTGTTACAGTAATGTTTGAGAGCTGCTCCTTGTAGCTTGTTTACAGTAAAATAGGATGAAAAGGAGAGAGATAAGACAGTGGATTCACAGGGAAACACTAATCTTGCTTTAAAAAAGATATGAAAAATGTTTGGACTGCTTTTCAATGTTTCACAGTGAATGATTGAATGAGTTATACTCCCATGGGCAGTCCGTTGAGCTTGGATGGATCACGGATCTTTAATTCTATGACTGCATATGAAAGCGTACTTGGTGCCACAAAGCATCATTCTTAAAGTTTCCCAAAAACTGTAAGCCATATGTTTATATAACCCTGTTTTAGACTCACAGGCATACTTAATGTACAAAAGAACTTGGACTGATAACACTTTCAAATAGGTTTCTGGTTCTTAGATAAGCAAAGAGACTTCATATATGTCTAATCATAATTTATAGCATTGTCTAAGCCGGACGCATTCAAGTGGAATTTCCTGATGAAAGGGTTTTGCGAGACATCGATCGGAATCTTCTCCTGATCCCATTATTTAAGCTAGGGATACGGTTGGGCTTACACGGACTGTAACAATTTGCAATAGAAGGTGCGGTATTAGTGCTGGAGCTGATTAGCTACTCTACGCGGGTTCCCTACACTCTATAAACATAGCGCTCGTAATAAGCAGGGTGATTTCTTTGTACACTTCCGTACCGTACAGTATTTCCACATGAATTTTCACTGACAGCTTAACCACCGGGCCAGTCAGAGAACAAGCCTATTTTAATTCGGAAAAAATATGTGCAGATAAAACTTGTAATATAATTATTTCCTTATTCATCTGCCTCCTACATGCTGTCAGTATGCTAGAAGGTAATTTTATAAAGACAAGAAAGCATCATAAATTCTACTGGTAACCGCATTAATAGCCTCCTGACACTATTTTTATGGGCAAAATGCAATGAAAAACTGTATTGGATCTTCTCAGGAGCAGGTGATAAGGTACAGCTTGGGAGAAGGGGTGTAAAACGCGTCAGGTTGGCCTTTAATTACCCTATTTACTATCAAGCATAATTAATAAGGATAAAAAATATCCACACATATGCCACTAGAATCTCTGATTATTTGCGTTATGGAAATAATTGTGTACAATTTACTACCAGCAATAGAGTAGTTGTAGTAAAGGCTTCTTGTGAGGGGAAACTTTTATTGCTCTGTTGCGCTTTCAGATCGGGTAGAAAATCAATTACGTTGGTGCAATTTCTGTGCGCTTCTTATAGTTTTACATATCATGGGCTCTATTAAATTCTTCTCGCAAATGTTAACGCGCGCACAAAAACGCATTAACGCGAGGGGAAAACCCCTTTGCGCTGAATGTCGTATTACGATGTTCGCGCACAAAATGCGCGTTAACATCTAACGCGAGTGACCCTGCGCGAACCCTTTGCGAGCGCAATTTAGTGCGCGCATCCTATACTTAACATTGTGAGCGGTGATACACGAAATTACAATCTTAGCGCAAATTTAACGGACAGCGTTTGCGCGCATAATTTTACCGTCTTTGAAAAGCTGGTGGTAACGGCAAATTGTAACAACCTGACCGTACCAAACTGCGGATTCACAACGGAGAACGTCGATGCACACGTTATTTTTACTATGACGGCCACTACCTTGTCTTCAGTCAGAACGTATGTTGTTTACTAGATCCGTCAAAAATGACGGCCACTACCTTGTCTTCCGTCAGAACGTACGTCTGTTGTGCGCAGTCCGCACAAAAATGCATTTGTCTGAAAGACTCGAGTTAAAAATTACATTGCGCTCACTGATTTCTGCACGCAGCGGTACTTTGTGCACATTTTTGCGCGTCGGTTTTACGAGCGCAATTTCCCGACGGATGAAAAAATGCGTGAGGAATGTAATTCCAGCGGTGATTTTCATGCATTAACGTTTAACGCTTTGCGCAAAAAAAATATTTTAACCCCTTCACTACGTGCTAAGGTAAATTTTTAACAGGATCAACCTTTAAAGTCTATCTTCACTTTAAATACTTTGAATGTGCTGGCTCGCCAAGTAGTCGGTTAAGAAGATCACGCTGCAAAATACAGAAAGTAGTTAAAAATAGATCAAATCAGTCCCAAATTAATTTCGCACTACTCCAGGGCAGCAGTGTATACCGATTCTATCCAACCCCACCTTATACAAAGAACCTTTGTGTTTTTGCTTGGTGTGGGCATATGGGATTGAAAATGCAGATTCTCTTTGTATGAAGTGTGACTGAATAATAACATAGAAACATAGAAAAATGTCGGCAGATAAGAACCTTTCGGCTCATCTAGTTTGCCCAATTACATGGATACTTTACCTGGATTTATCTTTTGATTAGGATAGCCTTATGCCTATCCCATGCTTGCTTAAATTCAATTACTGTTTTGGCCTCTACCACTTCTACTGGAGCCATCTTCCTTGATTTTGCCAAGGCCTTTGACACGGTAGACCATGGCATCTTGTTAGAAAAACTTAAAAACTCTGGCATTGGTGATCGCACGCTAACCTGGTTTCAATCATATGTATCCGACCGATCACAATATGTGTCAATTTCTGGCAGCTCCTCCCTCCTGCTCCCAGTCACTTGCGGTGTACCCCAAGGCTCAATACTAGGCCCTCTGCTGTTCACAATATTCATAAATGATCTGCCCAACGTCTGCAAAGCCTCAACTGTACATATGTACGCAGACGACACTGTAATCTATACCAGCAAACCAAATCTCCCGCAGCTGGAGGCCGTGCTGCAAGAACAATTCACAGAGGTAGAAAAGTGGATCAAAAACAACAAACTTTTTTTAAATACTGACAAAACTGTAACGATGCTCTTTGGAACCGCACCTAAACTACACAAATTGCAATATCCCCATCTATGTGTTGGGACAAAATCAAATGGCACGCTGACCACAGTCACTTCTCTCAAATATCTAGGTATGTGGTTGGACCCTAATCTATCCTTTGGCCCCCACATCGAAAAACTCTCGTCTAAACTTTACCCCAAACTAGGTGCCCTGTACAGAAACAAATCCTGCCTGAGTCCCGCGGTAAGAAAGCAGATTGTACAGCAAATGCTTATGCCGGCTATTGATTACGGAGATGTAGTGTATGCAGCCGCCCCGCAAACACACCTTCATAAACTTACTACATTGTATAACTCATTGTGCCGCTTTGCACTACAATGTAACTACATGACCCACCATTGTGACATGTTAACCCTTTCACTGCTGAGGACGTGTGGGGAACGTCTTTATTGACACCTAAGGAAAGATAGGGGTGGAGATAGTGGTTTGTTTGAACCCCGATATCTCCTGGCTGTTTTGGTATCATTAGAAAGACCACAGCATGGCCTTTCCAATGATACCAAACATAACCATGTTTAAAGTAAAGAAAAAAAATAATAACAAAAATAATAACAAAAAAGAAAAATGTGTTTTTTTAAAACATGAAATGGCTCAGCAGTGAAGGGGTTAAAAGAGCTAAACTGGCCATCACTGGAATCCAGACGCACCCTTCACCTTTCCAGCCTGGTGTTTAAGAGCATCTCTGGGAAGCTGCCACCCTACCTGAATAGACTGCTTCCCCCAGCAGCTCCCTCATCCTATAACCTCCGATCCAGGACCAGCACCTTACTTGCTATACCACAATACAAAAAGACAGTGGCTCGGTCCTCATTTTCCTACAGAGCACCGCAATTATGGAATAACCTCCCAGACACCATCAAATCTTCCCCCAGTCTTAAGTCACTCAAAAGCTCCTTACTAACATACCTCAATACAGAATGCACCTGTAAACATGTAACCTAGTGACTATATTTCCTACATATTTTTCTGTTACTCTGTATATTTGTGTTGTTTTTTTAATATCTTGCATTGTATTACTTTGTATTTCTGTAACTGTAACACTTCAATGTTCTTGAACCCAGGACATACTTGAAAACAAGAGAAATCTCAATGTATCCTTCCTGGTAAAATCCTTTATAAATAAATAAAATAAATACTGGAAGGCTGTTCCATGTATCCTCCACCCTCTCAGTAAAATAATGCTTCCTGATGTTACTTTTAAACCTTTGCCCCTCTAATCTAAGACTATGTCCTCTTGTTTTGCTACTTTGTTTCCTTTTAAATATACTCCCTTCCTCTACCTTGTGGATTCCCTTTACGTATTTAAATGTTTCTATCATATCTCCTCTGTCTCGTCTTTTATCCAAGCTGTACATAGAAACATTAGACGCTGCCGCCCCTGAGTAGTGGGAGTTGCGCATGGGACGGATTTGATGTGTTTGTAACTACTTCACATGTAATAATGTCCCTGAACCAGGAAAGTATTAAATCTATTATTTGGGCTTTCAATCATTTCTATTTATGAATGTACCTTCCGCAGTTTATTCCAGGTTTGCAATGCATAACTTTGCAACGCATCAAAGGGAGTTTAAGATGCAGAGAATCAGCATAAAAACTATTGTATTGTTGACAAAAGATGCCAAACTTTAATAGCGCTGACCTACTCAATATCTGATGGATAGAGTCAGACATATTGAAAATGAATTAGACCCAATTAATGACTGTGGAACTGAGATACACTCTGTGTAAACTCACTTTCTAAAGTCCCCGGGACATATTGAAAGACTACAAGGAGCTATTGATTTTCAGTCCTGTTCTCTATGGTTGGTTACTCTTTCTTTTCACTAAAGTTTAAGAATAATAGAACTGTGTCTGACTCCTGACTTACTCTTAGAAAATGCAATGAAATATCTAACAATTTACCTACTTTGAAGAACATAGTAATAATTTCTTCTAGATCATAGTTGTGTAATTAATTGGAGGCCGACCACCAATATCAATAAGAATGACTTTCTTTCACCTCTTGGCGAGTTGGTTTTTGTCATAACCTTTAATGTAGTAACTCGGAAGTCAAAAAAGATAATAATATTCAACATGTTGCCTCGAATGGTGGTTATGAGTCAAATTTAATGACACTTGAAAGTCATCCTAAACCATCCTCTTCTCACTATGTATGAGGTGGACACCATGTTGTGTGAACATCAAGAATACAAAATTCTAGAGTTCTTTTTCCATGGTGCTGCCATGCCCCTCTACATAGCTTCCAGCTGATGGGGCAACATTGTTGTAGTCTGTCAGGGTTGGTCCATGTGATGGTAGAGTGGGTGAGGAGGAACAAGTCCAATACTGCTATATGCTGAAACCAGGACCATAATTGGGCTGAGGGATAAGTGAGGAGAATAGTCGCTGTAAAGACCAAGGTCGGGACAGGTGCCTGTGAGGCAAGGTCCTAGTACAAGCCGAGGTCGGGGCAGGCAGCTGGCAAGCAAGGTCATGGTATAAGCAGAAGGTGGGGGCAGGTGTCTATCATGTGTGGTCAAAGTAAACAGATCTGGATCGGTACACAAGGAAGTAAAAAAACAAAAGGAAAAGGCCTAGAAAGACTCAGGCGGTGCAATTGATTCAATATTGGAGCAGTGGCTAAAGGGAGAAGCCACCTTTTTATAGGTAAAATCCTTTGAGGGGCTCCTGCATTTTGAGGCCTAGTGCTGGCTTGAAGCCTCCACGCTTCTATCTTCTTTGGGAGCCCTAGGAGTTCTCGATCACGGCTGAGGTGCAGCGATGAGCCAGGCGGTCAGAGTACTCCGCTGGATGGAAGGGAGCAACCATGAGTGGTCTCAATGGTCACGTTGAAATGACTGCCAGGCTCCCGTGGTGAGTAGGCTAGACCCGGCGTTGGCCAGGCAAGTTGCCCCAACATATTCTTATACATGTGCTATAGTAGTAGATTACATAAAATAGAATCCTCTATGGATCTTTCACATGTGTAATGAGACGTGCAATTCCTTTGCTCTGAACAACCCACTTAGATTCCTTTTATGTTGCCTTGTAACAATTAATATCTGGTGGACAGTACCACGTTAGGGTAGGTCAGTAGATCGGACAACTGCCGTTCACAGCATCTGGTCACTCATCCCTTTGGAAAAGATGTTCACTGCCTGCATTATGCATGATCTGTCTGGATTAATCAGGAGATGGAGATTATTAAAATCATCACTGATGACTTTACATGTCACCTTATATGGCCAAACATGGTACCACCCACTTGAGAAACCATTATTCTTTGTAACACACTCAGGTTACGAGTGCTTTAAATTCAACCTTAAAAAATGACTGGGTATTCTATTCTAAAGGGGTTACTCATTAAACAGCACTGTTAAAATTAAGTTCACCATAGTTGCAAACAATAGTGAAACTCACCATCGATATAACTATAGTGAACCTAGAGAAGCAAAATTGAACTACAGAAGGCGACGTTGCTTCAAAGAAACGTAGATAACACTACCATTATTCTACTGTAAAAGGAGAAAACTGTGGCTATTCTCCGTTTATCGTTGCTCCAAGTTGTTTGCAACATGGGTGAATACACTACGGAGATTTTATAGTGGTGATCTTCACTGAACTCCAGCAGAAACTGCAGTGAGTACAGAAGTGCAAACAGCCCTACCAAATCGAACTGAAACTACAGTGAATAGAACAACAACAGCTACACTGAACAACTTTGGCAAAAACTTCAGTGGAAACGATGGTGGAAATCCCATTGAAAACTACACTGAGAACCATGCTGAATAACCTTGGAAGAAACTATGGTGGAAAGATCAGTGAAAAAGATGTTGAACTATGGTGGAATGCCCATAAATAGTTTTACCACAGTTGATCCACCATAGCTCCCTAAAGTTCACCAAAGTAGATCCATCGTTGTTTCCATACGATAAGTGGGGTTACTGAGTAACCCCTCTGGCGAACTGTATTGACTGATATAAAGTCAAGGAATACCATTGCTCCGTAAAAGGTTAAGACACAAACTGAGTTTTTTCTTGGTCAGTTTCACACGGATGAATGATTCCAAGAAGAACCCAATAAATATCACCCATGAACCAACTTTAATTCCATCTTCCATTTCCTTTCTGCATCTATTCCTATTTCCTTCTATAACATGATTAGGAACTATAGTTCTCACTTCTTTTTAGTCCCATTTCCCACCTTTCAAAAGACCGTCCAAGCCACTAATAAGTGTCAAAGTCATTTACCAGCCATTGGGCCTAGTTATTTTTCCGGATGTGAGCCTCTGGGGAAAAGAGCATATGTCAAACGTCTTTCAACTTAAGTTGAAATATATCTGTTCTCTCTCATTCCATTTAAAGCCAATGAGTGAATAATGACCTGAAGTATGTTTTTTTAGTCATATATCTAGAATTATTATTAAGGGTTAGTTCTGCCCTTTAACTTTTTTTGGGGTTTTCGCTGCTTTCAAAATGACCAAGATCAGTATCATATACATTTCCATATTTGCTCATTTATTCTGATGTAACACAATGTTTTCACATAGCCCATGGCTACACCTATTGCATCTCAGTCTCACCAAGTCCAATTATTATATCTCATGGTTAAAAAAACTGCTATATATTCATTGATTTTATTGGTAAATCCCATGACTAATGAAATATGGAGAGAAGTAAAAGGAAACAGTGTTAAAAAGAACACAGTGTCCAGTGCTGACCTCAAGAACAAAGACTATAAAGATGCAGTAACAATATACATATATGTATATGTAAAATAGTAAATGGTTTATTGGTTATTGGGAAAATAATGACGCATTCCGCCACTACTATGTGACTTTATCAAGGTATAGTGTCCATGAATGTCCATATTCCCCTTTGTGGTATAAATACCCCTTGATTGGTGCTATTCAGTTGTCCTCGTTAACACGTGCCAGCGCCACGTGGAGTCGGTTTTCTGTCCAATAACCAATAAACCATTTACTATTTTACATATATACCATCTCCAGTGCCTTTATGCACCATCAGATGCTGTGCGGTTCAGTATGGTTCTCACTTAAATCCAGCGGTGGCAATCAGCGGACTGGTGACATCCAGTGGCAACATGGAGGCTGAGTATTATGGATGTGCCGGTATTATACTTGAATCCTGTGAGCATTTTATTACAGCAGGGGCTAAATAATACCTTGTATAGGTTATATTGCCCTATGTGTGTTTTCTGTATTTATAGTGAGACCCCTTCAGTCCTTTATTTATATCATTCTGCTCGCGGCCAGAAGAAGAGGCCGATTGGGCCATCGTTCTTGCAGCGGGAAGAGTATTGGATTTATGGGGGGGTCAGGAGGTGCTTAATGATTTTACAAAAGCAAATTAATTTAGCACCAGCTTTTAGGTGACGCTAAAATTTTGCCTTGCGCGTCCCTACGGTAATTAGCGCTAGCATTTTGTAATATCTTACTTATTGAAACGCTAATAGTGATTGCATTCCCCATGTTAAGTAAAGGATGCGCAAGGTACAGTAAGCTTGAGGAAGCTAGCGCAAAGTGATTTTTTTATGGGTTTCAGGAGGGTAATATGGGGGTCATGCGTTAAAGTCACTTATCCAAACACATCTGATCACTGATGTTAGGGTTCACTAGGGAATAGTGCCCTTATTCTTTACCCACTTGGCTGCTAAGGGACGTGCTCGGCGCGTCCTGCCAAGTGCTGCTCCTGTGCTATGGACGCGCTGAGCGCGTCCTAGCACAGGAGGCAACAATCAGCCAGGATTCCGGCCGATTGCTTAGCCCCCCCGGTGTGGGCTGACATCTTGATGTCAGCCCAGCACTCTGGGACCCCGGCGAGGACAATAGATGTCATCGCGCTAGCGCGATGACATCCATTTCAGACGCCCCCCGCGAGTGCGGGGAAGGTGCCTGAAAGGGAGGGGGTCCTTTGGACCTCTCTCCCTCCCGATCAACCGGGGCCAGCAGTGAAAGTCAGGCACCGTTTGGAAGGGCACAGCCCTTCCAAACGGTGGCTGGCTTTAATCCTGTGGGGGCCGGATCACGATTCGGCACCAAAAAGCGCCGGATCGTCATCCTCTCCCGGAGCTGGCCGACATCTTGGAGCATGGCCTTTCCAACGATACCAAAAATGACCATGGTAAAAGTTTAAAAAAAAAATGAAAATAAAAAATATAAAAAATATATATATATAAAACAAAAAAACAGTTTTGTTTGTTTTTTGTTTTGTTAATGCAGCAATATTGTTCCCATTTAATTTATAATGTGAACAATGATGCTGCACTAACGATTTTTGTATGGGGTGTGTTTGTTAAAAATAGCGTAATTTTCCCCAAAACAAATTGTAACGAGATCCCATTTCTAAATTTGTTTAACAAGCACAACTCATAAAAAATATAACCGCAAATGCTCGCATGTTAAAATGTGAAAAAAAACACTTTACACGTTGTAAATTATTGAAAATTTAAATGTTATTGCATTTTTTGTTATAATATACAGGCAGGACATGATGTATACATATAATAATGATATTTTCTGAATCTGCCGGAAAGAACGATATATAATATGTCTGGGTCATATAAAAAAATTTAAATATGATGAGCGAAACTGGTAAAAATTAGCTCAGCACACAGGTGTGAAATGGCTCAGCAGCGAAACGGTTAAAAGGGTGAAATGGCTGAGCAGCGAAAGGGTTAAAAGGATGAAATGTGAGGCATGTAGAGGATGAAAGGTCCTGATTGTCCATAGCAGAATCACCTTATATCATTATTTTAGAGTTAGACATGATAGATTTTTTGATGACAACATATAATAAACATTTTAACCCCTTAAGGACCAACGATGTAACGTTTACATCATAAATGCATTGACTTTAAAGACCCTTGGTCCTTAAGGGGTTAAATGCAAAGTCTGTTATTTTTTTTCTGTGTTTTGTATAACGCAGCATTATAATGCATTGTAAGCAGATCATCAACTTTTCTATAGGTTTTCTTGTCATTCGTTTCTTTCCCCACTTTTCTTGGAAGCAAGTTTTAAAACCTGCAGGCGCAGATTGAAAGAACGAAATAATAATAATGATAAAAAAAATATATTGGAATTGGCCCATTTCCTTCTCACTCTGAAAGCGAATCTTAGTTAAGCGTTTATCTGATTTCCTAAAGTGGCCTTTCGCTAAGCAGTGAGTTGAATTGAAAGGAAATTGGCAATTTTAGATTAAAATAGTTGAATTTAACCCCTTGGCTGCGGATGACGTGTAGGGGCGTCCTACAGGGTTATCCAAAGAGCTCCGAATTGCTTGAGAAAGGTAACCGAACGCTGAAAATCTGTGTTCGGTTACCTTTCTTGGCCATTCGGCTAACCAGAGAGCAGGCAATTCGCCAAATCCTGGCGAATTGCCTGCACATACGGTGCCTGTTCGATGCCTGTTCGAGTGCCTATTCGGTACCTATTCGGTGCACTGCTTCGGCTATTCAGAGGGCAAAAACCAGCAGTGAAAGGTTCCCGAAATGCCCTGCCATTCGGTGGTTTAATTCGGCAAGTTAATTCAGGAGAATCCCATAGGCTTCAATGTTAAAAATATTCCCGTTTTAATTCAATATCTAATAAACCGTTCATTATAAAATTCTGCAGTAAAAAGTCTCTTTATTTATAGATTTTTTTAGGATACTTTAAGCATTATTTCTGATGTATTTTTTTATTTATCTCGGCTTTTTCTCGGCTTTTTCCGGCGGCTTCGCTGCGTCTGATCGGCTCCTGCTTGGGTTTTTCCGGCGTCTTCGACGGGTTAATCCAGATGTTTTTGGGGGTTTTCGGCGTGCATTCGGCAGGTTTTGCGGTAGCTTTTCCCTGCAATTCGGGGACCCTGTGGTGTTTGCTGAATACACCGCAGGGTCACCGAAATGGGATCGGCAAAAGGAACCGAATTGAAGAGAATGAAAAGTCACCGAATGTGCGGTGACTTTTCGAATCTCTTTGGATAACCCTGTAAGTGTTTTGCCGCAACATGCGCAGGGTGTCCGTCACGAATCATTACTTAGCAGCGCTGGGGGAAATTTCTGCTGGTCTGGGGGGGGGGGTCCCACGGTGGTCTGACCTGACAAAACTAATAAGAACAAAAATGAAGGGAAATGTGAATATATATATATACAACAAAATCTAAATCTAATGTATTTTCTTTGACATTTTTCTTTTTTCTTTTTATATTACCCATCAGCGCCATGTTGTATTTGCATAAGTGTTCTCATGGATGCGTTAAATAAGAACAAGCTACAGGGTTATTCAAAGAGCTCCGAAAAGTCACCACACGTTCGGTGACTTTTCCTTTCCCTGCACTTCAGGGCGAGTCGGCGATTCCTAGTTCGCCGACCCTGCAGTGTATTCAGCAAGCACAGCAGAGCTCCCGTAGTGCAGGGAATACTCAGCGCAAACCAGCAGAACATTCGCCGAACACTCACTGAAAACCCACAGAAACCGCCACAAAAACCAAGCCGAACACGCCAGAAAAATACGAGCCTCTGCCGATCACAGCTCAGAGCAGCCGCCGGAAAAAGCCGACACGCAGACGAACGGGGTGAAAAATAAAAAACAGTACGCTTGAAAGTTTTAAATTTGAAACGCTGTTTGCAGAAAAACTACTAAACGAAAATGTCTGGAATTTACATATAAGATCCTATGAATGATAATAAAAAGATCTGTTACAGAAAAATGAAAAGAACGATAAAAAAAACGGGAAAAATGCCTAAAAGATCTTAAAAAATCTAAAAATAAAGAGACTTTTACTGCAGAATAAAATGAAAAACTGCTTGTTAGATATTGGATTAAAACAGGAATATTTTTAACATTGAAGCCTATGGGATAAACCTGACGAATGAAACCACCGAACGGCACGGCATTTCACCGACATTCCTCAGCTGTTTGATGTCTCTGAATAGATTAGCCATTGCTTCTCTCTGGGGGATTTCAGTGCCGTCGAACAGGCACCGTACATGCCGGCAATGCGCCAGAATTTGGCAAATTGCCTGCTCTCTGAATAACCGAATGGCCTGAAATGTCCCCATTCGCTGAATTTCAGTGTCCGGTTACATTTAGGTCACATTTCGGATCCCTCTGAATAACCCCTTTAATGATTCCTTTTTCAGAACACAAAATCCATTCTCTTGTGATGAAGCTCACTTTGCCCTCTGCAGGAAACATTATGAAATACTTTAATAATAACTATTTTGCAATTTTCCTGAGTCTTTCAATTTATTTTACATATTCTTATTTCAGTAATGTAAGACACATGCTTACCATTAAAATAAACCCAAGCCGTGCACACCAAAACAATAATTAAAAATCGGCGAATGGTTAAAAAGCCCAAAATTATAAGAGAAAATCAATAAATTCATTCAGAGTTATTCAAAAAGATCCGAATTGTGGCCGACAGGTAACCGAACAGTGAAATTCAGCGAACGCTTACCTTTCCTGGCCATTCGGCTATTCAGAGAGCAGGCAGTTTGCCAAATCCTGGCGAATTGCCTTCACATGCGGTGCCTGTTCGTTGCCTGTTCGAGGGCAGTGAAATCCCCATAGAGAAACAAACCACAAACCAACAGTGAAAAGTTGCCAAATTGCCCTGCTCTCCGGTGGTTTCATTCAACAGGTTTATTCAGGTGAATCCCATAGGCTTCAATGTTAAAAATATTCCCATTTTTATTCAATATCTAATAAACCGTTGATTATAATATTCTGCAGTAAAAAATATTTATTTATAGATCTTTTAGGCATTTTTCTGGATTTTTTTGCAAAAAAAATTTTCCGTTTTTTTTTTTAAATCGTTTTTTCTTTTTTCTGTAACAGCCCTTTTTATTATCATTCATTGGATCTTACATGTAAATTTCAGACATTTTCATTCTGTAGTTTCTTTGTAAACAGCGTTTCACTTTTTAAACATTCAAGCGTACTGTTTTTGGTTTTTTTTCCACTCCACTCGTCTGCGGTGTCGAGTTTTTCCGGCGGCTGCTCTGCGCTGTGATCGGCGGCTGCTCGGGTTTCTCCGGCGTGTTCGTCAGGGTTAATCCAGATGTTTTTGCGGGTTTAGGTGTGCATTCGCCTGGGTTTTGCGGCGAGTGTTCGTCGGTAGGGATGAGCTGTTCAGTTCGATGTGTTCGGAGTTCAATTCGAACATCGCCAGTTCGTATGTTCGCGAACTTCGAACATTTCCGCGTGTTCGCAGCATGTTCGCTCACAATGCACCACAATGGACCACAATGCACTTTTCCACTGGCCTAAAGCTTGTAATTGGCTACAGCCTGCACCTGACCACAGTTTAGGTGCAAGACAGGTGCAAGACTATGCCAATCACGGCTCAGACTCCTGATTGGGCAAATTTTACCCAATCATGGGCTCACAGAGCTAAGTCCCGCAGGCCGCAGCACACTATATAAGGCTTCACACAGCCCCCAGCACGTGTCTTTTGAGAGGAGATTGTTGTGTTAGTGTGTGTTCTCACTGCCACCAGCTATTTTGGGGGTCTCATTTCTACAGAATATCTGGGAATTGTTGTAATCTTTGTGTTCTCACTGCCACCAACTATTTTGGGGGTCTCATATCTACAAAATATATGAGAATTGTTCTAATCTTTGTGTTCCCACTGCCAGCAGCAATTGTGGGGGTCTCATTTCTACAAAATATCTGGGAATTGTTCTAATCTTTGTGTTCTCACTGCCACCAACTATTTTGGGGGTCAGTCATTTATACAAAATATCTGGGAATTGTTGTAATCTTAGTGTTCTCACTGCCACCAGCAATTGTGGGGGTCTCATTTCTACAAAATATATGGGAATTGTTCTAATCTTTGTGTTCTCACTGCCACCAATTATTTTAGGGGTCTCATTTCTACAGAATATCTGGGAATTGTTGTAATCTGTGTGTTCTCACTACCACCCATACTTCTTGCAGATTTCTGCGAATTGTAATCTGTGTCTTGTCACTGTTGCCAGCTATCAGGGGGTCCTATCAGGGGGTCTCACTGACTTATAGGTGGTTTCTGTGAATTTTAATCTGTGTCTTGTCACTGGCTGCCAGCTATCAGGGTGTCTCATTGAGTTATACCAGAGTACTGGAAATCTTTAATCTTTATACCAGAGTTGAATCAGAGTTCTGCATATCTCAAATTTTTATAACAGAGTTGAATCAGAGTTCTGTATATATTTAATCTATATATCACTCACCATGTCAAAAAGACCAAAAAGGACAGGCAGACGCTCACAGACACAGATAAGAGGGCAAGCAGCCTCTGTGTCGGGAGGCTGTGCCTCTGGTCATCGTGGACGTGGTGCATCCTCTGCAGGGGCATGCTTGTCCATTCTAACTGGTGCTGGCCGTCTTAAGCAGCAGCAACATACAGAGGATTTGGTGGATTGGCTAACCAGGCCATCCTCATCCTCCGAGTCCTCTGTCAGCCAGGCTTGTAGTGGTTTACAGTCCACCTCAGCTGCCAAAGCATGTAATGCAGCCTCCATGTCCACAGCTACTCCTGCCGTAGCCTCACTATCACACATGGAGGAGTCAGCTGAATTGTTTGACTACAATGACAGTGACATGCTGCTTGAGGATGCGCAGCAACTACAGTGCTCTGATTCAATCTCTGAGGTTGAGGAAGGGAGTATAATCAACCTAGAGGAAGGGGGTGAAAGTGATGACATACAAATAACTGCCACTCATGTTGCCCCAGCAGCTGCAGCATACTGCCACTTTGGCTCCAGTGACGAGGAGATAGGGGGTGATGACAATGATGATGAGGTCACTGACTCCACCTGGGTGCCTGATCGAACAGAGGACTCAAGTGAGGAGGAGGAGGCACAACAAACACGAGGCACAACGTCCTCTATGACCAACCATAGCACTAGCCAGTCCAAGGCATCAGATGTCAGAGCTGCTCAGGTGCAGAGCGCTGTAGTCTCAAAGCACAAATCCAGGAACTCTGCTGTCTGGGAGTTCTTTAATAAATGTGCAGCAGACCGCACCATTGCTATTTGTAATCTATGTCAGATGAGGATCGAGCGTGGGAAAGAAACCGGACGCTTGGGTACCATGTGCTTGACGCGACATATGACAACCTGCCACGCATCCCATTGGTGCAACACTTTGCGTAGGTCCTCCTCCTGTCTCTGCACACTGGGTAACTCTGATTGCAGCTGGGAGGAATCCAAGACGGGGCTCTGTGCTGGAACTTGTTCATTCACCACGCCTCCAGAAAGCTGCTTGTATGAGATCTGTCTGCTCCACCACCACCTCTCCCTCCTCCTCCACCTCCTCCTTCTGTGTCTCTGGAGAAGTAGCAGTTAAACCGATGCCTGACAGGGGCTACGCAATGGCTCAAGCAAAAAGATGCCATACTGTGCTTGAGCTGGTTTGTTTAGGGGATAGGAGCCACACCGGGCCAGAAATTCTGTCAGCTCTGCAGGGGCAGGTGCAGAGATGGTTAACACCACGCCAGCTTGAGCTGGGAAGGGTCATCTGTGATAAAGGCAGTGACCTTCTCTCCGCCCTACGCCTGGGTAAGTTGACGCATGTACCATGCCTAGCACACGTCCTAAATCTGGTGGTACAGCGTTTCCTAACCAAGTACCCAGGGCTGACAGAGCTTCTCATCCAGGCCAGAAAAGTCTGCAGCCACTTCAGACGTCATTCCCAGCAAGCGTTCGCCTGGCAGAAATTCAAAGAGAATTCCACCTTCCCACAAACCGTCTGATCTGTGACATGCCCACCAGGTGGAACTCGACATTAGCAATGCTGCAGCGTCTGCACAAGCAGCAGAGTGCCATCAACGAGTACCTGTGTGAGTATGGCACAAGGACAGGTTCAGGTCAACTTGGTTCCCCCCCCCCGCAGTGGCTGATGATCAAGGATGCATGCACTGTACTGTCACCATTTGAGGAGGCAACGAGGATGGTGAGCAGGGACAGTGCATGCATCAGTGACACAATTCCTTTAGTGTTCCTGCTGGAGCACACTCTGCAGGGAATTATAGATGTGGCTCTAGAGGCAGAGCAGCGGGAGGAAGAGGAGGCCTTCCCTAGCTCTCAAAGCCCCAGTCTTTCTGCAGAGAGCATTCCTGCGGGTCCTCCTCAGATCAGACAGGAGGAGGATGAGGAGGAGGAGGAATATTTAAGTAGTGGGGGCATTGAAGGTGGGGATTCCTCAAGGGAGGGTTTTGTGTGCACAGAAACACAAGGACTAGTATGTGGATGGGAGGAGGAAGTGCACGATGGGGTCATCCTCATTGACCAGGAAGACTCGGAAGCTAATGCCACCTCCAACCTACGCTACATGGGCTCCCTTATCCTGCAAAGCCTGGTAAAGGACCCCAGGATTCGTGCTATCAAGGAGAGGGATCATTACTGGTTGGCAAGCCTTCTTGATCCACAATACAAGAGTAAAGTTGCAGAGCTCATCCTGCCCGCACAGAGGGAGGACAGGATGAAAAACTTGAGGACGCTCTAAAGCGACACTTGTGTAACACCTTTCCAGACACTGGTAAGTTACCAAGTGATGACACAGGTGCTTCTGAGGCTGCGGATGATCAGAGGAAGAGTGGTGAAGGCCGGGGCCGCTTGACTGATGCCTTTTTAAATTTTTTTAGTCCACGATGCCCAGGGACGTCAAATGTAGGCACCCATTGCCAGCGTCTTCACCGTATGGTGCAGGACTACCTAGGGGCAAGGGCAGACCTGGATACCTTTCCAGCAGATGATCCAGTGGCTTACTGGGTATTGAGATTGGAACAATCCTTCTTCTCATCTCTTATATCTACGCTGTCCTCCAACCCTAAACGGCTCTGGTCCACCTTCAACACCCTCCTCCACCCACCTGCACCTCCCCCTCAGCTGCCTTCAGCGCTCAAGACCTGGCAGACTACTTCCTCAGTAAAACTTTAACTATCAGAAGCAACATCCCAACACAAGATAGTTATCTGCCTCCTCCACTCCACAGGTCCCCTCTGCCACCCTCTGCCGCTTCCTCCCAACCACTGAGGAGGAAGTCAATTCCTTATTGTCCTCCTCACATCTCACCACGTGCCCGCTTGACCCATTCCCTCACATCTAATTCCTCCCTCTCCTCCTCCCTCACCCCTGCTCTCACACACATCTTCAACCTATCTCTCTCCACTGGCTCCTTTCCATCCGCCTTCAAACATGCACTAGTTACCCCTTTACTAAAGAAACCATCCCTAGACACCAACTCTCCATCCAACTACCGCCCTGTATCCCTGCTTCCCTTCACATCAAAGCTCTTAGAAAAACTAGTCTTCAACCGCCTCTCCCTCTTCCTGTCCTCCAATTCCCTACTTGACCCCCTGCAATCTGGCTTCCGTCCCCTACACTCAACTGAAACTGCCCTCACCAAAGTCACCAACGACCTCCTAACTGCTAAAAAACACGGCCACTATTCTATTCTCATCCTGCTTGACCTCTCGGCTGCTTTTGACACTGTTGACACCCCCCTCCTTCTACAGACCCTCAACTCTCTGGGTCTCGGTGACACTGCACTTGCTTGGGTTGACTCCTATTTATCCAACAGGTCCTTCTGTGTGTCCTTTGCTGGTAACTCCTCCTCCTCATTGCCTCTATCTGTTGGTGTACCTCAAGGCTCTGTCCTTGGTCCTCTGCTCTTTCCATCTACACCTCCTCCCTGGGCAAAATCATCAACAGCTTTGGCTTTAATTACCACCTCTACGCTGATGACACTCAGATCTACCTCTCTACCCCTGATCTCTCTCCCCCTGTCCTTTCAAAAGTCAGTGACTGTTTATCTGGCATCTCCTCCTGGATGGCCTCCCACCACCTAAAGATCAACATGTCAAAGACTGAGCTCCTACTTATTCCTCCCTCTAATGCCTCCCCACCTCCTGACTTCTCTATCACGGTGGAGGGTATCACCATCTCCCCATCAAACCAAGTTCGCTGTCTTGGAGTTACACTGGACTCTGCTCTTTCCTTCATCCCCCACATCAAGTCTCTTTCCTCCTCCTGCCGATACCAACTGCGTAATATTTCCAGAATTCGGCCATTTCTTACCGCGGTCACCACAAAACAACTCATACACGCCCTGGTAATCTCCCGACTCGATATTGCAATAATCTCTTATCTGGCCTCCCTCTGTCCCACCTCTCCCCCCTACAATCCATCCTGAACGCCTCCGCCAGGCTAATTCACCTCACCCGCCGCTCTGTCTCTGCCGCTCCCCTCTGCGAGTCCCTTCACTGGCTCCCCATCCACTGCAGAATTAAGTTCAAAATCCTTATCCTTACCTACAAAACCCTCACTAACTCAGCGCCCCACTACCTGTCCTCACTAATCACCAAATACACCCCAGCCCGCTCCCTAAGGTCAAACAGTGACCTGCGCCTAGCTTCTCCCCGCATCACCTCTTCCCATGATAGACTGCAGGATTTCTCACGCGCAGCCCCCACTCTCTGGAACGCTCTCCCTCGTACTGTCAGACTTTCCCCTAACTTCTCTTCCTTCAAACGCTCCCTGAAAACATTCCTATTTAGGGAAGCCTACCACCCAACTCACTGACGCAACCATCAATCACTCTCACCTTACAGTCCTCTCCTCCTGTTTCCAACCCCAACCCTCCCAGATTGTGAGTTCCTACGGGAATAGGGCCCTCATCTCCTCCTGTACTGTTTGTCAAATGTTGTTCAATGTATTGTAACCCTGTCTGTACTGTGCTTATTGTACAGCGCTGCGGAATATGCTGGCGCTTTATAAATAAATAATAATAATAATAATAATCACTGGCCAGAACTTAGCCAATATACTATGCAGCTACTAGGTAGCCCTTCATCCAGCGTGCTTTCTGAAAGGACGTTCAGTGCTGCTGGAGGTTTTGTCACAGACAAAAGAGTGCATCTGTCCACCGACTCTGTAGACCGGCTGACATTTATAAAAATGAATCAGTCCTGGATCAGCAGCTATCAATCCCCTGATGCTGACGTAACGGAATAGATCGGGGATCTCTTCTGCATTCACAAAACCAACACCACTGCACTCTTCCACAATACCTCAAAGGGGTTAGTGAAGGCACTAGCTGGCACCAAAGGCACAATATTTGGGTGCACTGACACTGACGCCTATATTACCTGATTTATAACATTTTAATTTTTTGGACCAAGGGTCCAACCCTGCACTCTTCCACAATACCACAAAAGGGTTACAGTGTGGAGGCACTTGCTGCCACCAAAGGCACAATATTTGGGTGCACTGACACTGACGCCTATATTACCTGATTTATATAATTTTAATTTTTTGGACCAAGGGTCCAACCCTGCACTCTTCCACCATACCACAAAAGGGTTACAGTGTGAAGGCACTTGCTGCCACCAAAGGCACAATATTTGGGTGCACTGACACTGACGCCTATATTACCAGATTTATATAATTTTAATATTGGACCGCAGGGTCCAACCCTGCACTCTTACACAATACCACAAAAGGGTTACGGTGTGAAGGCACTTGCTGCCACCAAAGGCACAATATTTGGGTGCACTGACGCCTATATTACCAGATTTATATCATTTAAATTTTTTGGACCGCAGGGTCCAACCCTGCACTCTTCCACAATACCACAGAGGGGTTATGGTGTGACGGCACTGTTGCCGACGCTAAAGGCCCAATTTTAAAGCACCTATTGTTACTTTCATCCAAAGCCTGCATAAGTTTCACCATAACTTAGCCAAAAAATCACTAAACATGTTCTGCGTGCCCTAAAATGTCTCCTCTTTTCATACAGACTGCCGCCCCAAGCAGTTGTTTAGGAATAGATTAAAGGAAAACCGTTTACCGTCATTTGAAACGTCATTTTTTTGTTTTTAAATGTTTCTATACATCTTACAAATCCGCCACTTCACGGGCAGGTTATGGGGACCTCCTAGGCACGATATTTGAAGGAATTTTTCATTTTTATTTTTAACCCTTATTTCATGGAAAACTCACTGTTCCTTTAAAAAAAAAAAATTCTTACTTTTTGTCCTTGTTTCCTGTCCCCCAGGGCACTACCCGGACCCCCATACACCTTTTATGACAAATATCTTGCATATATGCCCTCTTGCAGGGCACTCTAAAAATCGAACTTTTGAGTCCCATTGACTTGCATTGAGTTCGGTTCGTGTTCGCGTTTGAACTCGAACTTTTGAAATTGTTCGAGTTCGAAAGCGAACCGAACACGGGGGTGTTCGGCTCATCCCTATTCGTCGGGTTTGCTTTTCCCTGCACTACGATGGCCTGTGGTGCTTGCTGAATACACCGCAGGGTCACCGAAATGGGATCGACAAATCGCACCGAATTGAAGAGAACGAAAGTCACTGAACGTGCGTTGACTTTTCGATTCTCTTTGAATAACTCTGATTGTATTCAGTTCCTACGTAGTATTTTAGTCTTAAGGCTGCGGTCAAACTAATGCATTTTTAGCATCGACCATCAAAAAGTGCGTCCGAACGCATTGACATTTTTTCTTATGGTGGACGCGAAAGCGGTCAAACGATGCACATTTTCGTGCGTGTTTTTTTACGGATCGTCACTAAAACACTTTTTGCATCTGAACTTTATGTTGGCCGGACATGAGCAGCGTCTGACATCTCCTAATCATGCACACACGCCGCTAGCGGACGCAGCGCACTCTGCCCGTCAGTACTAGCGGTTCTACGTTCTCGAAAAAATGCATTCATTTGCCGCTTGCGTTGCACGGCCGGACTTTCGTGCGGCCATACTTCGTATATTGGCCGTCATTGTCCGTCATTTCCTGCTACTACGGCCATGATAAAGTGCGGCTGCACGCACGTTAAAAATGCGTTAGTCTGACCCCAGCCTTAGACGAAGAGTGCCTTTCTGTATATGCTATAATTTACCACTTCAGTGCGGTCAACGCAAGAAGCGTGCCATCTGCGCTGGAAGTGGAAACTGTCCCGTGCTCCGCCATGGGAATCCTGCCATCTTAATGTCAGAACAATAACTTAACAGAGTAGGAGGGAATTTAGAATTTTGACCCCTGTATCCCCTCTTCTATAAGACCTTTAAAATCATACCAAAGTTGACTATAGGGATTATTTAGAGAGAGCTGATCTGGCCCCAAAATGGCACCGAACAGGGAATTTCCCCATACGGTGACATTTTGGGGCCATTCGGCTATTCAGAGAACAGGCAGTTTGCCAAATTTTGGCAAACTGCCAGCAAGTACAGTGCCTGTTCGAAGGCAGTGAAATCCCCCATAGAGAAGCAATGGTTAATATTCAGACACCGAACAGCAGTGGAAATGTGCCGAAATGCCCTGCTCTTTGGTGGTTTCATTCGACAGGTTTATTCAGGCGAATCCCATATGCTTCAATGTTAAAAATATTCTCATTTTTATTCAATATCTAATAAACCATTTATTATTTTATCTGCAGTAAAAAGTCTCTTTATTTACAGATTTTTTAAGATCTTCTAGGCATTTTTTTGGATTTTTTCGGCATTTTTTGGGATCTTTTCCTTTTTTTCTTAAATTCGTTTTTTATTTTTTCTGTAACAGACCTTTTTATTATAATTCATAGGATCTTATATGTAAATTCCAGAGATTTTTGTTCAGTATTCTTTTTGCAAACAGCATTTTAATTTGACACTTTCAAGCGTATTGGGGTTTTTTTTGGGGGGGGGGGTTTCGTCAGCTTGTCGGCTTTTTCCAGCGTCTGGTCTGTGCTGCGATCAGCAGCTCGTCGGCTTTTTCCGACGTGTTCAGCATGTTTTGTTTCAGCGGTTCCAGTGGTTTTTGGTGGGGTTTTCAGTGGCAGTTACGGCGGGTTTTTGGAGGGGTTTGCGGCGGGTTTTCCCTGAATTCACCGCACGGTGGGAAACTTTGATTCCCCGAAGTGCAGGGAAGTGCTGGGAACGAGAGAGCACCGAAATGTCTCTGAATATCCCCCTATGTAAAATGTATTTCTTACTGTAAAAACCTATTTGGCAGTCACATCTCGCCATCTACTGGCCTAAAAGAGTTACTGCGTATAGAACTGCAGCCCGTGGATATATCAGGGCATTTTCTAACTGATTTGCTGATTTTAACCAGTTTAACCCTTTCGCTGCTGAGGCTTTTCCCGCCCCTATGCTGAGGTCATTTTTACCTGTTTTGCGCATCATGTTTAAACGTGTTTTGAAGGCTTATTTTAGTATATGACCCAGACATATTATATATCGTTCTTTCCGTCAGACTCGGTAGATTCATAATATGTCATTATTATATGTATACGTTATGTCATGTCTGTATATTATAACAAAAAATGCAATAAAATATGTATTTTCAATAATTTACAATGTGTAAAGTGTTTTTTTCCACATTTTAACATGCGAGCAATTGCGGTTATATTTTGTATGGGGTGCGCTTGTTAAAAAAATTAGAGATGGGGTCTCATTACATTTTTTTTGGGGAAAATGACACTATTTTTAACAAACGCACCGCATACAAAAATCGTTAGTGCAGCATCATTGTTCACATTATAATTGAAATGGGAACAATATTGCTGCATTAACAAACCAAAAAAAATAAAAAAAAGTGTTTAATTTTTTTTTTTAATTTGTTTTTTTAATTTGTTTTTCTTTTTATTTTTCATTTTTTTTTTTTTTTTTACAAAATTTTTCACTGTAGTGTTTGATATCGTTAGCTGCCACGGATCGGGAGATAGGGAGTTCATTGGAACTCCTATCTCCACAGTTGGTGGCAGTTAGGGGTTAACTCTAGGACTGGCGTCATCGTGCTACGCACGATGATCAGTCCTCTGGGGGAGTTCCCGGAGGCTTGGCCGACATCCAAGATGTCGTCCAGCTCCGGGAAAGGATCGCGAACCGGCGCTTTTCAGCGCCGATTCGCGATCCAGCTCCCCAGGGGTTAATGCCAGGCATCATTTGGAAGGCAGGCTGTGCCCTTCCAAATGATGCCTGGATTAACCCCCGCAGAGCCGCCGATCGGGAGGGAGAGAGGTCCGAAGGACCTCCCCCCCTCCCTTTCAGGTGCCTCCTCCGCACATGCGGGGGGGGCGCCTGAATTAGGTGTCATCGCGCCCCCGCGATGACACCTAATTCTGGTGGCTCCTGGTCCGGATGCCGGGCTGACATCCAGGATGTCAGCCCTCACCGGAGGGGCCAGCGATCGGCCAGAACCCGGCCGAACGCTGACCCCAATGTGAGGACGCGCTCAGCGCGTCCTCAGCACACCAGCGGGACTGCTGAGGACGCGCTGAGCGCGTCCTCAGCAGCGAAGTGGTTAAGCACTTTGACCATTATGCCCACAAGGCTAAACCTTCTGGAGGACAAAAACAAATTAAATTAATTTGCAACAAACGACTTTCATTTGCATTGATGCACCACAGCCACAGATCGTGTTAACGCGATCTTGGGCTGCTGTGTCTGCTAGAGCCAATCGTGTATACACAATCACGATAGAGAAGGGGTTAAAGAACAAAAAGAAAAAAATACAAACACGAAGCTACACAGAAACAATATAATGCAACATACAGGGTTATTCAAAGAGATCCGAATGGCTGGAGAAAGGTAACCGAACGCTTGGTTATTCAGCTATTCAGAGAGCAGGCAATACGCCAAATCCTGGCGAATTGCCTGCACATTCGGTGCCTGTTCGAGGGCAGTGAAATCCCCATAAAAAAGCACTGCTTTGGCTATTCAGAGAACACAAAACAACAGTGAAAGGTTCCCGAAATGCCCTGCCATTCGGTGGTTTCATTCGGCAGATTTATTCAGGCGAATCCCTTAGGCTTCAATGTTAAAAATATTCCCGTTTGAATTCAATATCTAATAAACTGTTCATTATAATATTCTGCAGTAAAGAGTCTCTTTATTTATAGATTTTTTGGGATATTTTAAGCATTTTTCTGGATTTTTTTTTTATAAAAAGTCAGATTTTTTTATAGTTTACTTATTTTTTCTGTAACAGCCCTTTTTATTATCATTCATTGGATCATATGTAAATTTCAGACATTTTCGCTCAGTAGTTTCTTTGCAAACAGCGTTTCACTTTTCAAACATTCAAGCAAACTGTTTTGCTAATTTATTCACTTCACTCGTCTGCGGTGTCGGCTTTTTCCGGAGGCTGCTCTGTGTGTGATCGGCTCCTGCTCGGGTTTTTCCGGCTTCTTCAGCGGGTTAATCCAGATGGTTTTGCGGGTTTCGGCGTGCATTCGCCGGGTTTTTGCGGTGACTTTTCGTCGGGTTTGCGGCAGCTTTTCCCTGCGCTTCGACTGCCCTGTGGTGCTTGCTGAATACACCGCAGGGTCGCCGAAATGGGATCGCCGAATCGCCCCGAATTGAAGAGAACGAAAAGTCACCGAACATGCGGTGACTTTTCGATTCTCTTTGAATAACCCTGATAATAACAAGACAATGCAACACAAGACCAATTACCAATACGAAATATACACAAACAACTAAAATCTATACAATATCAATAGAAAACTATACAATACTGATACGAAACAATATAACAATGAAAGTCTGTGCCACACCAATAAAAACTATACTACGGCAATGCAAAAAATGCACAGTGTCATTTAATCTTGTTTTTAGTGTTCTTTCGGGTTGGATAATAAATAATGATAGGCTTCCCTTAAAGCTTGTAGAATTCTATTCAGCTGTTTTTCACACAAGTTTTATTAGGGGCAATGCTGTGTGCATGCTAAACACTGTGATTGCTCTGTAAAATCCATTGGGTTAAAGGCCATTAAGAACAGTGATCATATGTTTGATTGCTAGAGAATGCAATTCACTTAAACAAGCTGCTAATTCTCATTAAACACTGCTCGCAAAGGCCCTTTGTCTGCTCTGGAAAGAGAACTTAAATATGTCATAAACTAAGCTCAGCAAGAAAAGAAGTAAATATGTTTATAGATAGATACACATATACACTACAAACATACACAGGGTCATTCAAAGAGAATCGAAAAGTCACTAGGGATGTGCGTTTCGGGTTTCGGAATTTCGGAATTTTCACGAAATTTCCCGATTCGTGTCTATCGGACCCGAAAACCGATAGATCCGAAAAGTTTTCCGAGCCGAAACGAAAAATTTTCGGATTTTTCTAATGGACTTGAAATGTGTCAAATCGAAATTTATTTTTGCTCTATTCATGATTTCGGTTCCATTCGTGATTTCGGTTCCATTTCGGCAATTCTGGAAATCGTATATTTAACTATTATCGGTTATATCGCTGATTCTGTAAATTTTGTATTTGTAAATGCGTATCACTTGTTTCTTGTGGCATTCGGGTCAGTTTAGCGTTTTTTAAATCGTTTTGTTAATTTTTTTTGTTCCTTGGCTTTCATACCATTTTAATATGATTAAATAAAGTTGTGAAATGTATATTCAATTATTCATAAGAAAAAAAGGATCTTTATTTAATAAAAAAAACACGATAGAATCGCCAGAATTATCGTCGACACTTTGAAACGAGGAGAACAGAAGTTCCGAAAAAACAAAAATTTCCGAAATTTCCGAAAAGTCGATACAAAAAACGAGCAAAGTGACCCGAAAATACGAAAAATGGTCGATATTCCGAAAAAAAAATGTACACGAAAAACGAGCCGAACCGAACCGAATCGAAACAGAAATCGGTCGAAACGAGCCGAATCGAAAATTTTAAACATCCGAACAAATCGAACCGAATCGAACCGAATCGAACCGAAAAAAAAATCAGTGCACAAGCCTAAAAGTCACCGCACATTTGGTGACTTTTCGTTCTCTTCAATTTGGCGCGATTTGGCGATCCCATTTCGGCAACCCTGCGGTGTATTCAGCAAGCACCACAGGGCCGTCGTAATGCAGGGAAAAGCCGCCGCAAACCCGCAGAAAACTCACCGCAAAACGAGGGCGAACGCACACCGAAATCCGCAAAAACATCTGGATTAACCGCTCCGAAGACGCCGTAGAAAACTGAGTAGGAGCCGATCACAGCACAGAGCAGCCGCCGGAAAAACCCGACACCGCAGACGAAGGGGGTGAAGAAAAAAAAAAACAGTACGCTTGAATGTTTGAAAAGTGAAACGCTGTTTGCAGAGAAAATACTGAGCAAAAATGTCTGAAATTTACATATAAGATCCAATGAATGATAATAAAAAGGACTGTTACAGAAAAAAGGAAAAACGATTTAAAAAAAACAAAAAAGAAACATTTTTGCAAAAAAATCCCGAAAAATGCCTAAAAGATCCTAAAAAAAATCTAAAAATAAAGAGACTTTTTACTGCAGAATATTATAATGAAATTAGATATTGATTTAAAACGGGAATATTTTTAACATTGAAGCCTATGGGATTCTCCTGAATAAACCTGTCGAATGAAACCACCGAATGGCAGGGCAATTCGGCAACTTTTCACTGCTGGTTTGTGTTCTCTGAAAAGATGAAGCATTGCTTCTCTATGGGGATTTCACTGCCCTCGAACAGGCACCGAACAGGCACCGTATGTGCAGGCAATTCGCCAACATTTGGCGAACTGCCTGCTCTCTGGATAGCCGAATGGCCAGGAAAGGTAACCGTACGCTGAATTTCACTGTTCGGTTACCTTTCGGCCACAATTCAGATCTCTTTGAATAACCCTGTATATTTTTAGCTTTCCAACTAACGTGTTCATTTCATTCCCCAGAAAAAGTCACTTTCTCATGTCACTTATATGTTATAAACCTTTGCAGGTCATTTTTTTAAGATAACCGCCCAGGAATCCAAATGTAATAAATAATAAGACTATACATGGATATATTTTTTTGTTTGAATATTAGTTTAAACATATTTATTTTTCACTTTCTAATAATAAAACAGTTATTTTTTGATGTCTCTATGACGTGGCGTCATGGATCACATCGGCTCATCGCGTTACCATGCCAAGGTGGTCTCTGCGGAGTTTAATAAATCAATTGTTGCTATAAAAGGGAGCATCCCAGTCTCCCAGCCAATTAGCAGCATCCACAGAATGCAGGGTTTACTAGGCTATTCTGGTCACGAATAATTCCGGTACGTTATGGACAAGTCAAACCGGTAAATTTGTCAAACTTTACTTGACATAATAAAAGATTCATATATCACTGTTCCAAGCTAAGAGTGCAAATAAAAGCTGCCTTTTCCATTTAGTCTGATAGTATTCCGCACGCCATAAAAACTCACACCTTATTTGATCATTGGCCTTCCTTTATATTAAAGGGAATCTGTCATAAAAAAATAAATGGTGCTCTACCCAAAAAACACAAGGGAAGGCCACACAAATACATCTTTCCAAAGGGTCAACTTTAGTGTTTCAAGTTAATAGTTTGTTGAAAAATCATCCACTTTGAAGAACATTAAAATTGCAAGATACAATGTTACTCGTTGTCACCTTCGCTTCATACATTGACCTTTTAAAACAAAACTACCTTCTTTCCTTTTCTTATTTTTCTTGGTATTCCGCAAAGACATAAGCTATGGACATAATCTCGCCAACGATGCAAGCAGACATGACGGAAATAAGTGTTTTTCACCTTTTTTTCCCTCATTTTCTCAATTTATAGAAAGGAATAGCGTTGATCGCTCAAATGCCCAGCCTTCTCCATGGGATACAAAGTCTAGATTCATACTTTAAGGAAGCATAATGTCATCTCGAGCTCCACGTGAGACATTTTGCTCTAGTTTGATTCTATGGATTTATTTGTTTATTTTTTTAAATTTCAATCTGTTTGAGATATTTTGCAACAGAAATTCCATTTGATAAACATCTTATTACATTTGGACAACGGTCTATAAGTCAACAATCATTGTATGAACTCAACAGGAAGATGAAAGGTCATGGACGATTTTTGATTGGGTCAAATTAACCCCTCTGGACAATAGTTCAAGTCGAATGTCAATCATCTTGTCGGATTCTATAAATTCTAATTTGTCTCATGTGATATGTATCGTCAGAACTGAGTTCAGCTTTTGCTTTAGGTAACTGCTCTTGAAGATGCTATACAGGGTGGGATACATTAAGTACCGATATGGGCTCAATGTCTCACATGACACTGTGGCCTACTGGAGACCGAACGTGATTCCTCACTGTGGGACATCCCAGACATGAAGGTTGAGACCAGCCCATCGCGAGGCCTGGCTAATGTATCATTGTGGTGCATTACATGGCTGCAATGTTACTAGTTCCAGTCTGGAGCGTTGGGTTGCTGGCATAATGGGACCTCCAGTCCCCCATATGCGGACACCGAGCCACTCACTGAGGGGATAAAATAAAAAGCGAGTAGGCAGAATCCACTCCCTATACAAAAAAAAATGGCCCCTAAGGGGATAATTACATAGTGGGACCCCCTAGGTCCAATTAGCAACACACGAAGAATAAATTAAAGTGCACCCTTCAATCATAATACAATTATTGTCAATCTCCCTACACCCATTGACCTAAGTCTACTGCAAAACCCCTAAAATGAAGTAAACCCCTCCCCTATTAACCCTATAATAACTAAGGATGTAACCCATTACTTCCAGCCCAAACTATAGCTATAGTACCCCTAAAATAGCCTAAATGTGTCATTAAGATGAAATACAATCCCTTTTAGTAAATTATACTTAGCATCCTGCAGTTAACGACACCTGGAACTTCCTTCCACAAAGTGGTCTTCCTGTAGAATGGGCCTCATTGGCACCGGATAATTTAACCCTTTCGCTGCTGAGCCATTTCACGCCTCTGTGCTGAGCTCATTTTTACCGGTTTCGCTCATCATGGTTAAACGCGATTTGAAGTCACATTTTATTATACAACCCAGACATATTATATATCGTTCTTTCCGGCAGACTCGGCAGATTCATAATATATCATTATTATATGTATACGTCATGTCCTGCCTGAATATTATAACAAAAAAATGCAATAAAATTTGAATTTTCAATAATCTACAGCGTGTAAAGTGTTTTTTTTACATTTTATCACGCACGCCTTTGCGGTTATATTTACTATGGAGTGCGCCTGTTAAAAAAAATTGAAATGGGGACTCGTTACAATTTTTTGGGGAAAATTACGGGATTTTTAGCAAGCGCCTCCTATAGAAAAATCATTAGTGCAGCATCATTGCTCACATTATGCTTGAAATGGGAACAATATTGCTGCATTAATAAAAAAAAAACTGTTTATTTTTTAATATTATTATTATTTATTTTTTATTACATTTATCATGGTCATGTTTGGTATCATTGGAAAGGTCATGATCTGGCCGTTCCATTGATACCAAACATTAACCCCTAGTTGCCACGGTTCGGGAGTGCACCATATGTGGCAGCTAGGGGTTAACTCCAAAACTGCTATGCGCGATGACACCAGTCGTCAGGGGGAGATCCTGGAAGCTTGGCCGACATCCAATATGTCAGCCAGTTCTGGGAGGGGATTGCAAACCGTCCCCCAAGGGGTTAAAGGCAGCCACCGCTTGGAAGGGCAGGCTGTGCCCTTCAAGGTGGTGCCTGCCTTTTTGCACTGCCCCTTACGGATGGAGAGGGAGAGAGGTCCAAAGGACCTCCCCCATCAGGTACCTTCCCTGCACTAGCGGGGGGGGGGTGCCTGTAATAGACATCATCGCGCTGGCGCAATGACGTCTATCGTGCCCGCCTGGGTCCCACTGACATCCATGGAATCCAGACAGGAGAATTTTCATTTCTC